>OX467709.1:86109868-86675868 GCA_950111635.1 Agelastica alni
TGGGCTTCAGAAGTTCCCAAAGAAACGCCAGTGGGTGAACCATCCCTATCTTTAGCAATACTTAACATCTCGAGCTAGATTTCTTATTCCATCGGTTTTATTACTTATTATAAAGGGTGTTTAAAAAAAAAGGTGACTCCGTCTCTAGGATAGGTAGAAAACTGAGTAGAAAAATAACTGGGGTTTGCTTAGTAAACAATTTTCGTGACGCCATCCGTATTCAAGATAAAGGGCGTTGAAGAAAAAAAAATGTATACACATTTATTACGATTTTGCCAAAACTGCTTAAAACATTGGAATGAAATTTTATACGAATATTATATTATAATATTTTATACAAATATCTTGTTCAGTTTAACGCCCAAAAAACACAAAGTTCCACGTTTTCCAAGAAAGTGAATTTCTCAAATCATCCCATCACAATGTCCGGAAATACCCTTGAACCTAGTCCCTCCATCTCGATTTTGGGAGTCACGGTGTCCAATAATATATCTTGGCATGACCATGTTGCTAACATCGCAAAGTCTGCAAGCCAGAGGCTAGGTTTTCTGTGGAAAGCCAGAAAGTTTTTTACTCCTGATCAACTGTTGACGACGTACAAGGCTCAAATCCGACCTCTACTGGAGTATTGCTCGCACATTTGGGGTTCAGCACCAAGGCATTCTCTTCGTCTTCTAGATTCCATTCAGAAAAGAGCCATTCGCTTGATAAACAGCTCAACTCTCACAGATACCCTTCACCCTCTAGAACATAGAAGAAGAGTTGCAGACCAGTGATTGCTCTACAGATATTTACATGGCAGATGCTCCAGAGAAATAAAAACTGTTGTAACACCATTGGCCACATTCGGCCGAAGAACTCGGCACGCTGATCAGTCTCACCCAATGACTCTAAAGATTGGCACTACTAGGACCAATCTTCATCAAGAATCCTTCTTTTACAGGGCTGCTACGGAATGAAATAAGCTTCCAAAATCAGTTTTTCCAGAGAACTATGACCTACAACTTTTTAAAAAGCATGTCCACAATCATTTCCTTTCTATAATCCCTTCCCCTTCTAATAGTCGCAGTGCGGGCCGTCCGCGGCCCACACGATAGGTCTACCCTTTTTGCGACTATTTTCATAAAAAAAAAAAAAAAGTTATAGAAGCTGATACATCCCATGAATTTTTTATATCTGACGGTTCGTACCAAGTAATATTGAACATAACTTTTTTAAGGTTAGATTTATTAATCAAAATTTCAAGTGGACTTAAACATCAATCAATTTTACACCAAAAAGGTACTCTTGGTAAAACTCGATACTGTGTACCGTTTTCGGAATATTTTGATTTGAAAAAAATTATTAAGTTATAACCGATGCTGGTATAAAGTAATGATAAAGTTATTAATTAGTATGCCTTATGTGAATTAAAAAAAATTTGTGGCGTAAATGAGACCTCATCGATAAAACGGATAGGTACATGTTAAAAAATTGGGATTGAGAGCTTTCCTTTCTTGAAACGTTTCACAAAAATCCATTCTAATCGGTATATCTTGATTTTCTCCGAGTTTGCCATGGAAAACTGACATTTATTGATAGTTATGACGATAAGTCAACAATAATTAGTTTTTTGAAACATTGTTATTTGTAAAATTAGATATTGTTAATTAAAATGTACTCAAATGTTGAATACACCAACATGTTATTGATTCGGTTTATTCAACATTTACGTATATTTTGATTAACAATATCTAATTTTATAAGAAACAAGGTTTCAAAAATTGTTGTTGACTTATCGTCATAACTATCAATAAATGTCATTTTTCTATGGCAAACTAAGAAAAAATTCTTCTAGAAGTCACCTCGTTTTACCAATTTTTTAAGTGTAGCGATATAATGAAATGATCGATATACAAGCTTCGCTTCGAAAAAAGCAGAGAAAAAATCTAATAACGCTTCAATTTAAAATTTGTAATTAAATTTAATAAACAACCTCTCGAATGCCAACAAACGTTGACACAGGTATACGGAGAGAATTGTCTGTTCTGTCTAGCAATTTTTATGTGGCCCAAGAGGGTTTTGGAAATCGATGGAACACGATAAATGTGAGGGACGTCCTTCTTCTTCTTCAAAATAGATTATAGTTTAAAAATCTAAAAAAACACGCTTTTAGAGTTAATCAAACTAAAAAGTAAAAAAAATAATTCTTAACATAAGAATAAAATTACTGACAAGAAAATGAATGTCACTGTTCTAAAAACGAGGCACTGCAACTATTAGTAGTGGGAGGGATTATAGAAAGGAGATGATTGCGGACCCGCTTTTTGAAAATTTGCCAGTTATAGTTTTCTAGAAAAACTGTTTTTGAAAGCCTGTTCTATTCTTTAGCAGCCCTGTAAAAGAAGGACTCATGATGGAGATTGGTCCTTGTAGTGTCAATCTTGAAAATAAATCGGTGAGATTGATCAGCGTGCCGAGCTCTTCGGCCAAATGTAGCCAGTGGTTTTTTTTAGCAGAGGTGGAGAAAATCATTTACGGAGAAGTTATGAGTCTTTCAGCTCGAGGTCTACTGTGAGACTCCCTGACTGATGTTAGGTCTACTCACTAAAAACTCCACCCCCATTTAGGTCAGTCTGGCTATTGCCTCCGGTGACACTTAGGCAAGTGGTGGTACAAAGTTTTTATTTCTCTGGAGCATCTGCCATGGAAATATATGTAGAGTAATGTCTGGTCTGCAAGTATTCTTCTATGTTCTAGTGGGTGAAGGGTATCTGTGAGAGTTAAGCTGTTATTTTATTAAAAATTTTGCTCAAATCGAGATACAGGTACAGAAAGCAGAGTCGATTGATTAATCGCGGTAGCATATTATCTCGAAAAACGGAAGCGGGTCGGCGTAGGAGCGTTAAGGAGGTGTTGACGGACTAAAAGCAACTCGAACATTTTCGATTATTTACCCGAAATTAAACACACAGTAGGGTTTGTTTAATTTATCAGTTCTAAAGAATGCATAACAACCGAAATAAACTTTTCGGAGTTGTACGAAATTTCTACAAAAAGTTGTGTATGTCCACGTTTTTTATTTTTTAATTATAAAATACTTTAAAAAGGGTATTTTTTAAAATTACAATCTGATCTTAATAAGATCAATAAGCAACTTTTATCTAACCTAAATTAGCTACAACAATACTTCAAACTAAGGACATGCTCACTAGCATGTCTTAGATTCTAACAACTTTGTTACACTAATATTATCGTGTACCACTACCGAACCATGCTCTGCTTTTTACGGTCACTTCACCAACTCGAAAGGCTTCGTCCTCTTGAGTCTTCTTACCAAATTCGCATCGTCGAGGATATGGATTGCCTCGACGTTGACGTGTTGGAGGAGTCTGTGTTCGTGACTTCTGGCAAACTTTTCTATGGTCTGGTTAACGGTGTCTATTTCCAAATCTCTATGGTGGTCACTATTTCTATAGTACCAAGGCGCATTAACAATGTTTCTAAGTACTTTGTTTTGGAATCGCTGGATGATGTCTATGTTGCTTTTACTGGCACAACCCCACAGCTGGATGCCATACGTCCATACGGGCTTAAGGATCTGTTTATATAGTAGTATTTTATTGTAGTTTGACAGGGTGGAATGTCTTCCTAATAGCCAATACACATCTTCTTATATCTAATATCTAGATCTTTTCTTTTTTATATGGGCCATCTAGCGCAGCCTCGCGTCTAGTATAATACCCAAATATTTTGCAGAATCTGCATACGGTACTGGAGTATTATTAATGCTAATTCGAATTTGTTGTTTGTTTTTATTTGTAAAGTTGATGCAAACAGACTTAGTCTCGTTCAACTTAATTCGCCATTTTTTAGTCCAATCGATAATTTCATTAACGGATATTTGTAACTTTCTTACGGCTTCTTCATGATCTTCGCCCACAGCTAATATGGCAGTATCGTCAGCGAAGGTCGCTATCGTGTCCTCTACAAAGGTCGGAATATCGCTAGTGCATAGTAAATATAGGATGGGGCCAAGTACTACTCCTGCCTTAATTTCTTTTAATTCCGAATAAGCTTTTTTTTTTATTATTCTAAAAACTCAATCTGATATATACTACTCCAATAATCGTGCATATTTCTTGGGCAAAAGTTTACGCAGTTTATACCTCAAGCCACACTTTATCGAAAGCCTGCGCTACGTCAAGAAAGATGGTAGCACAAACTTTTTAATTTTCCAAAGATTTTTCAATTATGTCCGTTAGTCTGTTGACTTGATCTATAGTCGAATGGCTTTCTCTAAATCCGAATTGATGGGATGGAATTAAATTTTTTTCTTCTACGATGGGTTTCAACCTTTTTAACGAGAGTTTTTCAAAGGGTTTCGAAATAATTGGAAGTAAAGAGGTCGGTGGTCTGTAAGAAGTAGCTTCATTTGGGGGTTTACCAGGTTTAAGGATCATTGTCACCTCAGCAATCTTCCATAATATGGGTACATACACATCAGTCTGAATGAGGCATTGATAAGGGGTAAGTTAATTTAATCAGGGCTTTTCTGTATGCCCACGTAACGCACGTAATTATTTAAGATCACACGGAGGCACAAATCGACAGTTTTATTTACGCATTTTTCTTTTAAATTTCCTAAACTAGAGATTGTTATACGAAATATAATTGCAATTGGTGATCCTCCCGGTAGAAAATAAAACTTAGCACTTTGCCAGGTAAAACGTTCATTATAGCGGTTAGTTTATATTTTGATGACGTATTTTCATTCATTTTGTTTCTGTGACCTCTATTGTTTACTAACAGAGAAATGTAATGAACGAGCTTTTCTAAATATAGATACGTTAAACTTGAGCTGTGTATTATTTGATGTGCTGCAAATAATAAAATACTCATTAATGTTATTCTAAAAATTTGGTACACTTCCATAGAGTTTTCTAATATACATATAATTTTAATTGAGCCAATAAACTAAGTTTTCACAAAAACGTTCTCTGTTTATTTGTGGAAGATACTAAATATAAAGTTTGCGTATTCCGATAAACAATAAAGTAGGTTTCTTACTACTTTTAAATGTACACATATTTTGCTTCGCTCCCGCAAAGCAATAAACAGGCTGAAGAGTAATGTCGACGAATCTGAACTGATTCTTTCGACGTTTTACTTAAAGTTACAAAAGGAATTTTTAGTCTTCCGAAATGGTTCAAATTCTTCAAGATCCCACCGAATTCTCTGTGCAGTTATATTACGCCTTCAAAGATGAGCCAAAGTTTGTATAAATTCCTGTTGGTAACACCAAGGAATGTTTAAAATATTAAACAAAATTTTATGACGGAGTAGAGAGTAGAGAAAATTTTAAATAACGGCAACTACATTTTTGTGTACTATACGAGGTGTGGCTATTAAAGGCGTCCTAGAGGGATAGGGGGGAAAACGAATGCAGCGTTGGATAGCTACAAGTGTCTACTATTTCAGTACGAAAACACGTTTTTGTCGCTGTAGTAGTATTTTTACTATAGAGGTTAGAAACGAACCTGTTTTTTTCTCGTGCCGATAACAATGTGTGACGAAAAACATGAGCAACCAATCTATGTGAAATTTCTCGTTAAATAAAAAAAAAACTCCGACTGAGTGCTACAAGTTGTTGAAAGAGGCCTATGGTGAGAATGATCTATGTCGTCCGCGTTTTTTCGAATGGTATAAATGGTTTTCTGAAGGCCGAGAGAGCACCGACCAACGTCCAGGTCGACATTAACGGCATCGTAATGACTGAATAGGCTTCAGAGGGTGAAACTGTAAACCAAACTTACTATTTGAAAGTGTTGGTAACACCGTGAGAGTGAGTTCGTAAGAGACCTGTCCATAACGCGCTGTTCGTGAAACGTTTTTTAGCCGCTAGAGGCACTCCAATACTCGAACACGCACCTTACTCGCCTGATGACTATTTTCTGTTTTCGAACATCAAGTCTGCCTTTAAAGGAACCCGGTTCGAGTAGATGGAAGAGATGAAGCGAAAATCGGCGGAGCTCCTAAACGCTCGTACAAAAGAAGACTTGCAGCATCGCTTTGACCAATAAAACAGTTTGTGGCGACGGGAGGGGAAAACATTGAAAAAAGCATTCGATGTAAAATTGTGAAAGTTTTTAAAATAAGCAGTCTCGGTATTTATTAGTCACGCCTCATAACACTAGCAATCAAAATAGATTTGTCCAGTTACGAGCCCGTCCCTGTTGACCCTTTTCTGTCTTGACAATGCGTAGGCCACAACTGGGACTTTTGGCGCGGAGACCAAAGGAAAGTTCCCGCAAGTTCTCGACCGTTCGAAAATACCTTCGAGAATAAGGTCGAAGTATGATTGTCAGCTATAAAAAAGGGGGACGGCGAGCAGAAAGGCAGTATCGGCTTATGTGTTTATGAATTAATAAATGTAAATAGTTATATAGAGTTGTAAAAGTTATATAGCTAAGTGAATATCTAAGTGGTTAATGAAAATAGAATTTATTGTATTGAAATAAACATTGTTTTGTTATTGGATCGAAAGTTTTAATCGCCGAACCCACGGAAGAACAAAAAAGTTGTAACAGTCCTATATGTGGTACAGATTAAAACGACTGACGACTACCTGCTAGAATAAACTAGCAAAAATGATAGTTTCTAATTTTCTATTCGCTCTAGCAAATATTCATAAATATCAAAATACATATATTTTATGTAGAGAATTCTTGTTTAATTTTTTTAATTAAATTTTGTTTAACATATTAAGTCCTAGGTAACCATTCCAAGAACTAATGGGTATTTTACATTTTTCCCATGAGATAAAAAATACCAACTATTTACATAATTAAACATTTGATTCATCAAATTTTTGAGAAACACGATATCTGTCTATGAAACAAATACATATATTCGTTCATTATTATTCACGAAAATCATAAGATAACTATGATATATTATACAATTAACTAAGTTTTAATTTACCTCCACTAAGCTAGCAAGACCGAAACAGCAGATTATTTAGTACCCATTTTGTACTTTGTCCTATTAAAAATAAAACCGTGACGCTGCTAACTTCAATATTTAGCTACCATGACCATTAAAAAAAAAGAAAAAAATAAAATAAAAGATAGAAATGCAATGGACTGCATTTTTAGTAATTTGTACCATCCATACATACATATAGTCACGCCTCTTTCCCGTAGAAGTAAGCAGAGACCACTTCCCTCCACTTGTTATGGTTCTTACACACATCTTTTGCTAACTCTAGTTTCATCAGTGCTCTCATACATGCTCGTTGGTTGTTGGTATATGTTCGCCGCGGTCGACCTCTACCGACTTCCGTCCATTCACACTCGCTTTATGAATTTGTTTCGTCAATCCTTTATCCATCCTTTCTACGTGTCCAAACCATCTAAGTATTCCTTTATCTTTATCATCTTCTTTTACACCACATCGTTCTCTTATCTCACTATTCTTTACTTTATCCAACCGAGTCACTCCGGCTATACAATTCTCAGACTACTCATCTCCGCAGCATTAATCCTATTTTCATGCTGCTTCTGTCAAACCCAACATTCACTACCATACATAAGTGTAGGATTCAACACTCCTCTATGCACAGCCAGGCGTGCCTTTTTGACACTTTCTGGGTGTTCATAAAGCTATGCAGTGCCCCATTCATTTGTTTTCCTGCCAACGCCCTTTGCTCAATGTCACTGTCATACTTTCCATATCTCGTAAGTTTTGAACCCAGGTATACAAACTCACTTACTTGTTCCATTTTTTCTCCCTTAATCAGAACTCCACAGTTTGTCATGCTTTCTTCTTTTTCAAAAACTATTACTTTTGTTTTGCTTACATTTATATCATAAATGTATAATATATAAATATAAATCATCCATAAAAACTTATTATTTTGATCCATTCTACTCAAAATAACCCCTAATTAACTCAGCCTTATTAAAGTCCAGAGTAATGTAGCCTTTTCCACTAGCAGAATTAATCGCTACTTGTACATTCGATTCGGGATACTAAAGAGTTTGAAATTTTGTACCCCCTGCCGTTCGATCGGAAACTTACCCCGATCCTTATTAAGCTCAAGCAACTGATAACTGATAAGAGGCAACAAAATCTTCATTTGTACACCAGGATATTCAAGCATTCTGGAGATTAAAAAAGTCAGTGAATTGGCAAAAACGGTTCAAAGGAACTACCGATAGTTCCGGAACCATTCTGGCAATATACGAAACAATAAATTCAAACAAAAATCACAAGATAAGAGCAAGAGCTGAAATCCTCACACTGGAATAACCTAGAACAGTTCAAACGCCTAAAGGCAATACTTTGGAGACAATTATCCTAAATCAAGGGGTCTCTGGACGTCACCAGATAGGTCTTTGTTGGAACATGTCAGTAGTTTCTTTCATTATTTACATAAAACTTAAAAACCAAGTTTGAAGAATAATTGTTACCATCTTTGGGGTATTTGCTAAACTAATGAAACAGCCGTCGTTAACTTTACTTGTTAAAATTTGTTTAAATTCTTCAATAAAGTTTCATACCTATTGCATGTGTACAGTTACAGTTGCTGGCAATTACTATTTATAATACATTTCAAAAAATAAAAATGTATATTCCAATGTAAACAGTTATCCGGTTTGTCAGAGATATTTGTAGTCAAGATTGTAAGTTTTACCTTATAAGTTAAATTAATAATTATTAGTTAGTAATCAAATGCTGAAATAATAAATTAAGATCTTACAGTTGATGTTGAATTCGTGTTGTCGAGTATTAAGTGGTTTTTCTGTTATGTAATGAACCGTTAATTATCTTGTCTGATCTTAGATGGGCAACCATTAGAAATTTGCTAAAATAAATAACTATTAATAAAAAGGTATTTTTGGAATTATAAGGAAACTTTTATATTCATTTACAAAACTCAAAATTAACTGTATAACGATAATCGTGCAATTGACTTGACGATTACATTGTGATAAAATTATATTTCATAAAATACAGAGTGGTTTAATTTAAAAAGTTATCCATCATTTTTATTTATTACTTTTATTTTTATTACATTTTTATTAATTTCAGGCAGTTTTAATAATGTTATTGTTTCAGTACGTTGGTGCCGTGGAAGTTGTTCAGGCAAGAACTAAACAACGTACACCCCATCAGCTCAGGTTTAGAAGCTATGGCTCTAAAATCAACGATAGACCTCACCTGTAATGACTACATATCGAATTTTGAATTTGACGTATTTACGAGGTAAGTTTTCTTTGATTAATTAATGTCTGAATGGCTTAGAATACCTTGTTAGTTTTTTAATAAGGTTTTACGAGATTTGTTATGACGTCAATTTTATACTTAGCTTTTTATTGTCTCCAAATCAGCTCCTCAAAAAACCAAAATCAATAATTTTGATAAGATACAAGGAGGCGCAACTATTATTTACGTCATTAAACTTATTATTACATATTCTTTAATTTTAAATAATTTAGTGACAACGCATTAAAAAAAATAAAAAATTAAAAAAGTAGACACTATTGAGTGAGTTACAAGAAAGTGTATTTTCAATCACGATCTTGCAGCAACATTCTCATACTTCTGCAATTTCTTTGTTAATAATTATTCTACTCTATATACGTAGTCTTCGAACTGGTTTCATCGTCGAATGTCTATTCCCAGGAGATGCTTTTATTTATAATTTATTTAAAGAAAAAAGTTTCTCTTTTAACGCAATAACTGTTTTATTAATCTCCATTTCCTTTTATGTAAGCATGTACGAATAGACACAATACACCAAACCTACACGATATCTGTATTTTTATATAAAATGGAGAAGAGGAGTTTAAAAATATTTACTTAATGAATTAATTATTAAAAATTTTGCGTCATCGACTTCAAAGAACTAAAATATTATAGTCGGCATTCCACGAAGGCGATTCATTAATGTACAGAGGGTGTCTGAAAGTATGCATGTAAAGTTGCGTTAACTGAAAATGACTAGATTTTGCCATATTTGCGTAAATCAGGCTTTTACCGGGACTGTATGCGGGCCATGGCAAGACTTCAACATTATTACGATGAAACCATTCTCTTACAACATTTGCGGTATGAACTGAGCAGTTATCATGCTGAAAGACGAATGAGTTACTTGGATATATTTGTCCAACAGATGGGAGTATTGTATCTTTCAGAACAGACATATAATGTTCGGCATTAAACCTTCCCTTCCATCGCCAGCAGACACCAAGTCCATAGGCACTTATCCAACCCCATACATTTACTGAAAATCGCCCAGGTCTGAAAGCAAGATCGCTAGTGTTGCGTTATTAGAATCGTGTATTGTCTGGTCGGTAGAGACGAATTTATTCATTAAATTTTGACTGAAAAACTTTTTCATCAGGGAACACTACCGTGTTCCAAAACTGGTGGTCGCGGTAGTTATAATTTAGGGCGAAAAGTAAACGACAATGTTTCCGTTCATCAGTACCAACATTTCTTCTTAAAGACCCCTCTTGAATCCAACGTTGCTTAATTCTTAAAATTGTGTTTTTACTCTTTCCGGTAAAATTTGCTAATGCACGTATTGACCACCCTTCTTCAATTCTGGCTATTTTTTAAGCTTTTTTATTTTCAGTTAAATGACAGGGCATTTTAAAAAAATTTGACACTGACATTATTTTTAAGTCAAATTCAATCAAAACCGATTTACACTATAACAATTTTGGTTTTCTATGAATACAACTGTACATATTTTGAAGTTCTGGAATTTAGGAGAGGAATATGAAACATTTACATTTTATTTAGTGGTGCGTGATGACGTTTTGTTTACGAAATGCTGCTTATAGTTGCACTTTGAAAAAGTGCATCCACAGTAAGGAAAAGAGTTAGTTATACTATTTGACTTTATGGATGACAAAAAAAATTCGACATTGAAAATAATTACGGGTGATTCAAAATACGGGTGTCAAAATGAACCTATAAAATGAGAGTTCGAAATAAGGTCTAAAAAGAGCAACTAGATATCTGGAAAAAATATTAGAGCAATGTATGTATGTCTGTATAAATTTCGGTCTATATATACATAATAATGTGCGAATAGAAATATTTCGATAATACAGGATGTAACTCACTTCCAGTTCGTTCACATGACCGTCAGTAGTCGTTGATGTCAGTATGAGATAAGATGATAAAATAAGAGGAAGCTGCCAAGACAAGACATGCAACTATGTGTTTATATACAATATGGAAATGTGTCCTCCGCGTCCATATTTTTATAAAAAAAAATATGAATAGTTAATAACGCTGGGACTGAATTGTCTGTATAGTACGGTGGATTATTATCACATTTAATTATTCTTTACGTACTGAAGTTGGCAAATCCAATAGAAAAAAAATGAGCCGTCACGGGACGCCTGGCAGATGTGAAAAATGGAAATTAAATATTATTGAAAAATAATTAATTGAGTTTTATAAGAAAATGATGCAATGATGGGGGAATACACAGATATTGAACAAAGTTAAAATTAAAGAAAACATTTTTTTAGTTTTATGTTATCAGAACAATGTTATTTTCATAAAAATATACATCAAAAACAATAATAATCCAAATAAAGTTTACAATTCAGTATTATCAGTTATTTCCGTAATATTAACACTCGATGATGTTTCTGATGGTATTATCAAAGTTACCATAGGCCGATGATAACTAAAGCGAGCCGAGTAGTTACGGGGCTGCCCGAAACTTTCACATCAGGCATCGTGACATCGCGGCATCAACAGTCGTTGTTACCCCCCAAAGGGCACCATTATGTGTTTTTTAAATAACAATAAAATTAAATATTAATTGCTAGTCATTATAAACTTTCAAACTGAGTGCAGGCCAAATGCCTATTATACTGTCAATACTGTGGGAGCAACAATATGTGACTTCTAAATAGGAAAGACCTAAACAGCTTTTTGGAATCACTACAGGTCGCCACCCAGCCAATGAAAATCTAAAAAAGATGGGTAAGATGGTGAAAAATTCCTATAGATTCTGTGCTCAGGACAAAGAATCTGTATACCATCTTTTGAAAGAATGTAAAGCATATTATCACAATAAAGAATAAAATCGCTCGGAAAGGCAATTTCTAATTTCATTTCACCTCAATTTTTTTATGATTCTCTTTAATTGTTCTACTGATGATATAAATGGATGTTTCGTCAATCTTCCTTCATCCGTCATTTCTACGTGTCCAGACCATCTAAACATTCCTTTATCTATCTTTGTAACCACATCTTCTTTTACACCACAGGGTTCTCTTATCTCACTATTTTTTACTTTATCCAACCGAGTCACTCCGGCTATACAATTCTCAGACTACTCATCTCCGCAGCATTAATCCTATTTTCATGCTTCTTCTGCCAAACCCAACATTCACTACCATACATAAGTGTAGGAACCAACACTCCTCTATGCCTTTGTTGACACTTTCTGGCTGTTTATAAAGCCCCATTCATTTATTTTCCTGCCAACACCCTTCGCTCAATGTCACTGTCATACTTTCCATCTCTCTTAAACTTTGAACCCAAGTACACAAATTCATTTACTTGTTCCACTTTTTCTCCCTCAATCGAAACTTTACAGTTTGACATGCTTTCTTCTCTTTCAAAAACCATTACTTTCGTTTTGCTTACATTTATTTTCATCCCTTTGATTTTCTGAGCATCATGCACAACATTAACCATCGCCTGTAACTCCTCTTAAGATGACGCTAATATGACTTGATCATCGGCGTAAAGAAGGCATTTGACGATAAAATCATTTTCAATTCATACGCACTCTATTTCAAATATTTTAAACAATCTTCTATGTATAAGTTAGACAGCCATGGCAAAGCCACACATCCCTGTCTCACACCTTTTTCGATGTTAAACCAGTCCGTGCAAGCTCCGTTTATCCTGATGCAAGCAGTGGAATCCTCGTAAAGTGATTTCAGTGCTCGTATTAAACTACCGCTCACCCCATACATAGACAATGTCGACCACAATTCACTCCTCACCACTCTGTTATAGGCTTTTTCAAGCCTATTAAAGCGCAATAGACCTTCTGACTTCTAGCCAAGAATTTTTCAACCATACCTCGTAATGAAGAGACTTGATCTATACATCTCCTTCCTCTTCTAAATCCTGCTTGCACATCCCATATCATCTTTTCAGTTTCATTCGTTACTCTTTTAATAAATATCTTTGCATACAGTTTGCCGACTATGCTGAGTAAACTAATACCTCGCTAGTTCTTACAGTCCTGCTGCGAACCTTTTCAATAATGTTTTATTAAAATTGATTTCAGGTTATTCCAGCCTTGGGGTACGTTACTGAGAAACTGGCAGATCCTGGCGGTGACACATCCGGGCTACGTCGCTTTTTTGACCTACGACGAAGTAAAAGCGAGACTGCAGAGGTACATCAACAAGGCGGGCAGCTACGTGTTTAGATTATCGTGCACCAGGTTGGGACAATGGGCCATAGGTTACGTTACGCCGGACGGAGAAATTCTGCAAACGATACCTCAAAATAAAAGTCTAATACAGGCGTTGCTGGACGGATATCGGGAAGGATTGTAAGTATTTAAGATTACCTTCAACGTCAGCGTGGGTTTACCCCTTTACACTGCGGTCCATATGTATGGAATAAATTCATTTTTAGCGTTATTTTGTATTTGTTCAATAAAAACTGAAACAGGTCGATTTTTATTGTCAATTTGACAATTTACAGTATGAAAATATTACTCCCTTTTTGCACCTCCTCTGAATTATGAGCACCCCCTCAAAAATTTTAAATGAGAAGGGGGTCGTGTGGCACCTAGTTCGGAAGGGATTTTCATTCTCTATTTAGCTAAACCAAGTTTTTTAAATTTGGTGCAATCATAACTAAAAAAAATTATTTTAAAAATGTAAAATGTTTATACTCTAAATTATGTATTTGTTTAAAAAACCTGAAACATATTGATTTCTATTCTCAATTTGACAATTTATAGTATGAAAATATCACCCCCTTCTTGCACCCCTTCTGAATTATGAGCACCCCCTCAATAAATTTGAATGAAAAAGAAGGTTGTGTTGCACCTTTTTCAAAAGGGATTTCAATTCTCTCTTCAGCAATACTAAGTTTTTAAAATTTGGTGCAATTATAGCTGAGAAAATTTGTTTTGAAAATGTGAAATTTTTATACTTTACGTAGAATGAAGGAAATATTTTTTAGGAAGTGTTTTTCAATTTATTTTACGATTAAATGTAATGTTCAAAATTACCACCATTCACTCCTTGACAATAAGCAGGGCGATCTATTTCGAACAAGGTGCCACACAACCCCCCTTCTCATTTAAAATTTTTGAGGAGGTGCTCTTAATTCAGAGGGGGTGCAAGAAGGGAGTAATATTTTCTTACTGTAAATTGTCAAATTGAGAATAGAAATCGACCTGTTTCAAGTTTTTTTAACGGATACATAATTTACAGTGTCAATATTTTTAAATTTTAATAACAAATTTTCTCAGTTATGGTTGCACCAAATATGAAAAACTTAGTATTGCTGAAAAGATAATAAAAATCCCTTTCGAACAAGATGCCACACGACGCCACTTCTCATTTAAATTTTTTGAGGGGGTGCTCATAATTCAGGGGGGGTGCAAGAAGGGGGTAATATTTTCATACTATAAATTGTCAAATTGAAAATAGAAATCGACCTGTTTTAGGATTCTTTGATAAAATACATAATAACCCTAAAAATAAGTGTATAACGGCATGAGAAAATTTTAATATTTTATTAACTTTTTCAATAATTACAAGTATGAAATAAATTTAAGAAAAAAGGTTATTGAGATACCTAAGCACCTAAGCTTTAACCTTACCTAATCTAACATTTCTCTAGATAGTTCATCACAAGCATTTCTGATTTTTTCTTTTAAATGTTAACAGATGGTGTTATGTAAACTTTATTTTCAAAGTTTCCCACAAAAACAGGTCTAGTGGGGTCAAGTCCGGTAATTTAGGCGCCCATTGTTTCGGTCCATTTATACCATTGTCATTGATCTCTACCATCACTTGGGCAACACAATTAATTCTTCGTTGTTGATGTTGATATGGATCTGTCAAGTGTTCTAAGTTGCGAAGTTTATAATCGTGATAACAATTTTTTTCAAAATCTTCCGTACCGAGCTATATTTGAAATTCAACTCACGACAGGCTTGCCGAATCGAGTTCCTTGGATGGTCTTCAAAATACTGCAAAACAGTGGCAACAGGATTGTCAGAATTGACCGTTTTAACAATTTTCTTCCCTTTCGAGAAAAATAGGCCTCGTTATTTGCACGTTAATTGCGTTCCATTCTTGCAAATATTTTTAAGCTTGGAATAACACGTTCGGGGTCAATAAAAGTGTGGAACCCCATCCACCTCCCCCAAAACTGAGTTTATTTAATTTTTGAAGCAAAAAATTAATAGTGTCCAAACAACGGGGGCATGCCAATTTTTAAATGATTAGATTCGTTATTATAGTCACAATTTCAAATAATCGTTTTTTTACGCAATTTACAGTGGCTGTAGCTCGGATGGGATGCATTTTGGGACACATGTTTATTTAAAAAAAAAGGCTTATTTTGATCCCAGCAATACGTCCTTGAAATATCTACATCGAATTTTGAATCACCCCATATAGAATAAGTTATTGAATCGCATTAAAGTTTAAATCGTTATCACAATAAGTTATGTGCAGCAAAATTTGATGACGTGAGCGTAGAGAAACCAAGCAAACATACATTAGTGATTAAATCTACGAACCAAGTACAAACGATTTCAATTGTACGACATGACACGCTATCAGTTAGAACCAGTATTTTCATTTTAACGATCTAAATTTCAATGAAACGTTTGATAAATGTTTGTATCTCGCCTAACAGTAAACCAACATGTAGCATATCCCTATCGACCCATTAAGTGTCACCTTCTAACAAAGTCAATTAGCATAAATTATTCTGGTTTTGTCTTTTGTACTCGTATGCAAAGTACGAGCTATTGCAGCGCCTATTGTACCTCATTACCCTTATAAAAGAGAAAAAACGAACGTCAAGAGTGACGACGAATGTGATGTTGCATACATTTAACAAAAACAATGATAATCCACTGTTGCGCAAACGTGATGCACATATACATTTAGGGATATAAGGAGAAATCTGTATAGTACAAGAGGGTGGAATCTTTAAACCCTTAATTTATTAGATTTTCTTTTTGTTAACGTAGTTTTTTAGAATTTAATTTTTTTACGTGAATATGCCTATTATTTTTAATATCTTATGGCTAAGCATAATATTATCACATCTTTTTCCATTAGGGATAGGCAGAGACCACTTACGCTACGGTTCTTACACACATCTTTCGCTTCTTCTACTTTCATCAGCGCTCTCATACATGCTCTTGACATGGCCTTTCTTCAAAACAATGTTGATCTGATCGAGATATGTTCGCCGAGGCCGACTTGTCCATTCGCACTCGCCTTATAAATCTTCCTTCATCCGTTCTCTCCACGTGTTCAAACCATCTAAGCATTTATCTTTGTAGCCACATCTTCTTTCACACCACAGCGTTCCCTTATCTCACTATTCTTTACTTTATCCATCAGAGTCACTACGGCCGTACTTCTCAGACTACTCATATTCGCAGCTAAAAAAATACTCGAACTAATAATTTTAGGCTATCAGCAATTATTAAAAAATATTTACATACAATATGTCTTATACATTTGCACATTTTTGTTTGTATACAAAGATATCGGTTTGCTTACTTTATTGATTGTTGAAGATATTTTTATTAATTTAAAATAAATTTATGTTTGTAAAAGACTATCGTGTTAGTAGAAATTTGGAACTAGTACAAGTAGCCGATATAAAATTAAAATAATCATTGTGGGCGTATAAAATAACATCGTAATATTTAATTTGGGTGATGGCCATCTACTTAGATGTAATTTGTTTTATTCGTTGCAACTCCAATACCTTAATTGAGTGAAATCTAGATGATACTTATTTACGAGTTCAATATTTAAAAGTAGAAAAATGTATTTAATTTTTATTATAAAAATAGTTTCCATTTCTTTTTTAAGTTACCTTTATCCGGACGGAAGATCAGTAAATCCTGACCTATCTTGGGCAGTACAACCGAGTCAAGAAGACCACATAGCCGTTACCCAAGAGCAGTACGAGCTTTACTGTGAAATGGGCAGTACATTCCAATTATGTAAAATATGTGCTGAAAACGATAAGGATGTACGTATAGAACCGTGCGGACATCTATTGTGCACACCCTGTCTAACAGCTTGGCAGGCAGTAAGTATCAAACAAATATTTTTGGTCAAAAACTGCAATTGTAAAAATGATCATTAATTATTATTTGTCGAATGGTCGTCGATTTAATACCAATTGCATAATTATAGTTTGTCGGATCGATATTTTCTATTATTAAAGTTATAACTTCTTATGGCACGCTGTGGACTTTTCGGGCGCGTTACCGCGTTACGAAATTTTAATATTTTTAATAAAAGTTGAATACTCGGGGATTTGAACCCGAATACACTGACGTGCTAAACAGATAGCTGTACAATTCAGCCACCACGCACTCTTTACTTCAGACGTCCAAGTTTAGATATACAAATTATATTTGTGACGTCTTGTTTATTAAAGAATGTTAGTTATTATACATTTTATTTTAAATAAATAAGCTGTTCACTTTCTTAAAAAATTTTGATTATGTCACTAATTTACCAAAAAATTTCTATTCATTCATAATCCTTACCCAAATGACTGAGCCAAACAATAAATCTTAAAGCAGGAAATCGGATTGGACATTTGAAGATTTTGGAAAATATTTCGCTAGAATCCATGTCCAAGCCAATAGATATTATGCCAGTTAGGTACGACTACGAAATGCAGTTTGAAGTGGTCATAAACAAGCACCAAGTTTGCACAGAGAACGGACCTCAACTAGGAAGGGATGCTTTAGTATAGTACACTGATGGATCCAACGTGGATGAACGGGTTGAAGTGGGCGTTACAGGGCCGAATTTTAGGCTCTCGAAACCCCTTGGTAACACCCCAACCATCTTTCAAGCAAAATTACATGCCATAGAGATATGTGCCCAGGAGTGCATCGAAAGAGACACCCAAAGGGCAGAAATATATATTTTATCAGAATACCAAGCAGCACTAAAAGCTCTGAAGTCATACACTTGTGAGTCTAAGCTGACTTGGGACTGTAAACAGTCCCGGAGACAACTGGCAACGAACAATCAGGTTACTCTGATGTGGGTTCCAGGTCACAAGGGAGTTAAAGGCAACGAAGAAGCAGATTGCCTTGCCAAAGAAGGTGCAAATACACAATTTTCCGACCCAGAACCCATCTGTGGACTCTCTAAGACCCACTTGAAAGAAGAGGTTCGACGCTGGGAAACAGATGAAATGAAATCTCACCAGTACAAAGTGCCAGGACAAAGACAAGCGAAAAGGCTAGTAAGCCTTTCGTCAAGGAAAGCTAAACAGCTTCTCGAGTTGGACAAGAAAGACTTGAAACTGGTGACGGGACTCCTCACTGGACACTGCCCTCTGAGGTATCACCTGAAAAAGATGGGCAAAACAGGGAGTGATAGTTGCCGCTACTGCGAGAACTTCGTTGAAACTGCAAAACATTTGCTTTGCGAATGTCCAGCGCTTTTCTGCAAGAGGCTCAAGACACGGGGCCTTCTTAAAGTTCTCCGATGTAAAGAACTTAGCTCCCAGGAAATTGATAAACTTTGTACGAATTCTCGGAATCCCGGGCCTCGAATAGATTAAGGGTTATGCACAAAAGATCTGATAGGTTGAGGTGCTTGAGAGGCTGCATAGCAATCTATCAATCACCAAAATGATCATTTTAATTCTGTTAATAAACTAAGTATTTTTTACGTTAAATACGTTCAATATTTAATAGTTTATACGCAAATCATTTGAAGTTATCACTTCTGTCGGGCGTCCCGAGACACACGCCCTTTTTTTATTAAAAGAATCACTTGTCATCACTACATTTTCCAACTGTCACGATCCTCTTCACTAACTTTAACTCTTGATTTCTCAAAGCAGCAAAAAACCTTTGTCATTTAGTTTGTATTATTTAATAGGTCAACTTAAAAATTAATTAAACAATTATTCTATTGACAATTATTATTCTAGACAATTTTGTCAACTTTTTTGTGTAAAAGCCAAAGAAAAAAGCATAAAAAGAGCCTTTTCGCGTTTTTTATAAAAATAGAAGCTAACCCAATTTCCTAATTCAAATTTTGTTTGATTAATGGGGATTTAGATTAGGTTTATCATGCAAAAAAAAATTTTGAAATATTTAAAACTAGTTTATGAGAAACTAGAATTTTAAGCGCATCTAATTTGGTTTCCTTAAATTTTATCTGTGATTAAGAAGCATTATTCAATTCGACTTCGCCGGTTTTTTTCGCTGTGTTTTTTTTATGAGTACGATTTCTCCTTGACCTTAACTGAATAATTATTTCGCGAATGGTTGAGTAAGGCACTAAAAGTTCACAAGTATTGTTTCGTTTACTAATCGAAATAGTATTCTAGAATGTTTTATTTTTCATACGTTGATTACGATATTGTTACGATATTAATTTATTCTCGGGTTCGTTAATTTAAAATACTCAGTACAAAAACTAAACAATTTATTCTAATCTTTTTTCTTGTAATACAAAAAACTCTTATTTAACAAATCACTTAGATTCACTTTGCTATACTTCAACTTAATCTTTTTAAAACTATATCACTTTCTAAAAATTATTGACTGACTAAATTGAGGCCCCGCGATCTTTAAATATATCCAACCAATATTTTTGGAAATAACTTCACGATTCTCGATTAACATTCTAGATACATCGCGGGTCGCCCACGGCTATAAATCATTCGCTAAATGTCGGGCGTTTGATGTTACCAAAAAAAACATGAATCACACATCTTTGTGTAGACGATAGATACACCGCATCGTGTCCTCCGGCCAGATAATGGTTCCAGCGGCGTTCTTACTGACCACAATGCGTAACAATATTATATTTCAATTTACGATATAATGGGTCGCTATTTCTTAAATATTTAGTAACTACCATTTACAAAATTTTGGCAGTTTTTTATAGTTTTTATCCGCTTTGTCAGTTCTTCGAAAATATTGGATTTATTCGATCAGTCAAAGCTGCTATCTTCTAGCGGCGTAGGTTCCGGGCTTACGTTTTTATACTAAATAATTATTTGTTTATGGAAGATAGCAGATCGACATAATTAATTGCGTTTTGTGTAAGTTCGATCAATTCTCAATGACACGTGTTGCAGATATTGTTTAACTTAATTGTAAAATTATTTAGGACAGTTTTAATAACATGCCGCCACAAACGAGTATCGCAAAGGAAATTTAAACCTAAGTTAAAAAAATTTTTAGGGATCCGAAGGACAAGGGAGCCAAGGATGTCCGTTTTGTAGAGCCGAAATCAAAGGAACAGAGCAAATAGTTGTCGATCCGTTCGATCCCAAGAAGTCTCATCAGAGACCGAAGACGACCGTATCAAATGCAACAGGGCACAATTTTGTCAACAACCTCGATGATGATGATCTGGAGTTAGAGGTAGCGAATGAAAAGCCTAGCGCAAATGATTATGCTGATTAGACGATGTTTAGCCAGGATTTTTAAAAAAGGAATGTCAAGATTACTTCGCATTTAATGCTTTATTAAAATCACAATTATTATATTTAATAAACAAATTTAGTAACTCTGTTTTTTTGGGAGTTAATTTTTTTATTTATTTGCTCCTGCTGATAAGAAACATACTTAATTTATTTCGCAAAAATTACAAATCTTGACATTTCTCCAATTGTTTTTTGTCATTTTCTCCTGCCCGTTTGGCTGTGCTTAATACATTCTTTACTTTTAATTTTTATTTGACAAAATGTGCTTGTTCCGATATTATGTTTATCTGCGAAAAGGGATTTTGGTTTTTTTTGCCTGTCAATTTTTTTAATGCCTGCAGCTGGTTCTTATTGTTTCATTTATTTTTAGTGATTGTTACTGAAAAATTTCTAGCATTGTATCCATGTACTTAACATATTAAAGTATTACTACTAAATTGCAAATAGAGGCTCAAAGCAGCTCGTGTTAAAACCCATTTCTTATTTAAAATGTTAAATATTTAAGGCTTGAAAGTTTTGCTCTCAAAATATTACGACTTAAAAATTGCTGTTTGAGAATGATTTATTATTATTAATAATTTAAAGAAATAATTTTAAAAAAGCTTTGAATTTGTACTATGCGTAATTTATTAACATTTTTTTATCATTTATTATTTTAATTGCTACAATTTAATTGACCTTTGATCCATATTTTTTGTTCTGTACAGTAGCGAATGAATTTACGTTTAAATGGCAAAAAAGACTAGGTGTTACTACAGTACTTCAAGTATTTTTATGTTAAATAATTAGATTATCGTAAGGTGGAAATTAAAACCGCCATATATTTTTTTTATTATTTGTGGTTATTGTGGTTAAGTAACGCTGTAGATATATATTATATTTATTTCAACCGTTGCGTTTTCTTCATGGCTTCCTAGCATGAATTTTTAAATTGATAAGATTAAAATAAATGGAATAGGAACGGAAACGGAAAAGGTAATTTGATCATTTTGTGCCGAAATTTTAATATATATATAATAATATATATATAATAATATATATATATATATTAATATATATATAATATATATATATAATAATTGGTGCAAAAAGTTTTTCATGTTTTGCGATTATTAGCTCATTAAAATCATCAACTATTAAAAATTAAGACAATAATTATTAAAAGTATAGTATTTTTTTACTGTCGGTTCTGTTGCATCGGTGAAATATTTATGATAAAATTTAAAATAGAAAATGCTATAAAAAATAAACCAATATTTAGTTGAAATTAAAAATAATTGACTCACGAATTGTGTTTAAATTGATAAAATATAAAAATCAGATATTAGCAGGATATCCTGAAATTAATGATAATAATCATAATGTAGAAATCTTTTAAAGTGAAAATAACGTTGGTACTATATCTGTTTAATTATCACAAGGAATGAGGCAGGCAAAGATGAAGCTGTTGGGAAACTGTAACCAGAAGGGATCCAACGATTGTACGAGCAAAAGAAAAAAAAAGCTTACAATATTAACGGGAGTTTTAACTCAATTTTGGTGGCACGTTAAGAATTAGGAGGATTAGTGAGAAAGAATGCAGATTTTGCGAGAAAGAGAACGAAAAGTCTTATTCAAATACTCTCGTGATGCATTACCCTGCAAAACCCAAGAGGAAGCGCAATCAGGTTAACTAAATACATACATTTCGATTTAAGAGGTACCCTATACCACTACATATGAACCAAACTAATTTTCACTTGAGCTAAATACTTTTTTCACTATACTTTCTTGGACACTACACATATTAACTACGCATGGATGCGAAAATCGGCGAAAGATCAAAGGATATTCTAAATTTTGTATGGACATTTAAATGGGTTGGATTGCATTCAAGAATAATATCAAGAATTCAGCAAGGGAGGCACTCGGTGAACTAACCATAAAAGTGAACCAAGTAACCATCCACATGACACCATGGTTCCTGCCAGAAATCAAGGAACACTGTAAAGAAAAAAGAAAAGCCTACCTAAAATATTGCACTCTGCGAACGCCAGAATCATATAACGAGTCTAAGCAAGTTAGGAACAAAACTAACGAACTAGTAAGAAAAACCAAAAACATACACTGGGAAATGTTCTCCAAACGCCTGGAAGATGATTTCTACGGGCTTTAAAAGCAGATATGACGATTCATAAGATCGCAGAGAAAGGAGGTCAATGAACTGCTAGAACCAACCCACATAGAAAAGGAAGAGTGGATCAGATCAGGTATTTAACCGATCTGTACATGGTAGAGAGCCTACCACACCAGAAATAGCTATTAACGCAAATGCTACGATCAAAACATCCGACGTAGAAAACGCACTATAGAAACTAAGAAACTGAAAAATCGTCGGGCAAGTCGGTATACAAAACGAATTGCTCAAATACGGTGGGCAAAGACTAACAGAAGAATTAACATCTTTAATACAGAAAATTATATATCAACACAAAATCTCAGATGAATGGCGAACCAGCACCACTATCCTAATATTCAAAAAAGGGGACAAAAAAATACCATCAAATTATAGAGGAATAAACCTTCTAAGCACTGCTCTAAAACCAACAATTAAATTAATAACGAACAAAATCAACAATCTTACATTGTTGGCGGATGAACAACAGGGATTCAGGTCGGGTAGATCTTGCACAGGTGCCGTGTTCGTATTAAGGCAAATAATGGAGAAATCGATTGAATACAACAAGCCAGCGTTTGTATGTTTTGTCGATCCAACTAGAGCATTTGACCGTGTCCAGCTGAAAGACGTCCTACATCTCCTTTACAACAGGCAAATCTCATACAATCTCACCAAAACCATAGAGAACATATACACAAACAATAAAATACGAGCACAAATAGTGTGTTATGCTGATGATGCCGCTCTCATTGCAGAAAATGAAGATAACTTACAAAGAATATTACATTTATATCTACAAAACCGTCGTGAGGCTGGTGATGACATATACCGCAGAAACCAGGTCAGAAACAGCGAAAACCAAAAGACTCCTAGAGACAGCCGAGATGAAGATACTCTGTAGAATCACCGAAAAGACACTGCTGGATAGAGAGAGAAGCGAGAATATCAGAACAGCCTGTAAGGTCAAGAACATCAATGACTGGGTAGCAAACAGGAAGAAGGAATGGAACGAACACATAGGTAGAATGGACAACCGCAGACTTGTGAGAATTGCTCGCGACAAGACCCCATTGGGACGAAGAGACGTTGGGCGCCCCAGGAAACGATGGAGCGACAGCCTCACGCAAGTGGACGATAATTGAACAGGCGACTCGCCTAAAATCCGAAACATCCCGAACGCACACGAAAGCTCTTTAATACACACGAGGACATTTAAATTGGTTTAAATGTTTATCTCTCTCGCCGTAAGACTTTCTCACTCAACTTTGGCATCTGTCTGTCTGTAATCTGTGGACACTCTGTGAGTAATAATTTTAGAATATATGAACTATTTTACATACAAAATAAATGCCGATCTGAAATTTAATACGCTTTTTAAGCAGTACTTTAATTAAACGTTAATCATGCTATTAAAATCATTAAATTGCTTTCGCCAAATGGTTTTATTGAAGCCACTCTCTCTAATTAAAATATCGATTGGCCAGACAGAGAATTTATTTATTTTTGTAATGAAAATAACACTGCTGTTTATTTTAGCGATATGATATCAATCGCAATCCTAATCTGGAATAATATATGTTTTTATTATTTCGCCGACTCGACAGATGACATTTTATCTTTTAATTTATATTTTATTGGATTTTGTAATCTAAATACGATTTTATGTACACATCCATTTTGTACTCAATAGTTTGCATGAACATACATTTTCGCAGCATAATATTTTATTTTTAAATTTGCAATCATTTTAAATTATGTCGATTTTAAAATTGATTAAAATTAATGTGCACATAATTAGTAGACACGTGTTTTTATATTATCAATGAATTTTATATTTTAAAAATAAACTTCATAAAATATAGAATTAATTGACATTATAATTATGGGAGACCAATTTAAAAATTAGCTAAACTAACAACAAACGTAGTCTATGTAAATGGTCTAGTCTTAAACACAGAGTTCTGTAATTTTTATTACGGGGGTGCTTAAAAATGAATGGGTATTAACATTTAAAACATTTTAAATAGTAACAACCACTTACATTTAACAGAATTCTTTTAAATGAAACTACAAGGATATATAGATTAATTTAATTTTAAACAAATGCAATAAGAGTTTTGTTTAAAAAAGTCCATGAAAAGTAAGAATTACTTTTGGTGTTCTTTAAGAGTTTCTACGTTACGATGTCAAAATTGCTGGATTTTTTTTTCAAAACTAGACCATTTTCGACGACTATAAATATAATGGAAAATGTTTCCGAAAACATTATTTTATTTTATTTTCAAACAAAAATTACGCGCTAAAAAGGTTTCTTTAAAGTTTCAGTTTGTGATGTAATCGACACAATAGAATGTTTTAGGTTTCAATTACCTTTTTTATTTTTTTTTCCAAGCTCCAGATAGGGAGATTCCATTTAATTTAAATTAATATTTTATAACATCATTAAACTAAGTTTTAATTTAAATTTAAGAAAGTTTGTTGTATATATTGATGAGTAACTAGTTGTATATGTTTACTTATTAAATTTTTATTTTCCTAATGGAATAATGTAACATTGCAATATATTTTTAGAAATATTTTAATACATTATTTTTTTCGTGCCCTCATTGTTTTATTTTGTTGTTTCGTCACTAACTTTGTTTGGCTTGTTTTATGTTTGTTTGTTTGTTTTTTTGGGTTAAGTGTACACATACGTCTTGCTTACATCATTTAATGCATTGCTTAGGTGCTTTGCATGAACATCAACGAACTTGATGAATAAAGAAATATTTATCTTGTTTATAGAGGTTTATGGATTATTTAAAATATCAGTTTAAAAAGAGTTAGTTATCAATCTAAATGAATTTTAAAATTCCCTACCAATCGAATAATCACGATTGACGGCCAATCCTCAAACCTCTATGAAACCGATAATGGAAAATACTCTGATTGTGAGATGACATCTACACTTTACCTTCTACACATTATGTACCTCCTCCCTATAAAAAAAAGGTCCAATTCACGCTTTTACAGATGACATACAAATTTTAAATCCATCCAAACAGCAATAGACTGAAAATGTCTATTTTTCACCAAGACTAATACAATTCTGCATTTTAAAGTGACACACAGTTTTAAAGTCTACACCAACTGCTGGTTCTGTCGGCATTTCGTATTTGACGGCGCGGCGTGCTTCTTGACGCAATTGTTTTCTTTTTACCTACCACTTTGTCTATAATTAATGTATCATTGAATAAATAGCAAATGTATATGAGAGTGTATGGAGGATAATCTTTTTTTTTAATTTTTTATAGCTTTTCGTTTTTTTGAAGTTGAAATTCATCGTAAGTTGATTTTTCGAAATAATATAACACTATTTTGAAATTGTTTCTTTATTCTTAAAATAAATGATGGTCATGTAATATTTTAAACAATTTATTCAGACAAAGCTTTGTAGTTACTTAACTATCTTATTTATTTTCTGTGAACTTTTTTTTTATAAATCGGTTACCTAACCATTTATTCTTTCTTCACACCACATCTTGTGATTTCTTGTTTCTTTCCTGTTTGTCTACGTTTTCCTCACAAGCATTCTTTTTCCACCATATTTACTTTCACTCATATTAGGTTTTGTACAACAATTTTCAATTACATACATTAATAGTATTCAAATCTACCACCATTTATAAAAAACATATGTAGCAATGATTTTAATTTCTTGAATGTAAAAACAATATTACCAAATAATTTTGTAATCAGTCGACCTAAACTAAAAACTAAAGTTTCTCATTAAAAATCTTATTTTTGTGAAATTTTTTGTGAAAACTCTTCAGGTAAGACAACACTGAATATACTGTGTGCAATATTTACTAATCCTTTTTACTTTATCACACTAAAATTAGCAAAGTTTTAGATTTAAGCAAAATTTGTTTGGTTTACAGATAAAATTTTCTTCTTATCAAGATTATAAAAATATTAATCGATTTTACCTAGTTGGAATTTTGTGTATACTTTTCATCCGAAAAAATTTCGCCACAATCCAGGCTACTGATATTTTTTATTTTGGGTATTAAATCATAAACTCCATACCGATTAATTGTTGCAATTTTTGAAAACCCCTTAAAATGTAGGTAAAGGTAAATACGTGTACAATTATACAGTAAAAAGCAGATTAACTTATGATACGAGATGCTGGGAGATAAAATATTTTTTTATTTCATGTGCTTTTTGTAAATTCCATTTTTCTTCAACATTAAAGTTCACGATTTTATATATTAAATGCATTAATTTTTTGTTATTGCAGGATACAGGGGAGATATGGAATTTTGCAGGAAGTAGTTTACATGCACTTTCCATAACTCCAAGGAGCGACATTTCTGTAAGTATATTTTTATTATCATAGATATTGTACCTATATATTTATAATTGAATAGTAACGCAGAAATTATTAATTTACAATTGTTTAAACGAGACGATAAGTAGCTTATAATTTATCGCAGGCTTCAGCAAGTCCAATGATTTCCCCGGGAAGTAGTCCGAGATTTCTGCGACGAAACGTACCAGTAGTGGTACCGACAGCGACGCCACCTCCTCTTCCTCCACGCAAAAGTTCACCTACTCACGATCAAACTATTCTTCCAACTACCGTTTCTACTGCATCTAATATTCGGAACGGCGTGGGACTTAGCGAAGCACAATCAGTCACCAATTTGACGCTTACTAATATAGAAGTACCTCATTTGCCTAAAAGCAACTCAATGTTAAATATTGAATTACATAGAACGAGCAGTGGAGAACAAGAGGTACCGTTTTTTTTATTAAATTTGTATTGTACCTACATAGTATCTAATACCATTTTTCAAAACGGCTACTAGATTTTTTTCACCCCAAGTAGGGTTTTTTAAACTTTGTTGGGTTCTTTTGTAATATATGTATATATCATGAATTTATTGTTTTAAAAGATACTTTTTCATGTACTGTATATTTTAGATAGTGGAACTAAGTTCTCCCGAAACAATCTACGGCGTAGTTATTCAAAATAGTGACTATTATGATCGCACTAGTGTTGTTACGACAACTGCAAGTGAATCAAAATTCCCCAACAGACATTTGAGTTGTCCATCAAACCGTAGTCAACCGAGAGCATTAAAACCTCCAAAATCGAACACTACCCCAAATATCAGTCAGGAGAATTCATTGCCGTACGAGAATGTTGACATCGAGATACCTCCAAATGCCCAACAACGAATCAACCCATTAGAAAAAGAAACGAACGTTTCCTATGAAAATTTGAATATGGATTATATTAAAAAGTTAGTCAGTGAAGGATATTCACGTGATTCAGTAATAAAGGCGTTAGGAATTACGAGGAATAATGTTGATATGGCATGTGATATTTTGCATGAGTTTGGCACTAAATTGGGATAGCAAATTTAATATTATTTTAAATTGTACATCTGGTGCGATACAGCAAATTATAATTTTTTAATAGGTAATAATAAATTAAATATTTTTTGGTATTATTTTTTTCTAAATAATTTAAATATTCACAATTTCAAGTATTTTATAATATACTCACAAATACCAGCTGGCCTGATTTATTTAAGATATTTATATTTAGCATAATTGTAGGCAATAAATTTAGAAAATTAATTAAAAATACAAGCTTTTATAAAATACTATAAAATGTGACTACAAAAATTCAAGTTAAAATTTTTAGATGGTGTAAAAGAAGATAAAAATAACCATTTATTGTTGGTGAATGGTTTTTCGGGTTTATTGGCCGTCGTAGGTCTTAGTTAATACTCGACGTTCCGCCATCTCGAGTGGATGGCATCTTCGGGAGATGTCTGCTTTTTAAGGCTGACGGTTTGTGACATTTGTATGTCACGATTACAGGTTATATAGGTTTTGGTGGACGAGGCATATTTAAGGGGTGTTCAGGAATTGGTCACGTTCCGGAGATCATGACCAAATCGAGTATTAACTCAGACCTACGACGGCCAAAAAAATTCACCAATAAACGATGGCCGCGAAAGCCTTTCACAGTATGTAACTATTTATTAGTTTTAAAACTTAACAATTAATATCTCTATTTAAACGAGAATGGGCAACGACTAATTCTGAAACCCCTTTTTTAAAAGCAACTTATTTGGTTAGTTTGTCTTTTAAATTTTGTACCTGACGGTTAATGGGATAAGTAGTGTTGTCCATTGATGTGTTAAAAAGAGTATTTTTGAAAAATAGAAAAATAATGTTATAACAGTGAATAAATAACCGACAAGTCAATTTAGTTTAATAAAAAAAAGAAATTAAAAAGTACCTATTAAAGATTATTAATGTTACTAAACGTTAACTATGCAAATTATGTTTGAAGGCTTATAATGAAATGATTGCTTATTGAAATTTCATTATCCTCATCTTCCAATACACCTACACAAAATATATTCTTGTATATTGAGCTGCATAATTTTTATTTCAATATACAAATGACTGACAATTAGAATCAAATAATACCAAATGCAGGGTGTTTCAAATAAAAGGTCACCCCGTCTCTAGGATAGGTAGAAAATTTCAAAATAATTGGGGTTTGCTTAGTAAAAAATTTTCGTAACGCCATCCGTATTCAACATAAAGGCATTGAAGAAAAAAATGTAAACACATTAGTTACGATTTTGCCGAAACTACTGGAAACATTGTAATGAAATTTCATACGAAAATGTTTTAGAAGCTGATACATCCCATGAATTTGTTTTTATATCTGACTATAAAGTAATGATAAAGGTATTAATTAAACAAAAAGTAACAAGAAGAAAATTAAAATAAAGACTAAGAACATAAAATAAAATTTAATTAGAGTAAGTGTACAAAATTTCGTCCGTTTTCACGAATACTATCCTTTTTTCTAAAGAATCCATTAATCTTCTAAACGGTCGGGGATCAGCTATGAGGTCATTAAAGTGACGTTGAATTCTGTCTTCCAATTCTTGACGTGAACTTACCTCTGTAGCATAGGCTTTTTCCTTAAGATACTTGGTACGAACCGTGTAACTAGCGCCCTCTATGAGATTCAGGTATAAAAACAAATTCATGGGATGTATCAGATCTAAAACATATTCATATAAAATTTCATTACAATGTTTCCAGTAGTTTCAGCAAAATCGTAACAAATGTGTATACATTTTTTTTTCTTCAACGCCCTTTATCTTGAATACAGATGGGGTTACGAAAATTTTTTACTAAGCAAACCCCAATTATTTTTCAGTTTTCTACCTATCCTAGAGACGGGGTCACCTTTTTTTGAAACACCCTGTATAAAATACTTTTAAAAATAAAATTAGGCATGGCATTTCATTGGTATTAAGAATTTAAGTTCCTGATTTATATTTTAATCGCATAGGTTCCTCGTGAGAATATACTGAAAATAAAAATTAACCGTACATTCCTGAACATTTTATTTTAAAGTTCATTTTTAGCTTACAATATTTAAAAAAATTAGATTATCAAACATGTGTCTTCATATTCATCGAATTCGTGAGATTTTTTTAATTATATATATTGATGGAAAATTTAATTGTATTAAATTTTTTATAATGAAATACTACTATTATTATTATTATTGACTCATCTTAAGGTGAGTCAATAATATCGAGTTTATTTTATGACCTGAATCATTGATTATCAGTGCATTCTCATAAAGACTCCTAAAATTTTAAAAAAATATTAAAACTTTAAAACAAAGTAAAATTTAATATTTCCCAGTCAAGAATGTCGCTTGTTATTTTTTTATGTATGCTTCTTTTAAATACCTCTATTATATTTTTTCAAGCAAATTTGTCAATTATTACAATCAGTAATCTTAATTTAAATAAATCATTTGCTGTTTTCCTTCCAGAATTAATTTCGGTATGTGGTTTTGGAAATTAAAATATTAGTAACGGGTCTGTAAGGCTGAAAAAAATGCAGGTTCGATAGGTATTTAATTCATCTAATTTTTATAGTGTTTTATTAAATACAAAAAAAATATTTTTGCATTGAAATTTGAGTAAAAACAAATTATTGAATGTTTTTAAAAGTTAGGATTAGGGAATTCCGCAATATTTTGGTAAGCTTCAGAGAGTATTTTTAACATATCTTATACTGGGTGTTCGTATTCGTGAAAATAAGACAGTACATGTTTTCAACCCTTCATACCAAATACGCTTTATTTTAATATTTCTACTAACAACAAAAGTTAATCTCGAAATTATATCACCAATTACTTTCCACTAATTTAAAGTATTAAGAAAAATGTCTTTGCATTTGAGATTTTTCTCCGCATAAAGATAAGTTTATTAAAGTAAATGTAACTGATAAATTTACATTAGCCGGAGTGACTTTGATGGATAAAGTAAGGAATAATGAGATAAGGGAACGCTGTGGTGTGAACGAAGTTGTGATAACAAAGATAGATAAAGGAATGCTTAGATGGTTTGGATTCATAGAGAGGATGGATGAAAGAAGATTGTCGAAACAGATTTATTAGGCGAGTGTGAATGGGCAAGTCGATAGAGGTTGATCAGAACAAAATTGTTTTTAAAGAAAGTATTAGTAACCGACGAGCATGTATGAAGGCGCTGATGAAAATAGCGAAAGTCGTTTGTAAGAATCGTAGCGGAAGTGGAAAGAAGTGGTTTCTGCCTACCCCTACGGAAAAAAGGCGAGTGTGAATGGGCAAGACGGTAGAAATATGAGGCAAACGTATCTCGATCAGATCGAAATTGTTTTGAAGAAACAACAAGAGTGCTATCAAACGACGAGCATGTATGAAAGCGCTGATGAAAGTAAAAGAAGCGAAAGGTGTGTGTAAAAACCGTAGCGGAAGCGGAAAGAAGTGGTCTCTGCCTACCACTGTAGGAAAATGGCGTGGCTATATGTAAGTATGTATGTACGTTACTATAATGCATTGTACCTTATTTATTTGTAGCCTTTTAAATTAAAGATTAATTTTTTATATGTATATTGTGGTTCTATACCAAAAATTATAAATGTGGTCAACACAAAATGTACTCTTTTTTTCTCAGTGCATTATGTTTTTTTAAATAAGTGGTAGATTTTCTTTTTTGGTGATATATTTTCGAGTTGAACTAATTACAAAATAATATAAGTCTGATACAGTTATTGTTGGTTAATTAAATAGTACAATGTAAGGGTTAATTATATTCCGATTTTTTATATCAAAGAAAAACAACGTAATGCATCAATCAATTGTCGTCAAAACAATTAACATTAATTTCAAGATTATATAATAATTGCAATAAATTATCTTTTTATACATTTGAATTTTTATAGTGAATATCTAACAGTATTAAGTAAATAAATGGATAATAACGATTGCTGCCAAATCATATATATAAAATTACAATTGAAATCAATTCAAAAAAAAAGTGTGGTAATTTCACTGTACTTATCGCCTGTTCTGTGTTAAACGTTTTTAAAAATCATCACAAATTATATTTTAAATTATAATGAATTTATTATGATAAAAACTCCAGCATAAAAGTTTGAATGACCAATACATTTCCTATAACACTTATATGTCTAAATAAGTATCGAACAATTTTAAATGTAGATGGGTCCTCCTGAATGTTGCTAAAATTTATTTTTCTTTGATAAAATTATCCATAAAGTAGTTGCCTTTTGGCAGCTGCGATGAGAATTTTTATTACTAATAATTCTTAACATTGTTTTTCGTGCTACCTACTTGATAGTATTTGTATATAATAAATTATGATTTTCTCAGGAAAGTGGCTACCAAAGTCTGTACATGTTACAGTTATATGTTTTTTATTCATGTAAATATTACCCTTGCAACGGTTCTTATGTATGATTCAAAATAAAATATAGTTAATGATTGGCATTATATATGTACCTACCTACTGAATAATATGAACGTTGCTTATAATATATAAATAAATATAAGCAAAACGGAAGTAATGATTTTTGAAAGAGAAAAAAGCATGACAAACTGTGAAGTTCTGATTAAGGGAGAAAGAGTGGAACAAGTAAATGAGTTATACTTGGGTTAAAAGTTTACGAGAGATGGAAAGTATGACAGTGACATTGAGCGAAAGGTATTGGCAGAAAAACAAAATAATGGGGCACTGCAAAGCTTTATGAACAACCAAAAAGTTTCAAAAAAGCACGCCTGGCTTTGCATAGAGTAGTCTGAAAGGTATAGCCGGAGTGATTCGGTTGGATAAAGTAAAGAATATTGAGATAAGAGAATGCTGTGGTGTAAAAGAAGATGTGGTTACAAAGATAGATAAAGGAATGCTTAGATGGTTTGGACACGTAGAAAGGATAGATGAAGGAAGATTGACGAAAAAACATTTATTAGGCGAGTGTGAATGGACAAGTCGGTAGAGGTCGACCTAGGCCTACATATCTCTATCAGATCAACATTGTTTTGCAGAAAGGCCAGGTCAAGAATACCAACAACCGACGAGCATGTATGAGAGCACTGATGAAAGTAGAAGAAGCAAAAGATGTATGTAGAAACCGTAGCAAGTGGAAGAAAGTGGCCTCTGCTTACCACTACGAGAAAAAGGGGTGACTATATGTATGTATGTATGCTTATAAAGTTATTAAAATCATAGTGATGAAGAAAAAGTGTTGAAAACGTAAACGTAAAGACGCTTATCGGAACAAAGTTGAATAATATTAAAAAACTGAACATCTTGTGTCTATACATACAACATAGGTACATTCATATAGTCACGCCTTTTTTCCGTAGGGGTAGGCAGAAACCACTTCTTTCCACTTCCGCTACGATTCTTACAAACGACTTTCGCTTCTATTTTCATCAGCGCCTTCATACATGCTCGTCGGTTGCTAGTACTTTCTTTAAAAACAATTTTGTTCTGATCGACCTCTATCGACTTGCCCATTCACACTCGCCTAATAAATCTGTTTCGACAATCTTCTTTCATCCATCCTCTCTATGATTCCAAACCATCTAAGCATTCCTTTTTCTATCTTTGTTATCACAACTTCGTTCACACCACAGCATTCCCTTATCTCATTATTCCTTACTTTATCCATCAAAGCAGCTACCAACAAAATAATGATTGCAAACATACTAGCCAGAATGATCGCTAACGATCGTTAAACGGTCATGGCACCTAGAAGAAGAAAAGAAGCTGTTAGTTATTATGCTGCCTATTACTTTTTTTTTTATGAAAATAGTCGCAAAAAGAGTAGACCTATCGTGTGGGCCGCTGACGGCCCGCACTGCGACTATTAGAAGGGGAAGGGATTATAGAAAGGAAATGATTGTGGACACGCTTTTTAAAAAGTTGCAGGTCATAGTTCTCTGGAAAAACTGATTTTGGAAGCTTATTCCATTCCGTAGCAGCACTGTAAAAGAAGGATTCTTGATGAAGATTGGTCCTTGTAGTGTCAAGCTTGAGAGTAAATGTGTGAGACTGATCAGCGTGCCGAGTTCTTCGGCTAAATGTGGCCAATTGTGGTACAAGAGTTTTTATTTCTCTGGAGCATCTGCCATGGAAATATCTGTAGAGCAATGACTGGTCTGCAACTCTTCTATGTTCTAGAGGGTGAAGGGTATCTGTGAGAGTTGAGCTGTTTATCAAGCGAATGGCTCTTTTCTGAATGGAATCTAGAAGACGAAGAGAATTCCTTGGTGCTGAACCCCAAATATGCGAGCAATACTCCAGTAGAGGTCGGATTTGAGCCTTGTACGTCGTCAACAGTTGATCAGGAATAAAAAACTTTCTGGCTTTCCTCAAAAAACCTAGCCTCTGGCTTGCCGACTTTGCGATGTTAGCAACATGGTCATGCCAAGACATATTATTGGACACCGTGACTCCCAAAATCGAGATGGAGGGACTTGGTTCAAGGGTATTTCCGGACATTGTGATGGGATGATTTGAGGAATTCACTTTCTTGGAAAACGTGGCACTTTGTGTTTTTTGGGCGTTGAACTGAACAAGATTGTTGGTTCCCCACTCGACGATTGCTTTAAGATCTCTATTGATGGAATCAACCTGTTCCTGCCTGAGTCTATTTGTATCATTCACCGAAAGTGATCGATAGGATGTGAAAGTTGAGACAAGTGTGCTATCGTCTGCGAAACTGTAAATGGGGTTCGTCGTGGTTTTCAAGAGGTCGTTGATGTGTAAAAGAAATAAGGTGGGAGACAGGATGGAACCCTGTGGGACCCCGGCATTGGTTTTAAACGCATTAGAAGAAATACCGTCAACTGCCACATGTAAGGAGCGATCTTGCATGAAGCTCAAGATCCATTGGCGCAGTTTGGTTGGGAGACCGTAGGCAGATAATTTACTTAACAATGCCTGGTGCCAAACGCGGTCAAAGGCTTTAGATATATCCGCAGCGTTGATCCTACTTTCATGCTTCTTCTGTCAAACATTCGCTACCTTACATAAGTGAAGTGACCAGCACTCCTCTATGCACAGCCAGTTGTGCCTTTTTTGACACGTTCTGGATGCCCATAAAGTGATACGCCTCCCCCCCATTTATTTGTTTCCTGTCAACACCCTTTGCTCAATGTCATAGTCATACTTTCCGTGTCTCATAAACTTATAACCCAAGTAATGCAAACTCATTCACTTGTTTCACTCTTTCTCCTTCAATTAGCACGTCTCAGTTTGTCATGCTATCTACTTTTTCAAAAACCATTACTTTCGTCTTGCTTACATTCACTTTCATCCCTTTAATTTTTAGGGAATCATGCATAATATTAGCTATCGCCTGCAACTCCTCAGATGACGTTAATAGGACCTGATCATCGGCGTAAAAGCGGTATTTGACGATCAAATCATTTATTTCTTACCCATATACACTCTTTTATTTTAAATCTTTTAAACGACCATCTATGTAGTTGTGTCTTTACCCACCAAAAAGAGAGAATTTATTTTTGATACTAAAATTTAGAATCGTTAGACATGTTAACATTTTGGATTAGTCATTGAGTGTTATCTTTAGTTGAATTTATTTAAAACGCAAAACATATACATATTTAACCAACGGATTAAAAATTTATGTCTTTTAACGACCTTAACTCGATGACAAAAATCTAGATGAAATGTTGATTATCCTATTCGAGGTCTTACCTAGAAAAAAAAATTAAAGAAGAATTATACCTTTAAGTAACCGGTACTTTGGTCATTTCTATACTGATTGCTGATTTGGTAATATTTTTTATCAGAAAAGTGAAAAGTATATTTTTCTTCGCTAGGAATTTGGCATACTCAGACTTAGAACTTTGATCTGTTTGGACAGTTAAACAAACTTTTTCGAATTGCCTGGTCGTATTTGTTTTTAGTTATCGATGATTATCTTACAGAAGTTCCTAGTAGAGTTAAAAGCTTCGCGAGTTTTAATCGATGGATTGTTTTGCGATTTTTTCAATATGAGCGGTTCTTTTTGGATACAGCACTTACACTGTTTGTTGAACCACGTTTGCCAGATGCGGGACGCTTACTGGTAAAAGAAATGTAAATTTCCTTGCGGTCATTCGTACCAAAATAAACTTAGCTCCATGGAAACGAGGAGAAAAATTCATCCCAGTTGGTAGATTTAAAGTACCAGGGTCTGCTGGGGTACCACCTCAGATAGTAATAGAATTGACAGTGAGCAAGTTGCTGATATACATAAGCTTAAGCTCAGGTTTTTCCAAAGGAGATGAAATGTTAATTTTACAAATGTCTGGAGATGAGGTGAAGAACGGGTCAAGAAAATTGACGTGCTGATTGGTTTTATCAGGTATTCATGTAGGTTTCTCAATTAGTTGCAAGAGATTGCAACGGGTCATGAAATCTTCAGTCTCTCTGCCGGCATCGTCCGTTTCTCTTATGTAACAAAAAGTAAACATGCTGATATATGAATCAGGAGAAGCAGAACAATTTTTTTTTCCATATTTAGTAAAATCTTTGATGCAGATCCTTCTTATCCATCCTTCAACCGTAAATCCTAACAATAGAGTAATTTACTTCCGGAATATTTTGTACAAGTACCATCCATCATCTATGTATCTATATGTATAGATAAAAGGAAAAGTGAAAAGAAAAGAGGAGTATTGTGGATGGGTGACCGGAGGAAAAAGTCGACAACACAGTTCACGTGTGAAAACATATCAAAGACATTATACATCACAACCTTTTTGAACTGCTCGGTGGTACTGCCTCGGGTGGTGATGGGAGTCATCTACCACACCATAAATAATAACAATAATAAAACAAAAGGTATTGATTTAAAATTCGAATATTTTTCTTTTATTAAAAAATAATCGTAGAACTAATTAATTATAGATCTATTTATCTATAACATAAAGTAAATAATATTTATTATTTTGACTAAAATCATTTTTGCAACAGTTTTAATTATAAAAGGAAATTCTAACTTACAACTATATTAAAACTAAATAAGAAGCATAAATGCAAAACAAAATAAATCTACTTGCATTTAATTTTAGTGCTATTAGTTTTTCTCACATATTCGAATAAACATAACGATGAAAATATTAAGTTGGTAAATTACAAATGGGTTTATTTTATTTTGATCGTGTGCTCCTTAAAAAGTCACCAAAAGTTATTATTTTTAAAGTTTTATGTCTCTGAATGATTGTTTCAAATAAAACATCAGATGCCTTATTTAAAAATTCCAAAAGATGTCATTACAATAGAGCAATCGTTCACCGACAATTCCTTACAACCCAACATAGTTAATTAAAAACTTCGCAAATTGTTATTTTTTTAAATAGTAAAGTCCACATAATGATAATGCAATCAAATGTAAACATTGTAACAAATGTGAACGTTCCTGTTTAAAAAAATGTTACAGATCGAAGTAGTCTTGACATTTGACATTTTTTAACATAAAAATAAAATTTACATGCTGTTTAAAAACATGCTTAAAATCAAAGATAAAAAATCGTGTTTTTTGCACTGACAACAAAAATAAATTTTTTAGCCATTGTAGCAACAAAATAAACAAAACACATAAAGCTATTTTTCAAAGAATTTTTTAATAACATGCATAAAAAATAAGAAGTTATTGTAGTTTGTCACAAAAAAATGATGATAACCCAGAACGATTGTAATTGAATGATTTTTGGGTATTAAGATAATTTCCTTAAATGATGTTTGAACGACCCCGATGAGATACATAGAAATCTTTATTAACATCTTTGGGAAAATTTTATGAATACCAGTCCATGAGCTGGTATGAAACAATCAAAATGCATCATTAAATTTTTTTTCGGTTTATCAGAATTTCAAAATATACAATCAATAATTTATGTATTTAGGTACTACACTCGTGAAAAAATATCACCAGATTCTTCACACGTAAATATTTTTTCTTGCTCCCCAAGCCGAAAGTACGGTCTTTCAGGCTGCATTTCAGTCCCGAAAGAACGACTTTTGTGACCTGCTTACTTTTGCAGACAGTTTGAATATAGCGCGCTCTCACCAAAGTGGGCTACTTTGCATGGTTGGGTAAGACGGCAATCTACAGAGCTTGTGTTTTCATTCAGCTAAATGTAATCTTACATTCAATAAAATCAACAATGTCTCACAGCTACATTGCTGTTAGTAAAAAATAAAACGATATAATAAATAGAAAAAAAGATTAATGGATTAAAAATGGAGAGCGCTACACTTGGCGAGATGTCCAGGTGGTAGCGTAAAGCAAGTGAGATATCTTATTCTTGGGTGCCATCTCCTATCGGAGGTTGGATATCATCATTGCTATTCTTACTTTATTTGCCGCCACTGAAAAGTTCTATTGAGCTACAGTTAAACCAATCCCTTAAATTTCTCAAATATGAAATTCTCCTTCTACTAATGCTTCTTCTTCCCTTTATCTTTCCTTGCATAATTAGTCTAAGCATCTCATACCGCTGTCCACTCATTATTTGTCCTGGATATTGTAACTTTCTTGCTTTTATGGTGTCATTTCCTTTATATTCTTTACCCATTTCTCGAAGTATTTTCATGTTTGTTTTTCTTTCTGTCGATGATATCCTGAACATTCTTCTATAACAGCACATTTCAAACGACTGCAGTTTGTTTATGTGTTCTTGTTTAAGTGTCCAGCTTTCCAGTCCATAATATAGTATTGAAAACACAAAACACCTTAATGTTCTCACTCTTAGTTCTATTGTGAGGTCTCTGGAACAGAGTTTTACAAACGCATTTCTTGCTGTTTCTATTCTAGTTCTTATTTCTGTTTGATTATTATTTTTTTTGTGTAATCCAGGTGCCCAGGTATTTGTATTTGTGAACTCTTTCTATTTGTCAATCCAGTAAATTTACGTTGGATTGTATGTTTAGCTTCTTTGTTATTACCATATTTTTAGTCATTTTATGTTTATTTTTAATCCATACTGTTCACAAAATTTAGTGGTTCTATTTAATAGTCTTTGAAGTTTCTTCTGCGGAGCTTGCCATAATCACTGTGTCAACCGAAAGTGGGATATCATACACTATTTTAATAATTTTAATATTATTTAACTTTTCTTTCGGCTTGGGGAGCACAAAAAATAGTATACAACCACGGCAAGAATGTTAGATGCCCCGAGGGATGAGATATAAAAGCATTTGCTTCGCACTGGCTTTTATATCACATCCGCCAGAAAATCCACTTTCTGACCTAGGGTCCTAATATACTATTAATTAAACTTTTTCAAAAAAGGTTTAATCAGCAAGCACCCTTAAAATACATTATTAAGAGAAAATTTATTTGTTTAGCATACTTGTTACAGTTTTTTCATTAAAACTTTTATTATTTAAAATAATGTCAACAGCTAAAAATTAACGGAACTACAAGTGTCCCCCACTTTATTTTTTTGTAATTTGTATTATTGAAAAATGAGTAGAGGCAATTTTTTATTTTATAAAATTTAGTAGAACATATGAAAGAGAAATAATGACTAATGTTATTATGAGTATCCCATTTATATAAAAAAAAATTTTGTATTGTAGCAAAATCTTAAATTGCTGTATAAACTAATTAAAACAAACAACATTTACTGCAAATAGTTAATATAAATTGTTAGGTGCTTGCCAGTAAACTATCAATATATATTTTATTACAAATATTTTAAGAGAATCGTTAGTATATTTTTTGATATGTACATTATTTTCAGTATGTGTACCTAAACCAAATCAATTTCAAACACAATTACCTCACAAAGTACCTGTTAGAAATATAAAATACCCATAGTATTTAAATATCCAATAAAAATATGTTACAACGGATTTCTACATATAAGATACCCAAAATATATTTAGCTGTAAAATATAACTTTATCAGGTATCACAAAAAATCAATGAAAATTGAAATATCGTAATTTGTGGTAGACTCGAGTCTAAAACAACTATGCAGACGTTTAAAAGTAAAATGATTAATCATCTAAAACGATAACTTCACATTTTTTATCTTCTTCGACAAACACAATATCATCATCATCATCATCATCGTCTGTTTCTACACTCTTACTTTCGGGGGCGTTTATGTCTTTCACATTTCCATTCACATGTACATCATTGGTAACACAGCTCTCATTTACTTTTATAACAGATTCATGGGAAGTTGAAGTTACCTTAAACATTAATATTATTTTAATGGATATATAATTATTAAAATAATTTGATTAAAAATAGAAACTGTTTCAAGCTATAATTTTCAGTAGAGTTACTTTATACACTGCTTACAGAGAAATTCAAATGGCTTAAAAAAACATTAGAAATAAATGAAAACCTCAAAAGACAATTTTTAAATATCTTTTTACAAATTTGAATCATATCTTTTTTATTTCAAATATCAAAAATTGAATCAGTCTGAAAGGCTAATTTAATTAACATTAATTAAATAAAAGATAACAGAAATCCTAGAACAACAAACTAACAAATAAACTAATAGTTTTATGTCAACCAAAAAATTCTCAGATGTACATTTTTATTTAAATTTAAGTACCTAAATATTGACACTAATATACACAGTGTAGGATTTAACTTGTCACTTACTTTTTCCAAGCTATTACTTTTGTCATGCTCATTGACTTTTTCCAATTGTACTGGAGCATCTGCAGTAGCATTAATTTCAATATTAGGAGGTTTAGGAGGTAGCGCTGTCTCAGTTGTATCTGGCACATACAGATCAACAGTTGTATCTGCTACTAAAATGTATATTAAATTAGTTTAAAATGGTATTATTTCATTTTGTTTTAATAGAATAAATAATATAAGAATAGTCAAAAAAAATTGAACTACAATGCAAATAATAAGTTTACCTTCAACAGAAGTAGAAGGAATCGTTTCTTCCTTCTTGGTAGTAACCTCACTAACTAAAGAAACTTTCTCTGAAATAGCAGCAGAAGTTGATTCTGAAGTAGTTAGATTTGCAGCTTCACTATCTTTAGAAATACTAATAGAATCGATTGTAACTGCAGTGGGAACTTGTATTGAATCTAAAATTAATGTTTATTAATTGTTAATTCATTAGTTTGTCACTTTTAAAATTTAAGAGAATATAATAGGCATAGAAATGTAACATATTAAATTTAAAATTTATAAGCAATGTTTTATTACATGCAATGCCTATGAATTTATAAATATTAATCTGATAAGATTTAACATAAATTTGGAGCTATAAAATAAAATACTTAATAATTTGCTCAAATTATTTGCAACATTTTCGTTGTAAAACCAATAAACAAAATGAATTAAGAGATAAAAACGAAACTTAATGGCTAAATGGCATCAAATATTCCCTTTCCTTTCCAATTATGCATTTGTATTTAAATGTCAATATCAAGAAGTTTTTCTGTTGCTTATAATTTATAAGAACTATAAAAATGTTGACATTACTAGATTCTGCTGTTTTTTCTACTAATGCTGCATCTTGATTTGTTATTGTATTTTCAAAAGTATTATGTAAACTTTCTTCTAAATCATCACTAATTTGTTTATTTAAAATATAATTGGAAAGGCCCGGATAATCCAAATCATCTTCTGGATTGTAGTCAGTATCTTTTTGATCTTCATAGTCATCCTCATGGTCTAAATCTTCCAATAGACTGCTATCAATTTCTCCAGCAGGTCGTTTTTTTGGTTTCCTTGTCCTTTTTGGTTTAAGATATGGATGATAATCCTCATCATTTTCATCTTCTTGAATTTGGGGAGCAAAATATTGAGGTTCTTCAATCTCACTGTTTCGACGTTTTGGTTTTCTCCCCCTTTTTCCTTTAGGTTTACTAAAAAATTGCTGCTTTGTTGTTGATTTTTTCTTTGGTGATTCTACTTTTTCACCTGGAGGTAATGGTTGTATTTTAATTTCAGTTTTTTGTATTACATTATCATAATCAATTCGATTTTTATTCACAACTATATCTGCTCTTATCATGTCTTCAAAATCAACAAGTTCATCAACTATATTTTCTACAGCTGATTCAGTTGGCTCATCAGTGTTTATAACAGTAGAATCATTATCAGCTTCATCAGCTTTGGGGCTTTGTGGTTCATTTTCAGCTTCAAGTTCTTCATTTTCAGAAGGCGCTTTAGGTGTAGATACGGGTACATCTTCATCATATTCCCAATCGTCAGAAGTAAAAGTGGTCTTTTTTCTTTGTCTTAAACTGTATTTTTTTGGAGCCGGTTCATAAACGGGGTCATCTTCAAATTCAGACTCTGTTTCTGGTTCTTCTTCACTATCGTAATGTCTTTTTGCTCCTTTAGAGCGTTTTCTAACCATTTTGTTTATTTTTAGTGTTTTTTGTCAGTGATGCTTTGAGGTTAGATTTTTAAGGTATAATTTGTTAATATTCAAAATGCATACACAAATCATAGGGCCCTGGAAAATGTTACTTGTTTATGGCAATTGGTAATATTGTACCAACAACTCTAAATTAAAACTAATATTACCTTTGTTCAAAATTTTAAGAAATAATATTCTCCAAAAATTTTATAACATGTATTTACTTTATACCAAATGATAGAAGTGATAGCTTTTTAAATTCACGTAACTATTGCAATCATTGATTGTTGCACTCTCATAAATCTGTTCAGTAACACAACAATGGCGATGGAGACCTTTTTAACAGTGTAGTGTGTCAAATATAAAAAGTTTTGTGAAAACAGTGTCTTAAATAAGTAATTTCAAAATTTGAATGAATGTTTTTGTAAAAAACGTTTCTTATTCAACAATGAATTCAGAAGAATCTTCCGAAGTAAGTTTTAGTTGAAACTGTCATCGTATAACGTTTTCATTAAATTTACTCGGTACCTCTATTAACATATCAAAGAAATGTATTTTTTTACAGAATTAAAGTATAAAAAATAGATTAAATTTAATAATACACAAGATGACCCGCCAACCAATTTTTACATGTTTACTTTCTACAAATAAATATACCAACTTCCACCATAAAAGGGTTGTTCGATATTTAAAAACAAAAAATAATAGAAGCACAGTGATTGTAAAAAATATTTTTATTGTTCAAAACAATCGGTATTTTGTAAAGTAACCCCAAAGTAAGAGAAAATACTACCAATTGGATAGTATAACTTTTTTCATAATATCTCAAAAGTCTATTAAGTAAAGAATTATTGTAATAGGTATTCCAGACAATTTTAATTTAAATTAGAAAAATGTTTTTACAATTTGAATATTTACATATATGGTAAGATTATAGTTTGGTAGAGCATATATTTTTAGCACCCTTATCGAAAGAGGAGGGGAAGGGGAAGATAATTATCATAATTAAAATTTTTAAAAACTTTCGCAAGTATTTTTTAAAATTTATTTTTGGTAATAATTTAGAATAGGGGCTCCAAACCAAACTCCCTCAAAAACATTTTTTACTCCTTGGAAACCGTTTTGTGGGGTAGAATTGAAATTTTTAAAGTGGGGAGACAATTTTTTATAGGTTTTAAATAAAAATCACCATTAAGTAACGTTAAAATGGTTATTTGCGCAGGTTTAAAAAATTTAATTAGTCTCATAATACTCCCCTACCCTCTTTTTTCGATGAAGGTGCTAAAAATATATTCCCCACCAAACTACAATTATTCTGTTCATAACACCTGTAAATCTGTAATATAATAGAAGGTATTATCAGAGACAATAACCTTTATTAATGTATTTATAATACAATGGTATTATCAAGTATGTATATTCAATTATACACTTATATGGTGCTTTTAATTCAAAACCAGCCAGTCCAAATAACTTTTGATTTTGTGTAATTGTAAGAAAAACAAAACACATGTCGAATTTAAAATCAAGGGGGAGGTTTAAAAATATTATTCGTTCTGCTGTTTCCAAGTAGCACCCCTTTAACATCCCCCACCCCTTCTTTAAAATGTCAAATAGCAACCCCTACCTTGTAATACATCAAATAAAAACCCAAGAAAAATGCAAATCAGCCATATAAGGCCTGTTCGTTTGTCTTGCTCACGCTGCTCAAAACTGATTTGAGCAGTATTTGACTGTTGATCAGAGACCGTTCGTTTGACAGGAGCAAGTTGATATATACCATATAAAGCAGGATAGGTAGATGTCTAATTAGGGATCAATTAACTTACTTCTGAATACATGTCACCTTTTTTAGACATTTTTTGTCATGTTGTTTCTTTCTTTTAAAAGTATAATAGTATATTTAGTTAGTTATTTGTGACGTTAAATTAGCCATTATTTGTAGCTGTAGCATCTTGAGTTATTTAAAAATGGTATATTCTATGCAAGAACGAATAAAAATAATATTTATTTACGATCTTCAAAACAAGTGCACTGGAGGAATAGCTTTAGTTTTTAATGAAAGGCATCCTGGTAGAAATATAGGCCACCAGACTATCATAGAGTTAGTACGGAAATTTGGAGAAACTGGATCCGTATATTATAAAAAAAAAATAATTCCATAGTTCTTGTCGAAGCTGCACAAATTGATGTACCGGGTCATTTTGCTATAATTTTTTTTTTTTACTGAAAATAGTCGCAAAAAGGGTAGACCTACCGTGTGGGCCGCGGACGGCCTGCACTGCGACTATTAGAAGGGGGAGGGATTATAGAAAGGAAATGATTGTGGATCCACTTTTTGAAAAGTTACAGGTCATAGTTCTCTGAAAAAACTGATTTTGGAAGCTTGTTCCATTCCGTAGCAGCCCTGTAAAAGAAGGATTCTTGATGGAGATTGGTGAGACTGATCAGCGTGCCGAGTTCTTCGGCTAAATGTGGCCAGTGGGGGTATAATAGTTTTTATTTCTCTGGAGCATCTGCCATGGAAATCCTACCTATTCCATTCCAAAAGTATCAAAACTTACAAATATTACTATTTGCTCCATACACAAAGTGTTAAAATTGCATAAGTTTTTTCCTTATAAAATACAGAATTGAATGTTGTGAAACAATGTTACAAAAAATACAAGAAGACGCAGTTTTGGTTAAAAATATTTGTTTCAGTGATGAATCAACGTTTTTTCTTAAATGGCTTTGTTAACAAACATAATTGTAGGTACTAGGATGACGAAAATCCTAACGTATTTCGACAGGATAATACTCAGTTTCCAGCGAAGATTCTAGGAAATGAGATAATTGGACCAATTTTTATTGACCAAAACCTAATGGGAGAATTGTTCCTACAATTATTAGAAAATGAAATTGATCCACTCTTTACTTAGTCACTAGAAAGACGAGTTAATGAATAGGGAAATATGGTGCTAGATGAACAGAATATATACCTTCAACAGGACGGAGCTACACCACATTACGCACTAGCTGTAAGACAATGGCTAGACGAACTATTTCCAAGACATTCATTTTAGTTTCTGTTGTAATTTCGCTATGTTTAATGTTATCTGAAAAATTAATCGATAGAATAAATTGTTGTTTATATAGCTGATTTGTATTTTTCTTGGGTTTTCATTTGATGTATCACAAGGTAGGGGTTGCTATTTGGACTGGCTGGTTTTAAAATTAAAGCACTGTACTCGTATTTATTAGATTACACTCTTGCATTTTGCTAATACCACTTTAATTGTATTTTAAAAAAAATGGTGTTTGTTGTAGGAAAAAACTTACGCTTGTTCAACATGCAATAAAGAATTTAAAACGGTGATTCTATATAATAGACACAGAAAAACGCATAATTCAACTTGCGTTAAATGTAATAAGACTTTCAAGACGTTCAGTCAACTTAGGCAACATAATAAAGAAAAACATCCCAAGGTAAGTTTTACAAATTTAATTAAACATATTTAGAACTTATCGGTTATTTTGTTAGATGCTTAAAGGTAAATTAATACAACAGTAATAAAAAAGTAAATGTTAGTTTTCACGGAATACAATCTATACATATAAATAAAATTGAAATGTCTGTTCAAAATAAATTCATTTTTCTAAGTTCTCCAAAATGGCTTAACCTATTTTAATGCGGTTTTCAGTGGCAGATATAGCTTGGCTAGGATCAGAATATAGGCTTTATTTCATTTATATCATATTCTCATTTAAAGATCTTTTTAGTCTGAGAAGTTACAATGCAAATAATAATTGCTATCGTCGAACTCCAATAGGTGTTACAACAGGAACAAATAACTTTCAAAAGAAAAAACAAAATCAATAGGTGGCGCTGTTTATTTTTAGAACGTGCTAAAAAAATTTTACAACAATCCACCTGACCAGAAGTATTTTAAAATTTAGTTCCTCAAAAATTCACTATATGTCATGGTTCATTTTTAAACCTCATGGTGATATATAATGAAATTATTTGATGTTAAATCGGATGTCAAGAAAAAATGTTATCCTCATTTAAATATATTAAGATAATACTAAATTCCACGCGGATGAAGTCGCGGGCAACAGCTAGTTTAGAATAAAATAATAGTATATTAAAGTCATTGTAGCATTGTACGAATAATATAATTTGTTTAATGAAAAAGCTGTAATTATGTTGTTGGTTTTTCTAATGTGCATTACCATTTTTACACGCTTTATATTAGCTTGACTCGTATCTATCTATCTGGATATGTAACGGAATCTTTGGACACGATTTTTACCCACTTAACATCAGATCGACTTGAAACTTTGTATACTTCTAAAGGACCGATGACAATACAATAATTTCATAAAATTTTTCAAAGATCCTGGCCATGATCAGTTATAAAAATTGAAAAATGTATAATAGTTTAAAAAAAACTAAGACAACAGGCTTTATAAGAAAAACGAACTAAAAAATAAAAGATGATAATAATTAATAAAAAATAATTTTACAATCAAAAGCGTGAGGTGCGCTATATAAATTAATATGTTTGATAATAAAAAGATATTGGTAAAAATAAAGTCTCCAAAAAGAAAACGTAAAAAAAGCACCCCACGCTATTGATTGTAAAATTATTTTTTATATTTTAGTTCATTTCTCTTATAAAGCGTGTTGTCTTAGTTTCTAAAACTATTATTTTTTATATTTTTAGGCAAAAAAATATTTTATTTCAATTATTAATTTAGAAATTGTATACATTTGAATTTTAATTAAAATTACACTTTTTTTTTAGTATACTTAAATGTCATTTGTTATTTTAGCTAAAGTTTTTCAAATGTAAAGTTTGTCCGGATCTTACATTTAATGTTGAAAAAGAATATCTTGTTCATCTACGAAATGCCCACGAAGGAAAAATTATTGAAAGTCACATGTGCAATGTATGTGGGAGAACATTCCGTACTAGTTCAGAGTTAACACTTCACATCCGATCCAAATGTGGAACAGAAAAACAATTTATTTGTAAGGTATGTAATTACAAATTTTTTTATTTTTTTAAAAATTTAATATTTTATTTATTAAATATTTCAACTTTTTTAAAACATGGTTTTAGTTGGCTTTTTGTTACTAACAGAAGATTTCGGGACTCTTGGACAATTATAGCGGGCCCCCCTCTTAAGGATTTCGATTTATCCAGTAAAGATTAATAGGGGACTGTCGAAAAGAAAATTTTTAATTTTATTTAATAAACATTACCCAAATAGAACTTTTCTATTTTACTTATTTTAAAACACTATTAAAAAACTATTTTTTAAAACTTGGGTTATTAGTGGTAGACTGAGTGCGGGGCACTGTGATTAGATTCTTAAAACACCACTGACTAGATAATCTAATTTTTGACAATTTAATTTGAAAAAGATTGTGTAATTTGTAGGAATGTGGTCAAAAGCTTATGTCACCTGGATCATTATACACACATTTGAAAAGACATAAAGGAGAAAATAGCTTTATGTGTAGATTCTGTGCTAAATTGTTCCTTACATCTGGGCAGTTAAAAGTTCATGAAAGAATTCATACACAACAAAAGGATTTTGTATGCGAAGTAAGTATAACTCTAGTTGTAGAACGAATGTTTTGTAGTATTTCAATTAATGTCGCATGCTTAGAATTCCTCTTAACTTAGTTTGTATTTCTCTATTTTTAAAAGTTGTATGTTCCGCCGAAAAATACTGTAACTATACTTTTTTTAAATGCAGGTTTGCGGTAAAGGCTTCTGTCATCGTCAAAGTTTAATAACTCACATCTCTTTACATACAGGCATCAAACCGTATCAATGCGAAGGCTGCGGTAAATCTTTCAGCTGTGTTGGAAATTTACTCAAACACAGAAGAACTCATGCAGACAGTTGTGGAGCCATACCTATGACCAGCCATCGTGTTCAAAATCCTTCGACAAAAATTAAAGTAAGAATAAATACTCCGGCATCTTCAAAATTAAAACGAATGCAGATGAAGAAGGAATTGGAAGAAAAACTTGCTAATCTAGATAAAGAGATAAACGAGCAAAACGATCGAGACGTTAAAGAGGAAGATGTTAAGGTAATTTGTCTTGCAATTTAATATTATTAAATTTGCAGAGTTCAGGTTGAAATTAATAATTCGAACACAATTTATTGAATAAGTTTAAATTAAATATAATCTCAATAAAAAATCTAAAGAAAATAAACTATTTCAAATGCAAATTGTACCATAAAATTACTTATTATTCGAAAATAACAAACCAACAAGGGGCGAACGTTTTCTGAAGGCGCATGACAAAAAATGGCACACAAAGAAAGTCCACCCATTGCAAAGAATACCTGCTCTTTTGATCTCCCGCTTTATATTCAAAAATACCTAATATTGTTTATAAATTTGATCCTTTACTATTAAAGTATCGGTTGTTCAACAGTGTATTAATTAGCACGTTACATTCCGGCCCGATTACGACGCTCATCCTTTTTGTCATGCAGTGCATATATTTAAGGTGTACGAAGGTCACCGAAAATCGACTCCATCACAAACATCAAACGCTCTGACAAAGCAGTCACTTCTCGTTGGTTTGTTATTCTCGGTCATTATATTCCCTTTAAATTTTTAGATGGAAGATGAACATTCAACCGAAAAACTGGACGAAGAAAAATATGACACTTCAAAAGAGACAGAGGAAAATTCCATTAAAAAAGAAACTTCTGATGATGACTTTTTTAATGATACTGATAGTGATGTTGATGATTTTGATGACGACTACAACGACGACGACGATGATGATGATGACGACGATTATTTATTTGAAGATAAGAAAAACGTCAAATCTAAATCTCGTAAAAGACGAACGGTGTCTATTCAAGATGAAGATGTTGAACATTTTATAAAAATAAGAAAGTTAGGTATGTTCCAGAACATCTTGATCATGAATGATTTTAATTAAACGAATAGCTAATATTTAAAAAATAAAACTACAAAAAAAAACTGCATACGAGGTCTGATAAACGGAGCTTACACGGACTGGTTTAACATCGAAAAAGGTGTTAGGCAGGGATGTGGGACTTCGCCATGGCTGTTTATCTTATACATAGACGGTTGTTTAAAAGATTTGAAAGAGAGTGCCGTTGGATTGAGAATGAATGATTTAACCGTCAAATGCGTCCTTTACATCGATTGTCAGGTCATATTAGCATCATCTGAAGAGGAGTTACAGGCAGTGGTTAATATAATGCATGATACCCTAAAAATCAAAAGGATGAAAGGAAATGTAAGTAAGACGTAAGTATTGGTTTTTGAAAGGGAAGAAAGTATGACAACCTGCGAGGTGCTGATTAAAGCAGAAAGACTGGAACAAGTGAATGAGTTTGTATTACTTGGGTTCAAAGTTTACGGTAGACAGAAAGTATAACTTTTATATTGAGCAAAGGGTGTTGGCAAGGAAAAAATAAATGGGGTCCTGCATAACTTTATGAGCAGCCCAAACGTGGCACGACTGGCTGTGCATGACTTGCTGTAGTGAATGTTAGGTTTGGGGGAAGAAGTATTGTCAAAATGACTCTGATGGATAAAGTGCAGAATAGTGAGATAAGGGAACGCTGTGGCGTGTAAGATGTATTTACAAAGGATAAAGGAATGCTTATGGATGGATGGATTGGATATGTAGAGAGGATCGGTGAAAGAAGATTAACGAAACAGGTGAGTGTGAATGGACAAGCCGGTAGAGGTCGTGACGACGGCGAACATGTCTCGATCAGATCGACATTGTTTTGAAGAGAGACCAGGTCAAGAGTACCAACAACCGACGAGCATGTATGAGAGCGCTGATGAAAGTAGAAGAAGCGAAAGATGTATGTATATTAGGCTTTTTTCCCTACGGGTAATGTATGCATGTATGAGGTCTGACAATAAAGTACTAGGATTAATACAATAAAGCTACTCATTTCTAAAGTAGTACAAACTAACTATGTTTAATACACTCTCTTCCTGCCGATCTATACACCGTTGCATGAGTTTCTTCCATTATTAATTTATAACAGAAGATAGTATTCAATCATTAGGCTGTTTAGTAACCGCGTCGTTTTTTTCTTCAAAGGATTAACAGCGAGTTATTACTTTCAAAGATCTTTTTATTGTTGGAAACAAGTAAAAGCGATAAAGATCTAAATCGGGTAAATATTGGGGGTGGTTGAGAATAGGGATTTGTTTTTTGGTCAAAAACCTCTTGGCTCACATAAAAATTGCTGAACGGGACTTGTAATTCTCTCTGTACCCATGCCAACATTTGTTGCGTTTGAGTGCAGTTTAACTACAAATTTTAAATTGACGCGTTACTAGTTTTTGTACTCTGCATTTTTCGATGCGTCGCTTGTAGTTTTTATTTTTTTATTGCTACACTTAACCGTTAAAACTTTGCAAAACGAAACAAGTTTTGTTCAAAAGCTAAATTTTCAAAGAACAATATAGCATATTTTAAGTGACATTTTAATAGTCTGCGTGACTCTAAGGCAGCGAGTCCCAGATCTTTATTGTCAGACTTTGTATTGGTGCATAAAAGTAAGTTATCAATTAAATATTAGCAATCGATTAAATGTAATTGGCATACATTCAAACTGTTATTACTACTCGAGCCATTTGGCCAAAATTAGTGTTTAAAATTATTTATTTGATAATATTTGTAATATAATTTAATTTTACAGAAAAAGGCAAAACAGCTATGTGTGCATATTGCAATAAAGAATATAGTAACTTTAAATGGTTATTCAAACATGAACAGGAGCATAAAGATAACGGTGATATTAAGCAAGAAGTCGTCATTTATAAATGCAGTAGTTGTAAGAAAACGTTTGAAACTGAATTGGGACTAAAAGAACATGAAGAAATTGAACATACAAAAGCATTCGAAGGTAATTTAAAACATATTTTTAATATGATCTTTTTCCTTAAAAATGGAAAATATTATAGACACATCATGAATATAACGAGGGGTTAGTAATTTTAAGTGAATAATGTTGTACCTTTGTAGATAATTCTTGGACAACTTGTCTTCAAAATGGCCTAGGAGATAATGCTAAAAAAGAACTAATTAAAAAGCATTCTATAGAGGAGTTTATTAAAAGATACTCATTGGAACTCCAACAGCATGAAGTTATAAGTAATATACAAAAGCAAATATGCTGCGGTTTATCAGCTATAGATAATTATTTAAGTAAGAATATAAAGGCTAAAGAAGATTCAAATTCCATAGATGTATTGGATCTATTGGAATCCGCAAAGATATTTGCAGATCTTTACTACATCGTTTCTAAAGATGATGTAGATGGCAAGAGTACCTAAATATTTAAGACGGTTGCATCATTTTATTGGGAAGGGTGGTGACGAGTGGGGAGGTAGAACTTTGCTGTATTATATGGATAACGTTAAACGTTTTCTCAGTAACAAATTTTAATTGGTTTTATTTTCATACAATTAATCTCAGTGAGATTGTTAATTGATTCTGCATTTAATTATTATCGTTTCAGATAAAAATTTCCTTATGCAATCAATGTCATGTCTGAACCTCCTTAAATGTGATATTTGTGTTTTTTTTTTTTTCATTCAGTTGTGATATTTTAAAATGTAGTATTGTGTATTAAATATATTACAAAGGGAACTAGGAAAGTTTTGCAATACAGCTTTATTTATTTAATTGTTTCAAAATAATTTCCACCAGAGGCAATACATCTCTCTATCTAATGAAACCAATCCTTAAACCACATAATCTGCCACGTCTCGCTAGGGAGTATGGCGCACTCGTTGTCCAAAGCCCTCAAAAGGTCCTCATCACTGGAAAATCGTCTCCCATTCAGCTTCATTTTCACATTGGGAACAGTGCAAAGTCAGTGCAAGATTTGGACTGTAAGGAGAGTGCTTAAGCAATCTCAGTGCTGTAGTGATAAAATATTCAGTGCAGGCTTTCGCGCGATGAACTGAAGAGTTATGATGAAAGAACCAGTAGTGTACATTCTTGAATTTAGTCATAAGTTAGTTCTTCAGAGAGAAAGGCACTGATCAGTGCACCACTTAGCTGTGACTGTCTTTTGTGTGTGACTTGGTCGGCACATCATAATAGTATACAACCAAGCCTCGTCACTTGTCACGATGTTGTTCACGTACTAAGATTGTCCTTTATCAAACATTTTCAGTCGTGTCACCTGGTCTTCAGTCAGACTTGCGGCACCCAGAGAGAACAAATTTTCGTCAAGTGCAAATGATCGTTGAGAGAATCAAACGGGTTGCTGGTGCATTTAGGCTTAAGATTTCTTTATTTTGGTGGTAAGTCACTCGCCAAGCATTTTACTCACAGCAGTAACGTTTTTCTGCATAACAGACGTTGGTGTCGTCTCAGCATCCTCCAAACTGAAATTTCCCCTGTGGTATTCTCTGTACCACCAATATATAGGTGTACGATGTGGACAATCATCACTTACTGATTTCTTGTAAGCACTAGTCTATGTTTAAATCACGAGCGAAGTTATACCGGCTATAACTTTTTTTTTTACTGAAAATAGTCGCAAAAAGGGTAGACCTGTCGTGTGGTCCGCAGACGACCCGCACTGCGACTATTTGAAGGGGGAGGGATTATAGAAAGGAGATGATTATGGATCCGATTTTTGAAAAGTTGCAGGTCATAGTTTTCTGGAAAAACTGATTTTGGAAGCCTGTTCCATTCCGTAGCAGCCCTTTAAAAGAAGGACTCTTGATGGAGATTGGTCCTTGTAGTGTCAAACTTGAGAGTAAATGGGTGATACTGATCAGCTCGCCGAGTTCTTCGGCCGAATGTGGCCAGTGGGGGCATAGGAGTTTTTATTTCTCTGGAGCATCTGCCATGGAAATATCTGTAGAGTAATGTCTGGTCTGCAACTCTTCTATGTTCTAGTGAGTGAAGGGTATACGTGACAGTTAAGTTGTTTATCAACCGAATGGCTCTTTTCTGAATGGAATCTAGATGACGAAGAGCATGCCTTGGTGCTGAACCCCAAATGTGCGAGCAATACTTCAGTAGAGGTCGGATTTGAGCCTTGTACGTCGTCAACAGTTGATCAGGAGTAATAAACTTTCTAGCTTTCTAGCTATAATGGGATTAAAAGAAATTGATAAAAGAAGAAAATGATAGATGAATTTCCTACCTAATATGGAGAGTAGAGACAAGGAGAACCATCTCAAATGGGGGACAAGTAAAAAAAGTGTCCACTTGTGAACTGTAAATAACAGTTCAAAAACAAACCAGAATGGTAACGTAGCAAAAGTGTATGATATGAATTTAGCAGTTGTAAACGGAGTGAAGTGTGCTGAGCTGAAAAATTTATTTTTCTTATAAAATGTGATATGAACGTGGTGATTGATTGATTTTTTGTGAACTTATAATAATACTTTGTTGTGATATACTGTTTTTTGTTATAAAACTTTTTAAAATAATCGAACAATAATGGGACAAATTTGTATTGTGAAAATAGTCCAAGGGGGGGTTGTAAATTAAAAGAAAAAAAATGATACACCTTAGTCTCTGTCTTCTTTCCGATCAACAGTATGTGTAAAATAATTTTTTATCGAATATTGAAGCAGTTAAAGTTTTTCTTTCCTTGCTTGCTTTTCTACCCCACTCTAATAACTTTTGGCGCTTTTTTTTAATATGTACCTCTTGCTACTTAAGCGCTACCCTTATTTAACTCTTTTCGACGGACACTTTTTCTCACACAGAGAGTGTCCCCCTTGTCTTTACCCTCCATACTACCATTGTTGATATATTTATCAATCAACGATATTAGAGTCCGGTCGGGATTAAGAACATATGTTTGTTGGTAGAGAGGGGGATACGATACGAGTGGACATGATTAGCCGTTGCACTTTGACGGTGAATAGCCGCCAGTGTCATAGCTTTGTCTTCGAGCACCTTCAAGAAGAAGTGTTCATTTAGAGGGTCTTAATTCTGACTCCACTCCATATAAATATAATTATCAAATTCTAAATGAATATAATTATTAAATTGTAATTTAATGTAGATGACACACATTGAATTTGGATGAAATGTGTGTTATCTACATTTACTTCCTAACAATGCAAAAATACTGGATACAATGACGATGCATAAAGGGATAAAAAGAAATTGAAAAAAGAAGAAAACGATAGATAAATACCAATATAAATATACATGACACACATTGCATGAATGCAATGTGTGTTATCTACATTTACTACCCAACATACAAAAAACATACTGGCTATATTGATGCATAAAAGAATAAAAAGAAATTGAAAAGAGAATATAACACATGAATTTCTTACCAAATGAATATATAAATGACATACATTGCATTCGGATGTAATGTGTGTTATCTACTTTAGTACCTAACAATGAAAAATACTGGCTATAATGATGATGCCTAAAGGGATAAAAATAAATTTAAAAAAGAAGAAAATGAAGATGAATATTTCCTACCTAATGAATAGAATTATAGATGACACACATTGCATTCGGTTGCATTGTATGAAACTTTAAAAAAGTTTGGGACGATGCATTAGTAGAAATAACACCTACACTGTGGGTGAATTGTGTTAAACATACTGAAAAATTAATTTAAGACGACTTGGCTCAAATTGCCACATATGAGGAAAAGAAAACTAGGATAATCGATTTGACCGAAAATTCCAATGATGAAGGCAGTTCTGCAAAGGCCAACTGATTTATTATCACTGATTAGCTCCTTTTTTAATGTCAGTTCCTTATTACGTTTTAGAATTCACTGCAGTGTTTGAAACGTTAAGTCTATATTTAAATTTTTAATTTAAGTGGGGTAAATAATTAAGAGTAATTTAACTTTTTGTTGAAAAAGCATATTCCAGTCACATTAGGTTGCAATGATAGTGTAATTGTAACAGTATGTATAAGTGTTATGTAATATGTTCTTGGAGTAGCTCGTCTATAATGTACCTGGTGTTGTTTTGTGTGGCTTATTGTGGCGACAGAGTCGATAGTAAAATTTCTATTTACACATTTAAAGTAAAAGCCTTTAATGGAAAGGTAATGGACAAATTAAAAAATAAACTTGTTTCAGTAAATTCTTGAAAACATTAAATTACTCACTTTAAGCATATTAATTTAACTTTTCACATAATTTAAACTAACACACAGGTTCAGATACTAAGTGAGCCCAGAACTTGCTATAAATAATAAAATGTTTAATGAATATTACTTATTTTCAGTGGACAAATGGACAAACTGGACATTTTTTGAAGATTTTTGAATTTGATTCTACTGGGAATATGAGAATCTTATTGACATATTAAAATCTTTAAGGTAAAATTAATTAACTTTACAAACTAATAATTATTATATCATTGGCGAATATTGTTTATATTATTACTACCAGTGCTTTTAATTTTTAACCTAGAATTAGCTGTTTTACCAGTTAGGAAGATTAATTTACAATCTTTTAAGTTAAATATTTTTTTAGTTTCATATATTTGCGCTACTTTTTCTATTTTATTATTACTTTCTTCATTTTACTATATTTCTTTTTACTATTGCTTCATGAATTTTTATATTTTCTTGTGATGATAATTTCAATAGCAAATTTAACTTTTTTAACATATTCTAGTGTAGGAATTATACTAAATTGTTTTTAAAATATTTCTTCCTCTCAAATTATTTCTGCTTTAATTTTAAGGAGTTTTAGACTGAGTAGTGCACACACTATTATTTTTCCTTAAGTTCAGCTACTGATAATAATATTAATCTTTATTTTGATGAGAAGTTAAATACTTTGAAACTGTAAACAATGGTTTAATAAAATAATACCTGCTCGCGTTTCTGCTATCCTAATAAGAAGTATAAAAATTTGGTGATATCAATCATTCGAAAAATTGCTTCGGATACCTCCTCGCGTTTCTGTTATCCTAATAGAAAGCTAAAAAATTTGATGATTTTTAAGAATATGATAATTTTTACTCCGGATACTTCCTCGCGTTTCTGTTATCCTAATAAAAAGCTCAAAAATTTGATGTTTTTAAGAATATGAAAATTTTTAATCCGGATATCTCCTCGCGTTTCTGTTATCCTAATAGAAAGCTCGAAAATGTAATGAATTTTAGGGATAAGAAAATTTTTACTCTGGATACCTTCTTGCCTATCCTAATAGAAATTTCGAAACAGGAAATTCATCTGTCATTTTCTTCTTTTTTCAATTTATTTTTATCCCTTTACGCATCGTCATTGTAGCCAGAATTTTTGCATTGTTGGACAGTAAATTATTTAAACAAGTTTTCGTTTCCTTGAACAATTTTTACTCGGGATACCTCATCGAATTTCTGTTATCCCAATAGAAAGCTCGAAAATTTGTTGATTTTTAAGAATAATAAATTCTTACTCCGGCTACCTTCTCGCGTTTCTGCTATCCTAATAAAACGACAATGACGATGCGTAAAGGGATAAAAATAAATTGAAAAAAGAAGAAAATGACAGATGAATTTCCTACACAATAAATATAATTATACATGACACACATTGCAGTCGGATGCATTTTGTGTTATCTACATTTACTACCTAACAATGCAAAAATATTGGCTGCAATGACGATGCATAAAGGTATAAAAATAAATTGAAAAAGAAAGCAAATGTTGGATGAATTTCCTACCTAATGAATATAATTATAGATGACACAAATTGCATTTACTACCTAACAATGCAAAAATATTGGCTGCGATGACGATGCATACAGGGATAAAAATAAATGGAAAAAAGAAGAACATGACAGATGAATTTCCAACCTAATGAATATAAGTCACGAAAATACAAGCGAACGTTTTTTGTTGATTTACATTTCAGAAAAACCAAGAGTAAGACAAAGCTATTGACTCTTTGTCGCAAAAAAAATAGCAGGTATGTTATAGTCGAGCTACTCCAAGAACGTGGGCATCAGTTATTCATAAGATTGCCTCCATATCACAATCCAATTGAGTGGGGTATTGATAAACGATACTATGATCGTCATATTGGAGAACCTGTAGGTGAGGTGCAGCAGTGAAAAAAGTTGGGACGATTCATTAGCAGAACACTTACAATATGGGTAAATTGTGTTAAACATACTGAAAAATTAATTCAAGACGACTTGTCCAAAGTTGCCACTTATGAGGAAGAGAAAACTAAGGTAACCGATTTAGCCGAAAATTCCAACGATAAAGGCAGTTCTAGTGAAAAGACCGACTGATTTATTATGATTATGATTAGCTCCTTATTATATTTTAGAATTCACTACAGTACTTAAAACGTTACGTCTATTTTTAAATTTTTAATTTAAGTTGGTTAAATAATTAAAAGTTATATTATTTTTTTGTTGAAAAAGCATATTCCAGTCACATTAGGTTGCATTTATTATAGTGTAATTGTAACAGTATGTATAAGTGATATGTGATATGTTCTTGGAGTAGCTCGTCTATAACATACCTGGTGTTTTGTTTGGCTTATTGTGGCGGCAAAAAGTCTATAGTAAATTTTTTGTTGCAATTTCAAAGTAAAAGCCTTTAATAGAAATGTAATGGACAAATTGACAAATAAACTTATTTCAGTAAATTCTTAAAAACATTAACTGTCTCACTTTTAGCATATTAATTTAACTTATCAAATAATTTAAACTAACGCAAAGACTCAGATACTAAGTGATCCCAGAACTTACTACAAATAATATTAAAATGTTTAAGGAATATTATTTATTTTCAGTGGACAAAGCCTATATGTACAATGAAAATGAACATTATAACATTACCAAATCCACTGAGAGGATATGTATAAAGTACAGAAAAAACTGTAAATCTAGCAATTGGTGTAGAACAAAATGAAACTATATCCTAATTGATGCCAAGGGTATTCTTGAAGATTTTTGAAGTTGATTCTGCTAGAAAAATCAGAATCTTATTGGCATATTAAAATCTTTAAGGTAAAATCAATTAACTGTACAAACTAAATATTTATTATATCATTGGCAAATATTGTTTGTATTATTACTACCAGTGCTTTCTATTTTTAACCTAGAATTAGCTGTTTTAGGAGTTAGGAAGATTAATTTATAATATTTTAAGTTAAATATTTTTTTAGTTTCGTATATTTTCGTTACTTTTTATATTTTATCTTTTCTTTGATTCAATTTACTATATTTCTTTTTGATATTGCTTCATGAATTTTTATATTTTCTTGTTGATGATGATTCCAATGGTAAATTAAAATTTTTAACGTATTGTGTAATAAATCATACTAAACTCCTAAAATTGTTTTTAAAATATTTCTTCTTCTTAAATTATTTCTGCTTTAATTTAAGTAGTTTAAAACTGAGTAGTGCACACAGTATAATTTTTTTTTAAGTTCAGCTACTGGTAATAATAATATTAATCTTTATTTTGAAGAGAAGTTAAATATTTTAAAAGTGTACATGCACAACAGTTTAGTAAAATAACGCAATACGAATTTCATACAATTATTTAGTAATTCAAATAATCATCTATTTTATATGGTTCTATCCTCAAAAGTTGGTCGAACAAACTTTTTTAAATTCTTTATTCTATTTGGCAGTTTGTTGAACATTTTTATACAATTATAAAATGAACCTTTTAACCTATGGCTTCGATAATTATAATCAAGATTATGAGTGTTGTAATTAATTTATTAATTTGAAAGAAAAACATAAGGGATAAACCCAGTTAAATGGTTTTCATTTACAACTAAAATTCCAACAATTTATGAGTACATAATTCCCTATATCAGAGCATAGATAAATTATTATTACAATTATTCTGTAATAAAGTTATTGAATTGATTTGTAATGCCATCCAAATTAAAGACCAAAAATTTTATTATATTTGTCAATTTAATTCATGACACTAGAATTGATTCTTGTTATTTTTTTAGATATAGATTACAGAGTTTGTTTATTTAGTTATTAATAGTTTTAAATAAAAACAGCAGACTGACAGTCTTATTGTTTTTCAGAGAATGCCCCTTCAAGATTTATACACTTCTGCAGTTAATCATAACTTTTATCCTTGCTTTTTGTTTTAACAGTGCAAAAGTGTATCAATTCCTGTGGTGAGAATTATTTGGAAACATGATAAAATGCTAAATCTACTCATGTTTAAATTGTTCTATGAAAAATATTTGTGGCAGTTACTTGTTGTTAAAGTTAGTAAATGCATTTAAAATCATTTGTTTTCTCAAACAGTGTTGACTAGTTCACATGAAACAATGGAAATTAAACATGTCTTTTTATTACTTTACAGTCAATGATGAGCATGCACCAAGGTCTGTTTTTCATTAATTGAGTATTTTTTTGCAGGTGGATCCTTCAAATTGAGAACAACCATCAAGAATTATCATAAGTATAATAAAAATTATATATTATGTTTGTTGTATACAGCTTGGAACAAAATTCATTTGATATAGCCCATGTGAATAGCATTGAAACGATATTTACGGTGTGATGCAGTTCGGCAACAACTTCCGCTACAACGGAGAACGACGACGTTTGACGATCTTGCAGTTTACACGTTTGGCTTCTTTCGTATCCATTATTCAATAAGTATTAACGAGACAAAAAACATTGTTTTGGTAAATTCTCAAAATGACAAGAACAAGTTTAAATTGCAAAGTGGTTTATCAAAATTGCGTACATTTGTTTTCTTTAACGTTTTAAAAACGCCCCCTTCCTACCGTGCCAACGGTTAACAATATTATTAATCAAATCGAGTCAGGTTGTGTAAAAAACTGTTTACAATGTCATGTTAGAGAGGTATCCCCAGAAAAACAAGCGGTCAGACACACAGGTGTACCGATATCTGTAGCGCTGTGGAAGTTACTGATACACAAAGTTGCAGATCTATTGCACAAGAATTGAACGTGTCACACACAATGGTCAGAAGAAAAGTATGGGTATACAAAATTTTAAATGCACAAAAACACAAGAATTGTTTCCTGTTGATCAGTTTAGCAGAATGGAGTTTGGTGAGTCATTAATAGAGAAGGCTAATAAAGATTAGAACTTTATTAGAAATATTCTTTTTACTGCTGAGTGTTTGGTTTATGAAATCGACACAATCCCTCCAGACTGTGATACTGGTCTCAAAACAATCAACATCAAAGTGGTGTGTCTACCAGTCAGTGTCGACAAAAAAGTCAACGTATGGGCAACTGCTCTAAAAAGAACTGAAGTCTCGACAAAGGGTAGTGACGTACTCATCGAACGCTCGATGATATTAAAAACCCTTGATTGGGTTTTTATGGGTTATTGTCTCATAGTGGAGACATTCTTACCCATTGTGTAGGTGTTGGGTGTGAGTCAGAGCCAGAGAAACAATCTAAAGTAGAATTACTAACTCGGGACGGCGTCGTTGCTGATTAAATCCACAAATCATATAACTTTGCGCTATTCAGCTGACGATATATCTAATGAATGCTGTATTTCTGTGTATTGTATGTGCTATAAATTTTTTTAAATTGTTAATAATTGTTTCATGATTAAATAATAATATTCTTGCCTACAAATATGTGGTATTTATTTCAAAAACCGCCGTGCATCCTGTTAATAAATTTAAAAATTTCCAGATTTTTAAGAATTTGTTGCTCTTGATTCATACCTTCTTGCTTTTCTGCTATCCTAATTAAAAGCATAAAAATTGAGTGATTTTAAGAATTCAAAAAATTACTCCGGATACCTCCTCGCGTTTCTGTTATCCTAATAGAATGCTCAAAAATTTGATGATTTTTAAAAATGTAAAAATTATTACTCCGAATACTTCCTCGCATTTCTGCTATCCTAATACAAAGCATAAACTTTGATGATTTTTAAGAATATGATAATTTTTACTCCGGATACCTCCTCACGTTTCTTTTATCCTAATAAAAAGCATAAAAATTGAGTGATTTTAAGATTTCAAAAAATTACTCCGGATACCTCCTCGCGTTTCTGTTATCCTAATAGAATGTTCGAAAATTTGATGATTTTTAAGAATATGAAAATTATTACTCCGGATACCTCCTCACGTTTCTGTTATCCTAATAAAAAGCATAAAAATTGAGTGATTTTAAGAATTCAAAAAATTACTCCAGATACCTCCTCGCGTTTCTGTTATCCTAATAGAATGTTCGAAAATTTGATGAATTTTAAGAATATAAAAATTATTATTATACTTCCTCGCATTTCTGCTATCCTAATACAAAGCATAAAAATTTGATGATTTTTAAGAATATGAAAATTATTACTCAGGATACCCTCTCGTATTTCTGCTATCCTAATGAAAAGCATAAAAATTGAGTGATTTTAAGAATTCGAAAAATTACTCCGGATACCTCCTCGCGTTTCTGTTATCCTAATAGAATGCTCAAAAATTTGATGATTTTTAAAAATGTAAAAATTATTACTCCGAATACTTCCTCGCATTTCTGCTATCCTAATACAAAGCATAAACTTTGATGATTTTTAAGAATATGATAATTTTTACTCCGGATACCTCCTCACGTTTCTTTTATCCTAATAAAAAGCATAAAAATTGAGTGATTTTAAGATTTCAAAAAATTACTCCGGATACCTCCTCGCGTTTCTGTTATCCTAATAGAATGTTCGAAAATTTGATGAATTTTAAGAATATAAAAATTATTATTATACTTCCTCGCATTTCTGCTTATCCTTATAGGGAGCTCGAAAATTTGATGATTTTTAAGAATATGAAAATTATTACTCCGGATACCTCCTCACGTTTCTGTTATCCTAATAAAAAGCATAAAAATTGAGTGATTTTAAGAATTCAAAAAATTACTCCAGATACCTCCTCGCGTTTCTGTTATCCTAATAGAATGTTCGAAAATTTGATGAATTTTAAGAATATAAAAATTATTATTATACTTCCTCGCATTTCTGCTATCCTAATACAAAGCATAAAAATTTGATGATTTTTAAGAATATGAAAATTATTACTCAGGATACCCTCTCGTATTTCTGCTATCCTAATGAAAAGCATAAAAATTGAGTGATTTTAAGAATTCGAAAAATTACTTCAGATACTTCCTCACGTTTCTGTTATCCTTATAGGGAGCTCGAAAATTTGATGAATTTTAAGAATATGAAAATTATCACTCCGGATACTTCCTCGCATTTCTGCTATCCTAATACAAAGCATAAAAATTTGATGATTTTTAAGGATATGAAAATTATTACTTTGTTTCTTCTATTCTAATTCGATCTGCAATTTCGATAAAATGTTAGCAATTTTAGATTGTTTTATTAGGCTAGCAGAAACGCCTGGAGGTATCTACATTTAATACTGGCTATAATGATGATGCATAAAGGTATAAAATCAAATTGAAAAAATAAAAAAATGATAGATGAATTTCCTACCTAATGAATATAATTATAGATGACACACATCGCAATCGGCTGCAATGTGTGTTATCTACATTTACTACCTTACAATGCAAAAATACTGGCTTTAATGACTATGCATAAAGGCATAAAAATAAATTGATAAAAGAAGAAAATGACAGATGAAATTCCTACCCAATGAATATAATTATAGATGACACACATTGCATTCGGGTGTAATTTGTGTTATCTACATTTACTACCTAAACCACCCGATATTAGCCGTTGAAGGTTTTTCATGTATTTTTAAATGGAGAAAAATTGCAATATTGGTTTTTTATTTGTAATTTTTAATTTTAGATCATCTAAACCCATAAAGTGCCGGATTTTTTGCTAAAACTTATACTGCAGAATTTCCCTACAGGTTAAAAGTAGAAGAGGAGACTATAATGTATGATTGCTTACACATTATATTTGGGAGAATAATAAATGCTACCAATGGTAAAAATAAAATTGTATTAAAAAGAAAATTATACAAAATTAAAAAATAAAAACAATGTTTAACTACATTTATGTGTACTCTAGCTTGCTCTATATTCATTTAAATAGAAAATAATGTTCAAATTAAGGTTAATAGATAATTTGTGTCCGTTTTCTACAAATTTGTAAAAAAGAAATATACAGTTTAAATTTTTTATTGACTTTTAAACTAAATTTCTACTAATTTTTTATATTTTCATAAATTGTTGGGATAGTATTTGCTAATGTATTACCAAATTTTAGCATTTAGTAAAAAAAAAATGGCCACATTGTGTATTTACTACTCAAATTAATTTTGTAAATTCAACCCGTTTCTACTCGAGCTTAACGATTAAACAAGATACTTGCACTTGGTATCCTTAACATGCATCCTTCAATTGCTTTTCTTGTTAACATAATGATTAGTTTAATCCCAAACAACAATAATTAAAAATATAGGTATATATTTTTAATTGGCAGTAAATTTGTTTGGTTTTCAGTTTAAAATAAAACAAACAAACACTGTATCTTTCTTTTCTACGGTTTTGCAGTTTTTTTATATATAATACTTACGATAAAGAATATAAATACACTAGATATGCATAGCTGTTTCAAACTTACACGTAATTACAAATATCAGAATTACTGGACTAGGATCTAGTCAGTTTTTAGCTCTTATGTACAAAAAAAGTTAAAATTCAGTGTACATATTTGGTAACTTTCATATACTGAACACTCCGTAAGTATATGATAAGAGCACAAGAATTATTGGTATAGACTTGTACACTTTAAAAACTGGCAGAAAAGAGACAGTAACAAAGTTGTAATTGTTGTTATCGATTATTAAGAAGAAAAAAAATAGACACTTAAATTTTTCTTGTTTTAAATTTTAATTACATGTTACAGTTGTGTTCTTTAAAATTGAACAATAACTAGAAAAATACAACATTGGACAAACTACCGCAGGTTTGGTTACAGGGAATATTATTAAACCTGGCACAACATAACAGTCAAACGTTCATCAATAAGCAACTCTTTTTTTTATCACACATTTTTAAACTTATATTGCAGGGTTTTTTTTTCTTCACATATAATTTTATCAAAAGTTTTGAATATGACAAGTGCTCTTCATTTTATAAACTTCTTATTCTTAAATATTTTCAGAATAACTCGAAGAAGAACCAGTAACTTGGTTCAATTTAGTAGTTATAGGTACTTACTAACTTAAAAACTTTGCGTGAACATACATACGATCAAGTTTTTTCCAACAGTAAACCCTTATTCAGTTTGTGCTTTTCTGCAGCATCAACTACTCAAAAATTGGGATTATTGTTTAGAACCAGAAAATACTTCGTCTTATCTTCATTAAATTTATACAGTAGGTACACTGCTTGAATAAATCCAAGATGGTGGTATTTTTTTCCCTAATTAAGAATGCTTGTTTATCTCTAGCTGCATCCAGAAGTGTTTTTGCTTAAGTCCATTTTTCAGATAAAGTTTGCGAAGTCCTATTTTAGAGCTGTCCATTATGTTTTCTTATTCAAAATAAACGAATAAAGTCGGTCTACAAACATGCATACGCTTTTAAAATTTGCACAAGTAGGTAGACATAAAAATTACAATGTGGACTTTGCTCGTCAGTTATAGTTATAACAGTCAAAAAAAGAAAGCTTGAGTATTTATAATACCTAAAAAAGGCATTTGGCTTTTCGGAGACTGGACATCAGACAAGGAAATAAACTGTCGCATTGAACAAGCTCGTCAGGCATTCTTAAGGTTTCAAAGAGTGCTTACCTTTTTTTTTACTGAAAATAGTCGCACCCACCTATCGTATGGGCCGCAGACGGCTCGCACTGCGACTATTAGAAGAGGGAGGGATTAAAGAAAGGAAATGATTGTGAAACTCTGGAAAAACTAATTTTGGAAGCTTGTTCCATTCTGTAGCAGCCCTGTAAAAGAAAGATTCCCGTTCCGATTTCGACCTTAACCTAAGACTCAGATTCATGACGTGCTACGTTTGGTCGGTGCTTCTTTACGGTATGGAGGGTTGGACATTGAAGACGACTGTTATCAAGAAATAAGAGGCTCAAGATACCTTGGACTGACAAACGAAGAAGTTCTAAGACGTGTCAACAAACAACGTGAACTGTTTGAATTGATTAAGAAGAGAAAAACGGCATATTTGGGACATATAATGCGAAACACAAAATATCAATTCTTGCATCTGTTGAGGGATCGGAAGAAAAAAAATATCTTGGTTGCGAAATATCAGACAGTGGATAGGGCTACACGATATACAGTCGCTAATACACACCGCAATGAACAGAGAAGCAATGGAAAATGTTATCGCAAACATCCGTTAGTGGATACGCATTAGAAGAAGAAGAAGAAAAGAGGCCAAACGCTTATTGGACTGGCAATAATTTTACTCTAAAAAGTCCTTAAATAGCTAGTTAAATTCACTACAGGTCTCAACTCAGTCAGTAAACATCTAAAAATATGAGCAAGGTGGAAAAAAAATCATGATGATTCGAAATTGAAATATTGTTTGTAAGACTATTTTAAATGTTGTTTTTACTTTTTATGTCTAATAAATTAATTTGTAAAAACAAGCCTTGTTTGGAGAAAAATTATGAACGTCAATTTTTTTTCTAGAACATTCTGACAACAACAAATGTTATTAAAGGGATGCCTCAAAAACTGATAATGTTTTTGAAACAGCCTTTGTTTATTTAACACCGTTTGCGAAGATTATATTTTTGCTTAAAAGTAATTAGAGGATTTTCTGATACAATTTTGGCTTTCTTATTAGGTAAAATCAGCATCGTAAAAAGCCAAAATGTGTATCATTATTTTACCAGGCGAGTTATTTTTATCGATACAAATAAATGTATTTTATGTTAACAGTGGGTGGTACAAGTTGATAATTATCTTAAGTACGTGCGCGATCATACAACTCTATTATTTTATAAATGTACCCAACATACTTTTGCGTTATACACATTAAAAGGCAACTCTCTGATTGTATCAACAAAAATGGCTTACCTGGCAAGTTAAAATACAATCTAAAAAATCACATATGTGGGTAAACCGATGGCAATGTTAAAATAATACATACAGCAGAAGTGAATAATGTACAAAGGACGAATAAAATTACAAAAGTACAATTTTCTAATCGGAAAATGTACCAATAACAAATATTTCACAACCAAAATTATTTACTCTTTCTCTTTTTACAAAATTAATTATAAAAAAATTATAACTATATTTTTAAATAAAATGTGAAAATTCACAGTTTGATATATTTCCGTAATTTCTTTAAAGCTGATGCAGAATAAATATCACACTGTAAATAATATGGAATATCTCGAAGAAAATCACATGTTCTTACATCGATGAACTGTCTAAAAACGAAAAATATTGAAGCTCCGGAATAACTGCCTTCAGTCCCAAAAAATTAAAAGCGAAATAGGCAAGACTACTCTATTTAAAATAAACTGGATAGTTAGAGAGTAATATCCATAGAAAAGAAACCATCTACAATCATGTGACACGCTAACGCTTGGACTCGATGCATCAACTAGTAGAAGAGAATTGGAATCGAGTGAATCTATGTAAAACGAAATAAATAATACTAAGAAGAGAACGAGAACATTTAGTGATAAAGCGTGATGTAGACGGGGAATTTCAAAGTACAAACATCTTTACGAACTACCTTTAATACCTTTAATAACAAAAAGGAAGAATGTAAGACTAACTAGGAGAATAAAAAAAAAGACATTGCTGGGAAGAAATAAGGAGGTCAAGACAGAATAGCAGTAGTGAAAATGACAAATTGTAGGATTTTTAAATGGTGATACATACCAATGGACCAATATTAAAAAAAATCGACCCAACAATATATACATCATCAAACATTATAACTTTACTTTATGTGTCTTTTATAAAAAAACATAAAAGTTTTAATTTTATTAAAAATATTGCTGTAAAGTTACATGCTTGATAGTAAAAATTGTAAATACATTATAACAATGGACTTATTCATTTTTAGACAATTCTATTAAGAAATACATACTCCAAAATTGATAAAATATGTTTTAAGTACACTGGAAAAGGCCACAAGTTGTTAAAAAGGCATATGACGATATTGAGACATGAGGTATAGCTTTTCATTAATGAAAGTCAATAAAAAAACGCTTTAAAAACGTTGAGATCGTTTTTATTCAATAACGCTCTAGATTTCTCCATTCCACTAAATTTTTACAGATTCTTTAATGGAATTGGAATCTTGAAGAAGCAATAAGAAGCATAAGTTACTTTAATAATAATAAGAAAGTTCAATGTGAACAGTACTACGTTTAATTATAATAAAACTGGTGAAGTTTTCAAAATCAATTTTAAAAAATGAAACTAACTTACTATTAATTAAAATTTTTTGTTACCATATAAAGAGAGTAATAGTATATTTTTATTTTAAAACAAGTAGTTTGGTTGTCAGATCGCGATCTCTGTTAAAGTTGAATGCGCCTTAAAAGACCTGGTCTTTCACTTTCAAAATGAACATTAACATTTTGATCTGTTGAGAAGTCTAGAGCCTTTTGAGTTCTAATCGAATCATAAATAAAGGAATGTGCTCGTGTGATGTGACATAAATAAAATCTAAAGAAAATTAGTTTGGGCAGTGGCAAAAGTTTGTTCACTTCGACGTCTTCGGTAGATGGCGCTTCATGTGCAACGCTAAATGGTCGCTACGAGCGAAGGAACGTTCGCAGACGCCGCATTTGAATGGTTTAGCGCCAGTGTGTTTGCGATAGTGACGTGTTAGCTCGTCTGACCGTGCGAATCGCCACTCACATTCCGGCCACTGACATTGATATGGTTTTTCACCTAAAAAGTAACAAAGAACACTGAAATTAAATTTTTTTGTTAGAGTAACTACACATTTATGTTTCTAAGACTAATATTAAAATGCAGAAATTCGAAATTTCAATTGAAACAGTAACAGTTAAAAAACAGACTAAAGTTCATCATGCTACAATAAATATCTAAATATACAGTTTTAAAGAGTAAAATGTTAGGATAGGGGAAACTTCTTCCGGAAGTAATTTCTCTGATGAATAATGGCAAAATTATACCAATTGTAAATATATAAATATTTCAAATACTGTATTTAATAAATTAAAAAAAAAAAACAAGTTGTGAAACAAAGAATTTGGAAGATGAGAAAAATATTTCATTTGTTTAGTAGAAAATCTTTTGTCTTATATTTATATCTATGATAATTTTTGGCAATTATGTGATGAGCTGACACCCAACTTTCTTCAAGCAAACATTACAGCTCAGGATATTTAGATTATAAAAGCTTAATTTGCTTCGCATGGTTCGGAATCTATTGGTAGTGTAGCAAAGATAAAAGGCGATCTTTTATAAACAATCTTCTTCTTCTTATGGTGCCGTACGCTATTTAGCGCGGTGGCGTCTATGTGTTCATTGGGCAATATAAAGTATCCCTTCCTCGGCTAAATATCGTGGCTGCATCTGTGATGTTACACCAATCCCGGTATGTTGCGAAGCCATGAGTGTTGTTTTCGGCCCGGTCCTCTTTCTCGATTTTTCCCATAAGTATAGTTTTTAGTAGACTATACCTAGGACCTCTTGGGATATGTCCTAGGTAGGATATTTTCCTTTGTTTAACAATGTCTAGCGGCTGCCGATCGGTATTTGCTCTTTGTAATACTCGCTCGTTTGTTCTACCCAGGGGATTTTAAGCAATCTTCTTATGATCCACATTTCAAAGGCCTCTATCCTGCAAAGGGATTTAACTTGAGTTTTAATGACCAAGTTTCTGCTCCGTATAATAGTATCGGCTATATCTATCATTTTACCATTCGAAGGCGGAGTCTTAAAGGTACCTCTTGACGTATTAGGTAGGTATTGAACTTGACAAACGTGCTTCGGTCAGTAGCTACACGTATTTTCACCTCCTCGTCGTTATCCCATTTGTCGGTCAGCGTGGTTCCTAGATATTTAAACCTGTTCACCCTCTCGATCAGCTTATTATCGATGTAGAGTTGTGCGCTGCGTGGGATTGTCGAATGCTTTTTGGTAGTCAATAAAGCATATGAAAACGTCTTTTCGTTGGTCATAGAGCATTTCCAAACTAGCAGTTGCATGCAGTACAAGGCCTCTCGTGTGCCTAAACCATTTTTGAAACCAAATTGGGTTATACCAGACTTTTCTTCGCACTTTTAGTATATTCTTTTATAAATTATTTTAAGAAATGCCTTTAATGCATGACTCATAAGGCTGATGAGTCTCGAGTCTGCACAAGATTTTGCATTTGGTTTTTTATGGATAGCAACAAAGGTGGAGGTAAGCCAATCTCTCATATATATTATTAAAGAGTCTACATAGCCTTTTGGTGTTTATTAGTTTCAGCACTTCGGCGTGTGTATTATCCTGGCCGGGTGCTTTTCTGTCTCTGAGTGTTAAGAGTGCATATGTGACTTGCGATTCTAATATGGGTGGTCCAGAGGATTCGTTTGGATATTTGCTCGGTGCTAAAGTACGTACATATATCTTCAAACAGTTTTTGTAAGTATTCCTCCCATAATTTGCATATGTGGCTGTTTTAGGATCTGGTTATTTTTAGTAGTGTTTGAGACATTTATCTTCTTAAAAGTATTGGTTATCTCTTTTAATTTTTTATGAAAGTGAAAGGAGTCATGTCTTGCATGTAATTCTTCTGCTTCTTTGCATTGTTCATAGGTTTTTTGCCTCCCTAATTTTGCGGCGAATGTTTCGGTGTTTATAAACAATACATAAATTAAAAAGGTCATTTTAAGACAGGCAAATTAAAAAACAACAAGGAACAATTGGCGCAGACATTAAGGTACTGAACCCTTGTTAGGTACCTAAGTGAGAACAAATAAACTGCGAGAATCATACCAACTAGGTAGGCAAATTCTCTTATGAAAAGTGTCACTGTAAAGGTTAGACAGACTTATCAAATGCCTGTACCTAAATACTTCAAAGTAGTTGGGCTGGTATGCAAAATATACATTATGTAAAAAATTCTCGAGATCTACACAGTTCACACGATAATTACCTGTATGTATTCTTTGATGCGCTTTCAGATGTGAGCTTTTTGTATATACCTTCGTGCAACCTAAAAAAACCAAATAAAAATATTTAAAATCTTACAGATATGAAAACAAAAATGTATTATTTTATTGTCTAATTATAAGCCATTTCTAGAGCGTCGCTATAAAACTTGATAATCTATAAGTCATGTGTTAATTAAATGATCAATTATATCATTCCCACTGTCACCCACATTGGGTCAACAATTATAATAACAATTCCATTGTGGTGTATGAAGTATAAAAATTATCACTATTAAAATAATTGTTAAATAAACTTGTATAATTTGTTGCAACTTTAATGGAACATATTATCGGTAGGTAATAAAAATTATAGTTATGTTCATGCGAACTCAGACTTTATTTCATGTCATGTAACTGTTCATCTGCATCATATTTTCTTGAGTGACTTCCGTCTCTAGTGTCCATTTTAAGAAAAGATGGACGAACTATTTCAATAAATTCTTGTAAAGGAATTGAAATATTTACTGCTGTTTTAAGAGAAAGGATAAGAATGTGCACATTCTCGGGGTCAGGCTAGGATCTACTCTCGCATGCATTTCGTTAAATATGGGTTCAGTTATTGTAAAATATGTGTTTTGAATTCTTCTGCATACAAATGACACGCATTTGCATTCATTTGTATCTTTTACAAATTGCACCTTCCAATGTTTTATTGTTGTACTGTGGGTTGACGGCGATTGTAATATCTCTATGCTTCATTAGCGGAGGTAAGGGTACATATTATGGGTCAGGATAATCCTATAGATCCTCTAGATTACTCATCATTCAAACAAGAAAAACGATATTTTAACGTGATGAACGATAGCTTATTGGTGCAGACATGCACAATTTCTATTCTAACGAAGCCCTCTTTTTATGCTAATAAGTGCTAAGTTTGTCTCTATAGATCTTTATCTTTTTTATTGATAATGGTTCTTGTTTTAAGAATGGTACTCATACTTAGTTTTTTTGGCTCAAACATAATTCAAGGTGGTGGTAATACGAGTATTTAAACAGTAATTGTACATCTTTATTAATTAAAATTAAATTGTTTCGCTACAGACCCTAAACTCTTTTATCATCCGATAATGAACTGTTTCTGATTTAGCAAATGCTGCTGGTGGTATGTGTGCAAAAATAACAACATGATTCTTTAACAAAATATTTAATTATTGCCTCCTAAAATTCCCGGAATTGCAACTGTAGTTATATAGTTAACAATAAAATGTTTGCAATGTTGGTTGCCTATGTTCGGTGAATTTTAAAGTTGACAGTAAATTATTTATCAATAAAAAAATTAATAATCCATTTATTATTTAAATATAGTAATTTAAAAGATAGACAGTATTATTATTTTTTAAATGTAGGTGTTTGTGTTGCCTGGCGAAACGCCTCTGCTCAGCTCATACTATGTATAATCTCTGCCTTATGGAAATGCAATTAGCCGTTGCGAACGGTACACACGATTTCGTATACAAATATTATTTTACAATACAAAAAATGGTGGTTCTTACGTGAGAAAGCCCATCCTAATTATCAATAACTGTTATTACATTGACATTTGTAATAGCTTGCATTGCATTGTATTACTTAATGGGAATAAATAAATCAACACCATTGGGTACATCGTTGCATTCTTTAACATAAGAAATATCTAATTATAAGAGATTTTATTTTAAGGATCATTAAACTTAAATTGTTTGTTTTAGACTTGACTATTATTGATAACGGTAACAAAAGATGTAAAAATGAGTGACGGATCTATCAATACAAAATACTGAATACCTGCAAACCCCAAGTACGTACGATGTGATAAATATCTACGAAACTACCAAATTGTTATATTTATTGAGGTTTTAAGATTCGGAGGTTTTATATGCTGGGATGATTAGGCTATTTAAATTAGGAAATATACTATGATTTTAAAGTAACTAGAACACTTGGAACGTGGACACGAGCTTTACTCGAAGAAAATCTACAAAGGATTCACAAAATATGTAATTCAATAAGATACAGTAATTTACCCTATCCAACAATACTAAGTTAGCTTGCAGATGTTACAAAGAATTTGACTGTCAATGTTCTAAAAGCGTGGGGTGCTTTCATTCCGAAACGCAGAGTTAGTTCAAAAATGTCATACAAAGCACCCCACGCTTTTAGAACAGTGACATTAATTTTCTCGTCGGTATGTTAAGAATTATTTTTTACTTTTTAGTTTAATTAACTCTAAGAGCGTATTTTTTAGTCTTTTTAAACTAAAATTTATTTTTCGCTCTCGATGTTTAGCCATTCTCAACTATTTAATTTTTGCATTTTGAATATAAATAAATATTCCAATAGTATTTATTGCGAAGTTTAACATCACTCTCCTTACAGCCGCGATTACTATTTTGAAGTGTATTGCTCTAGAAATGTGGGTACAATATACATATTGTACAATCCTCGTACATCTCAATTTTTTAAAAAAAATTTCGTCGTAAAATTTCTGGAATCTTTCAAGTTTCTAAAGATACAATTTAACAAAAACTGATTATCACAATAAATGTTAATTGTGGGAATAGGTAAACTCACCTATAAAATCACAATGATGTATTCTTCTTTTTTCCAATTCGGGATTATTTCTTCGATTATATTTAACGCCACTTATTCGCGGCACTGCGGCGGCGGGCGTCTGTTGTGGACATCCGGGGGCGGGATAGGGGGGTGGAGGTGTCCGGCGTGGCAACGCCCCCCCCGGCGAACCCGGCTCTGAGCTGGGGGGCGTCAGCGGTGAGACGTACATCAGCCGAGAAGGCATGGGGTAGAGAGCGTTGCCTGGAGCCGGCCCTGCCGCCGCCCCTGTAGCGACATTGTTGTATTTGTATTGGTTGTTGTTGTTGTGAGGGTGGTGCATCGGTTGCTGGGGATGATAGTGAGGAGGGTGATGTTGGGGACTTGTCGGCGGTTGAGGTTGTGTGTACGGACTGGTAGGGGTGCCTAGAAGATGTAACGTCGGACATGGCTGTTGGAGAACCTGAAATCAATAAAATTAAAGGTAAATATATCTCCATATATAATGTATGTCAATATTATGTATATTAACTTACTTTTTCCGTCTTAATTTCTAAAGGTGATAGCAAAGGACTCGGCGCTGTCGCTCCACAACTGACGGTTAAATCATCGACTGCTTCCAATTTGACATGTCCAGGACTGACTCCCAACATGTTTGCATTTTCGGGATCGATGTTTTGTATACTACTCGCGATGTCCTCCCACAGCGCTGGCCGAAGAAAAGCGTCATCGTCCGACCCTACAAACGAAATTACTATCATTACCATTTTATCACAAATCAAAATTGATAGGCAAAGATTGCCTTTAGTATAACTTTTTAATAGATTAGAAGATTGTTTACCTGGAAGTGACCTCATTGACACGTAGCTCATGGCTTGATGCCTAATGATGTTGGAGGTGTTGTTATTGTTATTGTTGTGAGTGGTTTCGAAGAAGTCATCGATTTGGGGTACGGAATCTCGACGAGGTTTTTCCAACTCTTCTTCCAGCGGTCGCTCCCAGTCCTGTTTGCACAGGAACGTGTCCAGGTCGCTGGTCTATAAAATATAAAAGGAAATATTTATTTAAAGATTTTTGTTTTTTATTTTTACCAACAAATGACGGGTGCCATTTTATAAGGTAGGTACCTACTTTACGGAAATATTTGGACTGAGATTGTAAGAAAAAATTCACAACTCGAGAAAATTAAAATACATTTGTTAAGTGCTACTACTTTACTACCTACTACTGAATTTGCCATGCTTGCACAGAAAAAACAAATTAATAATAAATTTTGCAGATAGTAGCAAGATATTATACAGTGCAATAGTATATTTCATTAGGATTATAGGATTAGGATTAGGATTATATTTCCGTGGGAGGTGCAGCCGAACACGGAAAGTCGTGCAAGCACGGAAAAAACATTTATGGAGGTGTAATAAACGATACTTTTCATTATATCTACATGAAAACCCCAAATTGTTAAGATATTATCACTAAAAATATCAAAAAAATGTCAAAAAACAAGCGTTATTTACCCCGATGCTAAGAAAATAAACAGAACAATTTGCGATTTCTAGAGAACCGTCAATAACATATTATTTTATTTTGACATGCAGGTAGGCAGCTGATGACACTAGTGCACCGTAAAATTTTCCGTGAGGGCGCACGGAAAAAGCCCACTTTCGGTGCGCTAAATAGGCATGTAAATATAGTGTTTTGAGGTAGATATAATGAAAAAACTTTTCCAGATTTTAAAAAAATTGCAAGTCAGACTATGATCGCAGTTGAAAACTGTTTCACAAATTCTAGGCTAGTACTTTTAACCCTGAAAAGACTAGGTAATGTATTGTTTTTAAAAATCGGCGGTGGCGACAGGCTACAAACTCCCACCTACATCCTAATTAATAATACAAAAATCCCATTTGTAAAATACACTAAATCGCTATAGGTACCTATGGTTATTGATGAAACATTAGACTTTAAAAATCATATTAATTACATCTCGAAAAAACTGACCAGGTTTGCAATGGCATACGAATTCTCATAAAAAACTGTAATTTCAGTATCACAAAAATATTTTACTTTGTAAATGTCTATGCTCGTGCCCGCTATGGTATCATACTTTGGGGAGGTAACGGGAAAGCTAAAAGGACTTTTAAAATACAAAAATGAGTAATCCACATTATGAATATAAGGATTCATGCAGGGGTTACTTCAGAAAAACTGAACTACTAACTATACCAGCGCTGTATATGAAGGTATATGAAGGGGATATAAATAGGCTTCGCTCAAGAAAACTCTTCTCAAATACTGCAAAAAAGGTTCTCGAAAAATACTTCAACATAACCGAACGTTGGAAAGAGGACTGGGAGAATAATGCAGCACCTACCAAACGGGACATGCCATGCGTTACACACAGGCCAGAGAGTTTCGACCAGCCAAGACGAATCTGGTCAACACTTAACAGAATAAGTATTAACTGTGGCGGATGCTCCGATTCACTTTTTAGGTGGGAAAAAATGTCTTTTTTTTAAACACCTTTTAGACTCCTCCAATTACTATTTCATGGTTTTTTTATGAAGAATGACAAAAATCTGCTCGACTCTATATTTTTTTGTATTTCAAATTTTTTAGCAGTTATCTCAGACTTTATGGCAATTAAAAATCCTCCTTTACTGTGTGTTTTAACCCTATCAAATTTAAATATATTATAGCCATTCAGATCTAGTTCTTCATTACAAAAATCTTTGTTCAGCCAAGATTCTACAAGTGTATAATATCATAATTGGACCTCACAATTGAATGTTATAGCTCATCGAGTTTAGTCATAAGACCACCAACATTTTGATAATAAAGATGAATTTTATTATCGTTTCTAAGAACACGATTTATTTTAAGTATTTTTTGTTACCCGGGGAGTGCCGCCAATCTATCGGATGAGTACACATCTTCTTCTTCACTTCTTCTTTCTGGCTTCTTCTCCTGAACGTTTTTCAAGTGAGCAAATTGACGCTGGGTTAAATCCGCTCTGATAAATCCCTTTTTTTATTTTTTTAAATTCCTTTTGTTCCTAATTATCTTTATAGCGTTCTCGGGGTTGGGGAATATAATTTTCAGGGCACGTTATCCATTTTAATCTTTTTTCCAAGTCTTCTTCTTTCAATCACTCTTAAGTTTTCCTTGGTTATCTCTCTAACAATTGCTTTCACTTTTTTCAAATCGGCATCCTGTGAGCTTCCATTCTCAGGTAGATTATATACTATGACATTGTTTTTTTCCCTTTCGCTTATTTCATTAACAACGTTTTCTTAAGACCACAAAGTTGGAGACGAATCATTTTCATTTTTCAATTCATTTGTTGTGGGTTGTTCGCCAGTAGTAAATGATATTTAATAAAATAAAAATATTTTTAAGATACGCATGCCGGGTACATGTTTTTCTTAAAATTGAAGTTAAGGCTTATACTCCCGTACCTCCCCTGACCAACCGCCACTGCTAGAAACATTTTATAGAGGTTAGGGCGGCAAAAATTTAACAGCATATTCTAGGAAAATGTGTAAATCCGCCACTGAACAGGTCTCTCACAGCCGTCACACGATATGGTCGTAATATCCTTTCTATGGTCTCCTGATGAGATGTTGTGTAAAATTTAAGAACTTATTTACATTTCCAAGATTCCATTATTCATGTTGAACTAATTCTTTAGGTTTATTTCGTAACTATAGCTCAACATTCTGAATCCAATAATAGGTATATCTACATATAAAAAGATAGTTATTGTTTTTCGTAAATGTAGGGTGGAAATATACTTTTAATAATAAACGATTGTTATATTTCTAACAATTTTTAAGACTGCAGAGTCTTTATAAGTAGGTACCTGCAATTATGAATACAACTTTGCAACATATTTAAAAGGAAGTAACTATTGCTGAACAATTTTTTTTGTATACGAACATCGCAGTCAATTTAACATACTACGTTTTTGGATAACACGTGTACTATTAAAAAAATCCACTGCCATTGGTTTCACTAATTTTAGTGATTTTCACTATCTGTATCTTGTTTCACAAATGTATAAATGTTTATTTTGTTATGAATTTATCCATCAGCCGAAATAGCTCAGTTGGGAGAGCGTTAGACTGAAGATCTAAAGGTCCCTGGTTCGATCCCTGGTTTCGGCACTTCCTTTTTTTTAAATTGGAAAGTAATTTTTGTTTATCTTTAAAATTGTAATTTTGTTGTTTAGTCAGTTTTTAAAACAATTATTACGCCTTAGATTAAAATTTCTACCATCATAAATATTAACGACACTATTAAGCATATTACTTTGACAAGGGGGTCCCATTAACTACTGATACACATTGTATGCAGCAACGTATAAAAAGGAAAAAGGTCATTTCAAATTATTACAAGTTTAATCGATCTTTTGTAAAAAAAAACAGACAAGTTGGCTATAAAAATGTTTTAAAATCTGACAATTTGTCAAATTCTAAAAATGATATCCTCGAATACATCTACAATTTTATTTCTATTATTGTTTGTAAGTTTTTACGTTATATGTTTATGTACTTATACATACATATCGTCATTGACGGACGTACACGTAAAAGAAATACGGGGTGAGAATAAGATAAGAGTGAAAAGAATAGCACAAACTAGCGACGGAGATATCGACGAAAATAACTATTGGATCGATAATATCACGTTGAACAAGTGTTGCGCTGAAAAACAGTATCTGAATCAGCGGTACCAATGCGAAGATGAAGACAATACGATTTTGAACGATCGTCTTTTGAATAAATTGACTTTTTACATTATCGACGACAATTTCAATAAAATTAGCGTTAATATGCAGAGAGTTAATTTTGATAAACTTAACTATATTTTGAATTTACGTGATGAGAACGCCTTTGGTAAGAAATGTTTTTTATTCGGGATACCCATCATTTTGGGGAACTTCGAGTTTTACACTTCATTTACACTAAAATACAATTTTATAGTTTCCTAAGATCTAGCTCACCATCGATTTAAAAAATAAATTTCAAATATTTGTAGTGGGATATTGTATCAAAATATACCGAGCCCACCTCAGCCCGCAAAGTTTATTCAAATGCAATTCGCGATAGGACTTTGTCGGCAAAAAAATCAGCTCCCTTGTAAATTTTCCGAAAACATCTTAGTTAAAGTTACTGGTACCAGGCTTTGCATAACTGATCTTCTTTTTCTCTTCTCTGTCCACAATTGTTTTTACATTATTTTTATTTTTTTTTGACTTAAGCTGTTTCAGTTCATTCTTGTTAGGAGTTAAAGTCAACATTTTGATTGTTCCTGACTTTCATTCTCTTGTGCCTGCTTATTTTTTAAGAACAAGAATGGTAATTATGTCTTCTGGTAAAATTGGTTGTCCATACATCTTTTTAAAGTCATTTTCTTGGGATTGCTGTGGATTAACCACATTTTTATGTTCAATAAACTCTTTTTTGTTTTTGTGTGCCTCCACAAGAAAATAAAAAAGAGGTTTGGTAAAGAGATCGAAATAAAAAGTAAAAATATGAATAATTTTTTTGTACCTAAGTTTTTGTTTATAACTTATAAACTAAATTAAATAATAATTCTAAACAAAAACACTTTTAAAATTGCTTCCAATGAAAAATTCGTGTGTAAAGTTTAACGTGTGACTAAATCACTTCCATAATCAGAACTACATAGATTATGCCATTATGGTAGAAGAATCAGGAATTTTTAAAAATGTAATTTTAATAAATAAACGTAGATAGCACTGGTACTTTTGCAAAAAAAAAAAAAAAAATTTTTCACAATCTCCGCCATTATTAATTTTCGAGTTTTTGATATGTCCATGAAATATATCTTGTAAGTTCTAAAAAAAAACATCCCGTATAGTAAGTTACACACACATTTGAAAAAATTGAATTTTCATGTAATTGATTTTCGAACACGAATATCTCGCCTGTAATAAAGACTTTTTTTTCGATGAATGAACCACACGAATAAAATTGCTCCCGATTCAAACTAAATTGCTCCGTGTTTGGATCATCGAAAGGTGCAAGCAAAAATGAAATAATTGCTAAATAATAGCTGTCGCGAATTGAATTTGATTAAATTTTGCGGGCCGGGGTGGGCTCGATCGCGCACTTCTCGCCTGCCTGCGACGGAAAATCTACGAATCAATTGTTTAACGATTATTTCATTTTTGCATGCACCTTTCGATGATCTGACCACGGAGCAGTTTAGTTTGAATCGGGAGCAGTTTTTTCGTGTGGTTCATTCATCGAAAAAAAAGTCTTTATTACAGGCGATATTCGTGTTCGAAAATCAAGTACATGAAAATTCACTTTTTCGATGTTTTCGGAAAAGCTGATTTTTCTGCCGACAAAGTCAGTTAGCTGTCGCGAATTGCATTTGAATAAACTTTGCGGGCTGGGACGGGCTCGATTTAAAATATTTAAATCCTGGTTATTGTTTATACATACGATCACTGACAATTATAAGTTTAAGTATGGTAATAAAAAGAGAGAAACCCCCTCTACAAGCGTCGCGTTGAAAAATAAAGAGTAAAAAAATCAAGTAACGTGTTTTAAATTTAAAATTCCTAGTAAAACGTATATACATACTCGTACCTATAGATCCGCCTTTTTCCCCCGTCGGGTTAGGCAGAGACCACTTCTTTTCACTTACTAAGGCTCTTACAAACGTTTTTCGCTTTTTTACTTTCATCAGCGCTTTCATACACATGCCCATCTCCGTAGCATACAGAAGTGTAGGGGCCAGCACTCCTCATTGCACAACCATTTGTGCTTTTTTTTATACGTTCTAGCTACTCATAAAGTAATCCAGGGCCCCATTCATTTATTTCTCTGCCAACACTTTTCGCTCAATGTTACAGTCATAATTTCCGTCTCTCGTAAACTTTGTTTACAAAATATACAATTTAAAAACGTATCGAAATTTACATAAAAAAAACCCTTACATTGGAAGTCATCATCATATCCTGGAATGAAAAAAGCCAAGATAAGTAAATCGAAAATCAAGGCAATGATCTTCATTACATTTTTGACGTGAGATGCATAATTCACTTCGAATGGGTTGCCGATAGGTAGAATGTTAATCAAACGGCGACGTCGGCCCGATTTGTAACAGGAGAAAACGTGGATTCATCAAGACAATGCACCCACCCGCCTAAAATTCTTTTTCTGATTAGCAGTTTTAAACCGAAAAACAAATATCTATCCTCAATCATCTCTAAATTAGCTCCCTATTTAGATCTTCATGTTTTCAAAGTAGTTGCTCCACTGTTATGAAAAATGGTGCAGCAGTGTGTAGATAGCCAGGGAGGGTATGGCGAAGAAAAGCATTGTTAGATTGTATTATTTCGAAAGAAAAAGTAGCTCTATCGTACCTGTCGTGGTACTTTATTGTTAGACCTCGTATTAAATTACTATGTTATATGGGGATGGATAAGGTCTTTTCATTACGAGGTATAGTCGAAAAATGTTCGGTTAGAAGTCAGAAGGTCTATTGCGCTTTTATAGACTTGGAAAACGCCTATGACAGAGTGGTGAGGAGTGAATTGTGGTCGACATTGTCTAGAAGAAAACATGACAAACTGTGAAGTTCTGATTAGGGGATACAGAGTGGAACAATTAAATGAATTTGTGTACTTGGGTTCAAAGTTTACAAGAGATGGAAAGTATGAAAGTGGCATTGAGCGAAGAGTATTGGCAGGAAAACAAATGAATGGGGCACTGCATAGCTTTAGGAGCAGCCAGAAAATGACAAAAAAGGCACATCTGGCAGTGCATAGAGGTGTTTTGGTTCCTACACTTATGAATGGTAGTGAATATTGGGTTTGGTAGAAGAAGATGTGGTTACAAAGATAGATAAAGGAATGCTTAGATAGTTTGGACACGTAGAAAGGATGGATGAAGGAGATTGACGAAACAAATTTATAAGGCGAATGTGAATGGACGGAAGTCGGTAGAGGTCGACTGCTCGGCAAAAATATCTCGATCAGATCAACAATGTTTTGAAGAGAGGCCAGCTGTCAAGAGTACCAACAACCGACGAGCATGTATAAGAGCACTGATGAAAGTAGAGAAAGCAAAAGATGTGTAAAAACCGCAGCAAGTGAAAGGAAGTAGTATCTGCCTACCCCTACGGGAAAAAGACGTGACTATATGTATGTATGTATGAATGGTTACCTTAAGTTTTAAAAAAACATTGAAAATATATCTGTAAAAATAATATACTCTATCCTGTTAAGGGCCTTTTAATCTAATCCCATTAAATTGTATTTTTTTTTATATTTTAGCTGTAAACTGGAATGCACCAACTTTGAAAGAACGTTACGCTTTTTCTCAAGAGGATCTATCCCTTTTGGAGTTGAACGATAATAAAACTAAAGTAGTGAAAACATTTTCTACGGCTTCTTTCTGTTTGGATTTTCTTTCATCAGAAAGGTAAGAATAAAAATTAATCTGCAGTAGTTGTAAGCATTTAAAATATTTCGTCTGGAACGGTTAAAAGTGAGCTAGAAAAATTTCAGCTCATTGGTATTTGCCACAAAACGTCGGTACAAACGATGAATGTTTTCAGAGTACTAGTGGCTTATATTAACCCGTGTTTAGAAAAAGTATGTATACAAAAATGCTGCCCAAAATATAATTATTATAACTTCATAGAAGAGAAATGCGTTTACGACAAAAATATTCCGGAATACATTCCGACGTTCTATATTGACATACAACAAATTGGTACAGATCTTCCGTATTATTTTACTAAAAGAAATTTACAATGTGCAACGCCAGAGATCATAAGAAAATTTCAAGTCGATCATCTCGTGCCGAATCTTTACATTCAAGAAGATGGAAAATTAAGGACAGTAGACGAAGAAATTCAACAAAAGCAAATTTACCAAAAATCGCAGTAAGTTACAAATAAAAATTTACAGGTACTCCTTCTCGTGAAAAATTAATGTTAAGAGAAAGTATAAATTATAAACGTAATAAATAAAAAGCAAAAGTCTTTTCTTCTTCTTATAATAGGACCTGGTCCCGTTTAGTCCGTGTTGCGTTTAGCCTCCTTCGGAGCTCTTCCTGTGACGCTGAGCTCCAGCTTTCGTACCATCTCTTCTGTGGTCTGCCTACCGGTCTTCGCGAGTTTGGTTTTTGCGATATGGCCCACTTTGCCCACCTTTCATCTGGCATCCTTTCCACATGGTATTTCCAGCACCTCTTGCGTGTTCTAGCCCATCTTACTACATCCTGTATTTCTAGTTCTTCTCTGATATCCTGGCTTCTTATTCTATCCCTGAGGGTAACAACCTTGACGGTTCTTTGTATTTTCATTTCGTTCGCAAAAGTGGATTTAAATTTTAAACTCCTGTATTGTATGGATTAAAAATGAATTAATAATTTTATGATGATCCTACGAGTATGTCATTCGAAAATAATCTATTCTATTAAGCTTAAAAGACATTTTAAAACAGTTCGATTATTAACACGCAATTCAAAAATGTCAAATGTATACACATAATTTGTCTGGAGTTTATTGGTAAACTGTTAACTAATTATTAGTATTATTAAATCCATAAAAATAAAATCCAAAATTAATAGTTTATTACGTAATAATCTTTTTTTAAATTTGCTTAACGGTTAAAATAAAATGAGATTTATTAAAATGTTTTGGAGGATTGTTCCGTAAATCTTTAGATATTCGTCCAACGTAAGCCATAAGAATATTTTCGGAGAACGAGTTTATCTTGTTATCATTTCTCCAAGTCATGAACTTTCTGAACACAAATTCATACCTTTCTCGGGATTTATCTGGCAAAATATTGTTGGAAACTGAGTTTGTCGCTTCAACTATATTAGGTGGTGTACATGATTCACCAATTTCGCTATCAGAGTCCATATTAATTATAGTTATAGACAGAAGTTCAAATATAATTGTGAAAATGTTATGAACTGTCAAACGAAGTGACGTTCGTTTGCTGATTCAAGTGCCAAGTAGAAAGATTAACTGTCATTTTTGTCAAAAATCCACCAATTTGTTTTTAGTATATTCCCATCGGGTCGCATGATAATATTCATTTGTTTCATTTTCATCTCTAAAAAAAAGAACTATCACTTTCATGTAGGGTAGGTAGCCGGTTTTTTCATATACATGAGTAGAAAATTAAATTCATTTTTATTTTTTAGTTACTGTATAGATCAATTTTCCGACGGCACTGTCGAAGATGCAATCGTTAATGGTTTAGTATGTCAATCATCAAAAAAAAAAGCAAACACCGGTCCGTTTAGTGCTGTTCTTGAACCGACCTTCGACGAAGGATTCGATTTTGGTGAAGAATCTATACGTTTAAAAACTGGAAAAATTCGCAAACACAATCGTCAAGGTAATTCGCTAAAAGACATAAACTCGAATTCTCCATCGCGAATTATGGCAGGGCATCCAGAAGAGAGAAGTAACGTCGGGATCCATTCTAAGTTTTTAATTATCGAACTAACTGGAGTTGTATTTGCCATAATTTTATATTTATAAAAAATAATTCAGTTCAAATTTTTCTTGTTCAATGATTTTTAAAATAAAACCATTTTATCTACAAATTATATTCACAGAGGGACAAGTTAGAGCTATATAATTGATGTATGTTTATATATATATATATATAGCAATAAGTGGCCTTTTAAAATAGCATTGTAGTTTCTGCAAATACATGAAATTATAATAGTTATTTTTTTTAATGATATATTTCTTTGTACTATTGTGGTGCTGCTATTTTGGTTTAACTTTTTGGTGAATTGTACTACATTCCCAATGAAGTATTGTGCTCCTAAAAATTTGTTAAAATCCTGATTAAAGTATTTCATTTACCTATTGGAATCCCTTCAGAAATACTTAAACTTCCGAATGAAAGAGGCATCACAGCACTACATGAAGTATTACATTATTTATGATACTGGTCACTACCCCAAACAATGCTTATGTTCTACTTTTATTCCCTTGCCAAAGAAGACCACTGCAAGTAAATGCGAAGATCATAGACTCATTAGTCTGATGAGTCATACATTAAAAATTTTCCTGAGAATAATACACCAAAAAGTATACAAAAAGTTTGAAAGAGATATGAGCGACTCACAATTTGGATTTAGACAGGGATTGGATACAAGAGTGGCAGTAGTCGCTACCCAAGTGCTTGCCCAGAATTGCTACGACCAGAGAAAGGACGTGTTGTTCTGTTTTATAGATTACGAAAAAGCATTCGATTGCGTGCAACATCACAAGTTAATGCAGCTCCTCAAAAAACTTGATATAAATCAGAAAGATATCCGATGTATTAAAAACTGATATTAACATCAAACCGCACAAATAAAATAACACAACAACGTGTCCAACGCCATGGGGTGCGGCAGAGATGTGTGCTATCTCCTTAATTTATATTCAGAAGCAGTTTTTCAAGAAGCTTTAAAAGAAGTGGAAATAGGTTTATGAAATGTGGATTAACAATATTAGTTATGCTGATAATGTGGTTTTAATTGACAAGCAAATCAATGGGTTTAAATATCAACACGAAAAAGGAAAAATTCGTGATTATCTCCAGAAATCTAAATGTATTTGAAAACTCCAGCATAACTTTTAACGAAATGCCCATAGAAAGAGTGGAGAAATTTAAATAGCTCATCACCTGGCTATACGAAGACAGTGTAGCATTGACCAACCCGGCAAGCATTCTTAAAGTTTGGAAAGATACTTACTTGTTCCGAATTTGACTTTGACTTAAGACTAAGATTCGTAAAATGCTACGTTTGATCGGTGCTTCTCTATAGTATGGAGGGTTGGACACTGAAAATGAGTGCAATTAACAAACTAAAAGCCTTCGAGGAGATGTGGCTATACCGCAAAATCATTAAGATACCTTGGACGGCGAAATTGACAAATAAGAAAGTTCTTAGACGCGTCAACAAAAAACGCGAATTGTTTAAAACCATTAAGAAGAGGAAAACGGCATATTTGGGGCATATCATGCGAAGTGAATAATATCAATTTTTGCAGTTGTTGTTCGAGGGCAAGATTAAAGAAAAAAGAGGAATTGGAAAAAAGAAAATGTCATGGCTGTAAAACATCAGACAGTGGACAAGGATACATGATGTGCAGTCAGTCACTGATACACACCGCAAAAAGCAGAGAAGCCATGGAAAATGTTATCGCAAACATCCATTAGTGGATACGCACCAGAAGAAGAAGATTGGAATATCATTCACCTTAGACAAACAAGACCAGAGAAAATCTACATGTCTTACAGTAAGAAAGCTGTTCACACGAAGACGTTTTATTAGCCTTAATCAGGAACCGCCCGATTTAATGCATTCACAATACATCTGATCATCGTATCAGTAATTTTGTTTGGGCTTCGTTTTCTGAAATATGTATTTACATTGCATAACAGATTACGGAAGTTTATAGGCGAATAAAACCGCGAAGAACAATTTAAAAGAATCTCGTCTAGAGCAGTAGAGAAAAAAGTGTTCATTCCATTATAATAATAGCGACAATATGTACCTCATCTGTTACGATATCTCTTACCTATATGTCGATAGATATCAAAGTATAATAGTAAATATTGGTGCCGGTGTCCATTGATTGTTACGATTGCAATTGGGTCAAGATTCTCAACAAGAATCACACGGTGCCGGGATCGTAAAAGTTAATGCTTGCATATAATTCTTTTATCGTTAATAAATACTCTAATAATCGATGGTTAAACTTTTATTGTCTGGCACACGCCGTACTGTTTATTTATTGTGTAACAATTTTGATCTTTAGTATAATACGAAAAACGAATGGTTTACCTATTATAATTTTATGTACAGCCCCGTACAGGGAGCATAAAATAGTCACGAGTTTCAACTTTTTACATTTAATTATTGCAAGACATGAAATTATTTAGTCCTAGCAAATTAAAAAGTCATCGGGAAAATGAAACATTAATTAAAATCAGATAATTTAGTAACGATTCTATAACTACAATAAAAGAAAGGTATAAAATTGCAACGAACTCGAAAGAAATTATTATGTTTTAAAAGACCAGCAAATAACAACTCACCACATTGGGTGATGAATAACAAGGATTCAGATCAGGAAGATCTTGAACTGATGCGATATTTGTACTGCGACAAATAACTGAAAAATCCATCGCGTATAACAAACCAGCCTTCATGTGTTTTATAGACCTGGAAAAGGCGTTTGACCGAATACAACTGGAGGACGTGGTACACCTTCTACACAACAGTCAAATCCCGTACAACATCATAAAAACCATCGAAAATATTTATCAGAGGAACAAAATACAAGCCAAAATGAATGGCACAACTACCGAATAATTCCTGTAAATAGTGGTATTCGACAAGGAGATTCCCTTAGCCCCTTATTGTTTAACATCGTTATGGACGAAATAATAAAAAGCACTCGTAACCTGAAAGGTATAAAATGGGAAACAAATACGTCAAAATCCTATGCTATGCCGATGATGATGTTCTGATTGCTGCAAACGAAGATGACCTACAGAGATTACTATTCAAATTCAGCACAACGGTAAAAGGTCTAAAAATGAAGATATCTGCAGCAAAGACGAAATGCATGACAACTTCAAAAACACCTATCAGATACAAACTGGTTGTGGATGATAAAATTATACAACAGGAGATAAAATTTAAATTCCTAGGCATAGAAATATCAGGATACGGTGACATCGAAGCGGAGGTAAGAAACCAAGCGGCAAAAGCAGCACTAACCTCAGCTTACCTGAACGATACAATCCTCCGAAACAAATATATCGGAATCGAGACCAAATCCCGAATCTACAAGGCGGTCATCCGACCTATATTAACATACACAGCGGAAACTAGACCAAATACATCGAACACAAAAAGAATATTAGAAACCACCGGAATGAAAATAGTGCGCAGGATCGCTGGAAAAACACTTTTTGACAGGGAGAGAAGCGAGGACATCAGAAGAAGATGTAAAATAGACAATGTAAATGAATGGATACTGGGAAGAAAGAGAGAGAGAGAGAGAGAGAGTTAAACGTACACATAGACCGGATGAATGACGACAGATTCGTCAAAATAACTAGAGACAAGTCGCACTTAGGGCGCCGAAGCGTTGGAAGACCCCGCAAGAGATGAAGCGACATCCTTTCTAATAATTGAACGGCAGAGGATACGAAGAAAAACAAGCAAATTGCTTGCATTAAAGAAGGAAGAAGAAGAAGCAACGAACAAAAAAGTGATCTTCCATGACGACATATTAATATAAGGTAATTAACACAACTCGACCAACCCTTACCATTTAAAGATGTAAAATATTGAATTAAAAAATCAAAATTAGACTGGATCGACGATGGTTCCAATCGCTAAAAAAAAGCTGCTAATGAGAGTCATATTTGACGTTAATACAAAAAAGATGAGAGTAAAAAACGTTCCATTTTCAAAAGCGCATCATTTATTGTTTTTTTATCAAATACCATGTGAAATTTTATTGAAATCTGCTCGATAAAAGATCGCAGGTAGATAGAAGCTTTTCTGATTGGTTACAAATCCTTATGCTAAAATCAAGTGATTTAGAGAGTACCGAAAAAAGTCACGTTGTAATAATCGAACTTTCATAGTTGATGATGTCAGTAAAAATCTCATTTCGTGGTCGTTATATGAATGATGATGATGGTGAGCCTCTCTTCTCGTTTAACACAACTAAAAACTTTTTTGCGACACATAAAGACCAGCGCAGTTAATTACACCAGTAGAATTGAAAAGTGCTCAAACCACAAAAATCCTCCTCCTACATCTCACCGCCTTTTATATATCAAAAGAAAATTGCTCTGTTGTTACATGCGAAGACCGTTTAGTCTTTATACAGACTGTGTACAGTCCGTTGTATCGCTCACCTTAAAATCGATATTAATTCTAAAACACACTAAAGTAATAATAAACAATAATAATAACAATAAAGTAGTGATTTTTATAATTATACAAAATTTAACGACACCAATAAAATCAATAATAGTTATGTAAATGGTGTATATTTAATGTATGCAGTTTAAAATTTTTATTAGATTTTTTCGAGATTCTTATTTTGCTAACAAGCAAAAGCAATCCAATTATGAAAATATTTATAATCTTTCAATATCCGGAAGAGATTTTCGAGTTAATAATATTGTGATTGACATTTACGATTTTTATCTATTTCTTAACGATGTTCCTCAGTGTCTTTCCAGTTAACTTTTAAAATTTTCTCTTTTATTAATGACAAACACACACGCTACCCGGGTCAAGTACTCATAACAAATCAATTTTTACTGTGCACTTTGATAATGTAGTAAAAATGATGAAAGAAGAATCGTGTCAAAGTAATATGCTCGTTAATTATTAAGTGGCGGACACTAATCGCCAACAAATAAATAATTTTTTGATCCATTTAAGTAAATCTCAAACACAAATGTTTTACATAAACATACATACATACATATAGTCACGCCTTTTTCCCGTAGGGGTAGGCAGAGACCGCTTCCTTCCACTTTCGCTACGGTTCTTACACACATCTTTTGCTTCATCTACTTTCATCAGTGCTCTCGTACATGCTCGTTGGTTGTTGGTACTCTTGACCTGGCCTAAATTCAAAACAATGTTAATCTGATCGAGATCGATGTTCGCCCAGGTCGACCTCTACCGACTTCCGTCCGTTCACACTCGCATTATAAATTTGTATCGTTAATCTTCCTTCATCCATCCTTTCTACGTGTCCAAACGTCGCTATCCGCCATCGCACTATCAGGAAAATCCTACGAAATATTGACTCTTCAAGTTATCATACAGCAAAGGAGTATTTCCGTCCATGTGAAAAAACGCTAAAGTCCAACCGATTCCGAAAAAAGGAAAGAAGACTATTCCTGCAAATTATCGCCCAATTGCATTGCTCTCAGTCTTATCCAAAGTTATGGAAAAAGCGATTAACACAGAACTTATCAAATATCTGGAGAAATTTGAGATAATCCATGACGGACAATATGGATTTCGACAACTTCGGTCTACTGGAGATTTGATGGCTTATGTCACTCAGCACAGCCTTTGACCGCGTCTGGCACCAGGCATTGTTAAGTAAATTATCTGCCTACGGTCTCCCAACCAAACTGCGCCAATGGCTCTTGAGCTTCATGCAAGATCGCTCCTTACATGTGGCAGTTGACGGTATTTCTTCTGGTGCGTTTAAAACCAATGCCGGGGTCCCCCAGGGTTCCATCCTGTCCCCCACCTTATTTCTTTTACACATCAACGACCTCTTGAAAACCACCACAAACCCCATTTACAGTTTCGCAGACGATAGCACACTTGTCTCAACTTTCACATCCTATCGATCACTTTCGGTGAATGATACAAATAGACTCAGGCAGGAACAGGTTGATTCCATCAATAGAGATCTTAAATCAATCGTCGAGTGGGGAACCAACAATCTTGTTCAGTTCAACGCCCAAAAAACACAAAGTGCCACGTTTTCCAAGAAAATGAATTCCTCAAATCATCCCATCACAATGTCCGGAAATATCCTTGAACCAAGTCCCTCCATCTCGATTTTGGGAGTCACGGTGTCCAATAATATGTCTTGGCATGACCATGTTGCTAACATCGCAAAGTCGGCAAGCCAGAGGCTAGGTTTTATGTGGAAAGCAAGAAAGTTTTTTACTCCTGATCAACTGTTGACGACGTACAAGGCTCAAATCCGACCTCTACTGGAGTATTGCTCGCACATTTGGGGTTCAGCACCAAGGCATTCTCTTCGTCTTCTATATTCCATTCAGAAAAGAGCCATTCGCTTGATAAACAGCTCAACTCTCACAGATACCCTTCACCTTCTAGAACATAGAAGAAGAGTTGCAGACCAGTCATTGCTCTACAGATATTTCCATGGCAGATGCTCTAGAGAAATAAAAACTCTTGTACCACCATTGGCCACATTCGGCCGAAGAACTCGGCACGCTGATCAGTCTCACCCATTTACTCTCAAGATTGACACTACAAGGACCAATCTTCATCAAGAATCCTTCTTTTACAGGGTTGCTACGGAATGGAATAAGCTTCCAAAATCAGTTTTTCCAGAGAACTATGACCTGCAACTTTTTAAAAAGCGTGTCCACAATCATTTTCTTTCTATAATCCCTTCCCCTTCTAATAGTTGCAGTGCGGGCTGTCCGCGGCCCACACGATAGGTCTACCCTTTTTGCGACTATTTTCTTAAAAAAAAAACCATATAAGCATTCCTTTAGCTATCTCAGACTACTCATCTCCGCAGCATTAATCCTATTTTCATGCTTCTTCTGCCAAACCCAACATTCACTACCATACATAAGTGTAGGAACCAACACACCTCTATGCACAGCCAGACGTGCCTTTTTTGACACTTTCTGGCTGCTCATAAAGCTATGCAGTGTCCCATTTATTTGTTTTCCTGCCAATACTCTTTGCTCAATGTCACTGTCATACTTTCCATCTCTTGTAAACTTTGAATCCAAGTACACAAGCTCATTTACTTGTTCCACTCTTTCTCCCTCAATCGAAACTTCACAGTTTGTCATGCTTTCTTTTCTTTTAAAAACCATTACTTTCATTTCATTTACAGGGCATCATGCATAACATTAACCATCGCCTGTAACTCCTCTTTAGATGACGCTCTTGATCATCGGCGTAAAGAAAGCATGTGACGATCAAATCATTCATTTACAAGCCAAACGCACTCTCTTTAAATCTTTTAAACAATCTTTTAAACTTTTAAACAATCGTCTATGTATAAGTAAAACAGCCATGGCGAAGCCACACATCCCTCTCTCACATCTTTTTCGATGTTAAACCAGTCCGTGCAAGCTTTGTTAATCCTAACACAAGCAGTGGAATCCTCATAAAGTGATTTCAGTGCTCGTATTAAACTACCGCTCACCCCATACATAGACAATGTAGACCACAATTCACTTCTCACCACTCTGTCATAGGCCTTTTCCAATTCTTTAAAAGCGCAATAGACCTTCTGACTTCTAGCCAAGAATTTTTCGACTAAACCTCGTTATGAAAAGACCTGATCCATACATCTCCGTCCTCTTCTAAATCCTACTTGCATCTTCTCAGTTCTTTTCAGTTTCATTCGTTACTCTTTTAATCAATAAACATATATATGTTAATATCAGTTATACAGTAAATATCTTAGGTTGTTGTACTTATTAATAAATAAATAAACATAGTACCTATATAACTAAATACCTAAATAACTAAATCAAAATGGTAATCAGGATGTTTAAAAACCCATCAAAATTTTTGTCGGTAACTATTAAATAAAACATCAATAAAGCCGATATTAAAAGGTTATAAAGATTAAAAAAGAAACTATATGTATGTATTTATTTATTTATGCCATTATTATTCTATACACACATATCTATTGTTTTTGCCAAGTTCTTTAACCAACAATGATATGTCTAAATCAAGTAGTTAAACAACAGCGATTCAAGCCCACTTGGAGTGGGGGGAGGAGTGGGGGTAGGAGTGGGGGAAGTGGAGGGGGTAGGAGTGGTGGAGTGGGGGTAGAAGTGGTGGAGTGGGGGGAGGAGTGGGGGTAGGAGTGGGGGAAGTGGAGGGGGTAGGAGTGGTGGAGTGGGGGTAGAAGTGGTGGAGTGGGGGTAGGAGTGGGGGTCAGAGTGGTGGAGTGGGGGAAGTGGTGGGGGTAGGAGTGGGGGTGAGAGTGGGGGGTGAGAGTGGTGGAGTGGGGAGGAGTGGGGGGGAAGTGGCAGGTGAAGGAGTGGGGAAATGACATTGTTGACATATGACATTGTTGACATATGACATTGTTGACATATGACATTGTTGACATATGACATTGTTGACATATGACATTGTTGACATGTGACATTGTTGACATGTGACATTGTTGACATGTGACATTGTTGCCATTGTTTACATACGGCATTGTTGACATACGGCATGTTGCCATTGTTGACATATAACATCATTGTTTACATTGTCCCCATCGACTCGATTAAGAGGGTTACGTAAGCACGTTGAAAAGTGGTGTGACGTAAGCGTTGAAAAAAACTTGGTTTCTCGGGGGTTTGAACCTTAATCCTTTGACTTACTAAACAGTTAGCTATACCATTCAGATAACTCGCATATTAATTTTATCGTGCAAGATTGGATATACAAATATATATTTGTGACATCATTTTTGATAAAAATAACCTTGAACTGCGCTACCAGATAACTTTGTTATCGTATACTTAAATGAGGTGTAATATTGATTGCGACAGAGATAATAATTACACACGCACATAGTCTCAGTTTAAATGTGTGCGATATTGTTGTACATGTACAGGGTATGTCACAAATTAAGAAGTCAAAAGAACCTTAACGAATGTTGGCATGGGAAAAATTGTTTTTATGAAAATTCCCATACGCTAATCTTAAGATACGCCGTTCTAAATATAAAGGGGTTGGAAATTCCGATTAAATTAAATCAAATTTTAAAGTTCGAGAAGCTAAACAAAATTTCAGTTAACGTCTATGCTTTAGAATTAAATAAAACAGAGAAGAGATAATTTTACATAGTTATACCTGTTGTGTTTACTAAAAATAAAATGAAACGTCACGTCAATTTGTTACTAATACAAGATCAGTATTTTCGGAAATTAAATGATTATAAAGCACCACCTATCGACAATGAAATTAAAAATTAAAAATTAAAATTAAATTTTTTGTCCTGTAACGACAATCGTATGAACTTACTAACTGCGGAAGCGTTTATTTTCCATTGTTTTGCCGAACACCGCGTTGTTCGCGACGCTTGGCGTACTCACGTGACGGTCGACGTACTTTGCGTAATGCTGAATCTTTTGATGACGCTGCAAGACACTTTATTGTGTAATACATGAAAAAGGGGAGCTTCTTTGCAAATGAACTGTAGTCCTTAAACGAGTGTTCAGCTCGATATAGGGCTTCAACCATGCAGATTGTTTAAATCAAACTGGTATGTGTGTTTTAATATGACACGTGACGTTTACGTTTGACATACACACGTGACGTTTAAGGTGATGCTTGACGTACTTACATGACGTTTAACGTGATGGTCGACGCACTTTGCGTAATGCTGAATCTTTTGATGACGTCACAAGACGATTTATTGCGTGATACATGAAAAAAGAGAGCTTAAATAGTTCTTTTAACCAAGGTTTTTTTTTTTTTTTTTGTTAAAAAGATATTTTTTCCAAAAGTTTTGCCAGTTCATGCACCCCCCTGTATATATACCTATCTATATTATTTTTGCAGCGGCCAGCGAGCGCGTACGCATCCCGGCCTTGACACTACCTTTAGAGATATGCATCGTCTAAATGCTGAATAAGGAACAAACTATTCATTTTTTTAACTATAGATATGCGCTAGGGTGAAAAAAAAATATTTATTTAAACTATAATAACCCAAAGCAAGAGTATCGATAATCCCAGGCAATAAATGTCATCATGAGGACTTAAGTTAATTTTTGTTTGTTTGATTCATGATTTTTAATAAAGATTATTGGGGTTTTTATTGTCATGGTTTCGATGTTTTACCGACGATCGGTACGATAATACATTATTACCGGAAATTGTTTTAAATACAATGAACTACTTGCATTAGTGTTCTTGGTCGTTGGTACTCTTGAGATTTTATTACATACATAAAGTCACACCTTTTTTCTATGGGGGTAGGCAGAGACCACTTCCTTTTACTTTCGCTACGGTTCTTACACACATCTTTTGCTTCCTCTACTTTTATCAGTGCTCTCATACATGCTCGTCGGTTGTTGGTACTCTTGACCTGGCCTTTCCTCAAAACAATGTTGATCTGATCTGTTCTCCGAGGTCGACCGACTTGTGTGTGTGTGTGTGTTTTTAATGTGACACGTTACGTATAACGTGACACGTGACGAGCGTAACGTTGAATCGTTTGATGGGTCACATGCCACATTCGTTAAGGACCTTTTGACTTCTTGATTTGTGACATTCCCTGTACATGAACAAAAATATTCAACATGTGTGTGTGTGTGTGTGTTTAATGTGACACATTACGTATAACGTGACACGTGACGTTTTACGTGACGCTTAACGTACTCACGTGACATTTAACGTACTCTCGTGACACTTGACGTACTTTAAGCAACGCTGAATCGTTTGATGGGTCGCATACCAACATTCGTTAAGGTCCTTTTGACTTCCTAATTTACGACATACCTCGTACTTATCCAAACATATTTGATTTCAACATTTTCATTGTCGATAGGTGGTGCTTTATAATCATTTAATTTCCGAAAATACTGATCTTGTATTAGTAACAAATTGACGTGACGTTTCATTTTATTTTTAGTAAACACAACAGGTATAACTATGTAAAATTATCTCTTCTCTGTTTTATTTAATTCTAAAGCATAGACGTTAACTGAAATTTTGTTTAGCTTCTCGAACTTTAAAATTTGATTTAATTTAATCGGAATTTCCAACCCCTTTATATTTAGAACGGCGTATCTTAAGATTAGCGTATGGGAATTTTCATAAAAACAATTTTTCCCATGCCAACATTCGTTAAGGTTCTTTTGACTTCTTAATTTGTGACATACCCTGTACATGTACAACAATATCGCACACATTTAAACTGAGACTATGTGCGTGTGTAATTATTATCTCTGTCGCAATCAATATTACACCTCATTTAAGTATACGATAACAAAGTTATCTGGTAGCGCAGTTCAAGGTTATTTTTATCAAAAATGATGTCACAAATATATATTTGTATATCCAATCTTGCACGATAAAATTAATATGCGAGTTATCTGAATGGTATAGCTAACTGTTTAGTAAGTCAAAGGATTAAGGTTCAAACCCCCGAGAAACCAAGTTTTTTTCAACGCTTACGTCACACCACTTTTCAACGTGCTTACGTAACCCTCTTAATCGAGTCGATGGGGACAATGTAAACAATGATGTTATATGTCAACAATGGCAACATGCCGTATGTCAACAATGCCGTATGTAAACAATGGCAACAATGTCACATGTCAACAATGTCACATGTCAACAATGTCACATGTCAACAATGTCATATGTCAACAATGTCATATGTCAACAATGTCATATGTCAACAATGTCATATGTCAACAATGTCATATGTCAACAATGTCATTTCCCCACTCCTTCACCTGCCACTTCCCCCCCACTCCTCCCCACTCCACCACTCTCACCCCCCACTCTCACCCCCACTCCTACCCCCACCACTTCCCCCACTCCACCACTCTGACCCCCACTCCTACCCCCACTCCACCACTTCTACCCCCACTCCACCACTCCTACCCCCTCCACTTCCCCCACTCCTACCCCCACTCCTCCCCCCACTCCAAGTGGGCTTGAATTCCTGTTGTTTAACTACTAAATCAATATGCAGTAAAAGCTGAGTCATTATAGTGTATTTCGTAAACAGAGCTGTAAGTAATCCATTACGCACGCACGAAAATATCCTTTATCCACAGTGGAGCGCACCACAAAAATCCTCTATTGTGCTTCCATCAACACTTACAAATGATACCTTAGTGGACGAGGTTCCCTGTATCTTTTTTCGCAGGATTTTTGGAATTTTAAAAACAGCTGAAAGGGCAAGACCATTCGGTACCCTAGCTATGTTTATGATTTTATTATATTGTTGAATTTACACTTAGAAACAAATGTGGCACAGACCATTTAGTAACTACCATCAGGTAAGAGTTTATGGTTTTATGGCAAAAAGCTTTAAGTTGTCTACGACACATTAGTAAACAATCAGTTTCCAAACGTTTATCAATGGACATTCAGCTTCCGAGCGTCTAAAATATAACATCATTATACAACATAGCTTTCGGGTTTACAGCAACAAATTAAGTATATGTATATAGTGTAATAATACGTAGTTTCATTGTATAAATTTATTTATTTTGAAATCCAATCAAAAAGATACGCAAAAAACACAACACAAAAATCTAATCCACCAAAACGGATTAGTAAAACAAACATTGGTCTATCGAGTGCATAAACATAAGTCCACGAAGTAGCATAAACATTGGTCCTTCGAACCGAAACATAAACAAAACAATATCTATAAGCGTCTATATGCTTAAAGCATTTTTGTATATTAAATGAATCATTTTTTGATAAAAATAAAAATTACATTCTTTTTAAAGTCCTTTATAATAAATGAGCAATCATGGCAGGTCTTTTTTATATAGTTTTTACCCTCGTATTATTTACTAGGTTAATTTTTTCGGCATATACCGAGTTCATTCGAAATATTTATTGACCCTAGCAACCTGTTAGGCAAGTGACAGACACGCCCTGATGTTAAACAAAATTGTCCTATATAAACAAGGGGTGTGTTTTTATTTTACTAACCCACAGTGGGATTTCTGTGACACTTTGCACCGCTATTATAATGAAATTTTAAATTAAAAACGTTTACATTGTATATTACACTAAAAGGTTTTCTGTATGAGGAGACATTTATTTATGAATTAATGAAAAATATTTTTAATTTATGCTACTACTATAATAAAAAAACCAATTATAACGATGGCTTTAATACAAATGTATGTTTTGTAATGCATACAATTCGTGATTCACTAGAGAAAATTTTTAAAATAATGTTCAGAAATTAAAATAATTAAATATCTATGAACTACAGAGTAAGTTAAAAAAAGAGGATCTAATATTAAGCTAAGAAATGTTCCCCCTTTTCGTTATTTTTTTTTAAAATAACATCTCTGTATTTAGTTATTTTTTTAAAATATCCATTTCAAGGTGTGATAATGTCTACCCGAAAAACACCAAAAAAATAGTAGCAGGGGTACAATCTTAAAAGTAAATGCTAATATTAACTTTAACGATAACTATGTTAGGTTCAGATTTACCATCAGATATTGAAGAAGCTGCCTCACAGGTAGCATCGGCCCTTCTTCTAGAGAAGTCTGAAAGTAAATATGAGATAGCATATAGGTAATCGCTACAAAAAAGTTTAAGCAGTCAAAAAAATTAATACTGTTCGCAATGTATTAAGTTTCTATACAGGGTGGCCAACCGAAAACGAAACAGAGCCATTTGCAGGTACCTCGTCAATATTTTAGAAAAACGCTCAGACCCGTCGATTTTTTATTAAAGGGAGACACCCTTTTCTGGTATTTTTGATTCCACTACTTTCAATCCCAAGCGAGGATAAGAATTACTCCAAAATTTTTTAATGGCATTGGGGGTCGAATAAGATGTCTTTCGAAAGCTCTTACAATTCTCTATACATTAGTCTTTAAATTTTAAAATTCCGCCCAATACTTAGACACTCGTATCCACAGTATGACGAAGATCATTTTTATTTTTAACAGGATGACGCTGCTCCGCATTTAGACCAACGTTTTCCACGGCATTGGATTTGGAGAAGAGGCAGCATCGAATGGCCTCCACGATCGCCAGATTTATCGCCCTTCGATTTCTTTTTCTGGGGACATCTGAAAAGTAAAATCTATAAAACACAACCAGCGTCGTTGGAAGATTTGTGTCAAAGAATCGTTGACGAGTGCCGTCGAACTACTCCGGAAATTCTTCGGAATGAGCGTGAACGTTTTAAACAAAATCTTTATTATTGTATGGAAGCGGTCATCAGTTTGAACCAGTGGCGTAGCGTGGGCCATTGTCGCCGGGGCCGTAGGAATATTTAATCAATTAAGTAGTAAGTAAGCAAATTAAATAATTGGAATTTTAACATGTAATTTTTTTCAAAGTATTAGGAGGAAATGTAAAATTTAAAGATAATTGTAAAGAGAATTGTCAAAGGTTTCAAACGACATCTTATTCGACCCCAATGCCATTTAAAATTTTTGGGGTAATTCTTACCCTCGCTTGGGGTTGAAAGTAGTGTAATCAAAAATACCGAAAAAAAAATGTCTCCCTTTAATCAAAAATCGACGATTCCGAGCTTTTTTCTAAAATGTTGATGAGGTTCCTGCAAATGGCTCCGTTTCGTTTTCGGTTTGCCACCCTGTATGAGAGCAAGCCAAATAATTAATAACAAATATAATATTTGGTCCCAGAGTTTAAAAAAAAATTTTTTTTTACGTTACAACAACTGACACAATACATTATTATAATAAATAGTAAATTTTTTAAGCAAGATCAGGCTGGAATTATAAAATTCAACATTGTCCAATTGGGGTCATCATTCGTAGCTTTTCATCGTTTGTCTTTAACTTTTCAAAACTGACTATACCCAATCTAATTTAGGAAAAAAGTTGGCTTTTTTTGCACAAAAGTAATAAATTGAAATTATTTTTTGTAAAGCGCGCCTTAATATTTACGCCCATTAAGAGTCCAAATCATGAAATAAAAATGAAACGAATCAGTTTTGATTGTCCCCTTGTAAGTACAAAAAAGTGTCCTGAATGTTAAAATTATTGCAAACATTATTTTTGGAAAAAAGAGTCTTAAAGTTTATTTTGATTAAAAGTAAAATAACGATATTTTTCTTCATCAAGGATTTTAATAAAAAGTAGTTAGGAGTAAAATGTCGAACTCGTAGATCGTTGTAAATGACCGTTGACATTTTAATACATAAAATAAAAAAAACGTGTTGCTTCTCACCACATTCTAATCCGAAGTGGTTATTTTCTATAAATTTTGTTGAATTAAACATGAAGTCGATAATGATAATAAAATTATAAATGTATATTTAAGTATTTCTCAATTAGTTTACCTATAATTAATGCTTTGCACATGTTTCGATCAGCTGATATGTATGTATGATAATCTGAAAAATATCATGCTACCTTGGTCTCCGCTAATATTATATATAGATTTATATTCCGTACAGAATTTTAAAATATAATTAAAATCAACTGTTAATAAAATATTTTGAGTACTATAAAATTAAAGGCAGGAACAGGTTGATTCCATCAATAGAGATTTTAAAGCAATCGTCGAGTGGGGAACCAACAATCTTGTTGTTGTTAATTTTTAACATATAAACACTTGCTGTCCAGAAATCGTAATTTGTTAAAACACAATCTCCGAATTTATAAACTTCCTTAACTTTTGTGGAGTTGTTTATATATAGGAGAGCTGCTATTGGACAAGCTGTCCCTATTTGTCTGATCGACAACTCGGGTTTTAAAAATTACCTTTTCTTAATGGCTTGTTACAGAGCTGAGCCAAATCTTTTATTTTTTACAGATACTTTCATTTTCAGCGGCTTTTTATATTATCTTAGATAGTATTCGGGTATTATAATAAAAGTAGACATGCTTTAAAAATATTTAACGATATTTTCGTTGCACTCACTTCGCCACGAAATAATTTTATTATTTCATCAGAGATGTAATAACCGAGCGTGAAAATTAACGAAAAAGAAAAAGAAAATTAATGTCGTCATTAACACCATAGATAAGACCGACGCGTCAGTTTCTCACGGAGTACGTGTTTTCGTATTGCACAGAGTTGAATCGATGTACTATTTTGATTGTGGCAAAAAAATGCATACGGCAAATGTGTTTATCTGTTCTTCTAGGCCAGTCGAACATACTACGCATACTGAATATACATACCGTCTAGTATAAAGCCAAGTAACCACAAATAAGAAGTAAAAATCGAACAATTTATTAAAAGAAGCAATCGGATTTATCGGAAGGTAAACTGGATATGTAGAAGTATTGTTTAAGTTAGGCTCCACTAGCCATTTCTGCTAGCACGATTTTTCAGTCGAAAAAATACATGCCCAATTTTTACTGCGACGTGTACCACTTCTAAATTCTAAGTCTTAATCTGGTATATTGTAATTTAAGGGTGCCCACATAAATCTTTGAATATTTTGTAAAAATGTCTTTTCGATAATCCTTATTCCCTCTCTATCGCTGGCACTACAACTCCGCGTGAGTCTTGGCCGCATGTCTTGTGCTTCCACTTTCCATTGTGATATTCCCATTTTTCTCAGATCCTCCGTAACTGTATCCTTCCATCTCCTACTAGGTCGGCCAACAAAACTTCTTCCCTCTGGCGTTTCATGGTATATAATGTTCAAAAACCTTTGGTCATCACTTCTCAGAACATGTCCCGCCCATCTAAGTCGACTGGACTTGATCCACCTTACTATATTTTCCATGCCGTATAGTTTTTTCAGCTCGTTATTTTTTCGGCGTCTCTACTCTCTTATTATACTGTCCCTGCATTGTCCATATATTTCTCTTAATATTTTTCTTTCGAAGACTAACACCTTATCGATTTCGCGTTTGTTTAGAATCCATGTCTCGCTACCATATGCTGTAACAGGTCGTATTAAGTTCTTATACATCCTTACCTTAGGTCCCCTTGCAAGTAGTTTGGATCTAAAGAATGTAGATAGTGCATAAAAGGCTCTGTTTGCCGATGCAATAGGAGTAGCTACGTCTTTTTCATTTCTGTTCTGTTCATTAATAGTTATATTTTGTCTTATCCTTTGCCTCTGATTCTTAGAGGTTACCGTGTATTTAGTTTTAGCCTCGTTGATCTTTAATCCCATTTTTTAAACTTGAGTTTCAAAAGAAGAGAACACATCCTTAACATCTGTGGTATTATTCGCAACAGCATCTATGTCATCGGCAAAAGCTATCACGAGTTTTGCACCATCCATAGCGAAATTTTATTAACTTTAATGGTATTCATATCTCCCTCATTGCATGCCAGAGCTGATCCCGGTTGATCGAGTCGAAAGCCTGTTGGAAATCCACAAATATTTGATGTATATCTTTATTGTACTCCCAACATTTCTCCATGATCTGGCGGACTGTAAAAATTTATAAATCTATAGTGGACCTGCCTGGTCGAAAACCGCACTGATAATCGCCCAGTGTTTCCTCAGCATATGGCATTAGCTTTTGCACTATGATCAACGATACTATCTCATAAGCGGTGTTTATTAACGATATTTACTAGTTATTGGATGTACTTAATAACATTGTTTGCATCGTTCACTTTTCGCTCGAAGCAAAAGAGCAATCACACAAAAGTAGTTTCAATGAAATCGCCAGGAAAAGTGTTTTAATTGTAGGTACCTAACGGATTATTTATCGTAGTGTGTCGAATGTTTGTCGCTGCGAATAAAAAACGCTAGTAAAAACCTAGCATGACTGGAGACTGGAGATTATTATTTTTCTTATTAGATATATTCTGCTAAATGTTGCCATTTTGGTGTAGGTGTGTGCGTTTGAAAAAATGATCGAATAAATAACCACATGACATGACAGACATGAACAAATACTTAAAAAAAATATATTGCCGGAGCTAGTATAATAGCTGACTCGTTTGTGATTAAAGATTTTTTTGAGATGTACATCTTTTGATAGATAGTTCGGTATAATTTAAGGAAATTAGAAAATTAGCGACTGGCCTAACGTAACCAAAGAGTTTTATCTATACCGGCCGGTATACCGGTAATAAACCGATGACATTAGACATTCGCATACGCAACCACAAAGAACATTAGTAAGAAAAACATTCAGTCACGTCCCGACAAACTTCTGTTAACTACGGACGTGCCTTGGGATATATAATCGCCTATTATTTTGTTTCTTTAGTCGGTTTTGGCCGCCTTAAGAGAAGTGTTACAACAGTTTTGTGTGTTTGCTTTTCACGGGATATGTGTTCTTGACAGGAATTACAATTTTTTTGTTACAGAAAATTTGCTCTATCAATTAGTTCAATAAACTTTGCTGACCAAATATCAGCCTACCTTCTAATTACAATCTGAAATATCTGAAACTGAACCGTGCATTATTTTTCGTTGATTATAAGCTATAAAAATTGCATCTACTGTTTGATCAAAAATCGTAAAAATACTTTGTAAGAAATTGTAAAAGAAATAACCCGTTAATTACTTTCATTATTTTAATAGAGAAAAGGTAATAATGACGGTTTGGTTTCTCAAAAGTCGTTAAAGCTTTTACATAGTAAAAAAAGAATATAAAAGAGATAATAAAAGTCGGTTAACGGTAGCAATTATTACAAAAACAATAATACAGAGACACATTTTTGCAAGATCCGTGTTATAAAAGAAATTTAACATTAAAGCCATTAACAAAAGACATTGCAAAATAACTTTTGTGTCAAATTTATTATGCATTGGCACTAACGTACGTAAGATAATATTTTGCAGATTAATATTTTTTTATAGTTTATTCAAGTACCGCAATAAAAAAATACATCTATTTAAATTAAAACCTGATGTTTTATCCTTCATTATGGAAAACATTGCTTTTGAGCTGTTTAAAATCCATTCGAGTGAGTTTGTTTGTAAAAATGTAAAAACCGATAGAGTTTATCGCCATACCAAAGAAATCAAAAGCAAAAACCTGCGACCGACATCGACTAATAAGCTTAATTAATCACTTAACTAAGATCTTTACAAAAGTGATACAAAACAGAATCTACGCAAAATGCGACTCTGAGGTTGATGATTCGCAATTCGGTTTTCGTAATGCACTTGGCACGAGAAACGCCATATTTGCCTTGCCAGTTTTAATCCAACGCTGCAGAGACACAAATAAAGATGTCTACATCTGCTTCATTGACTTTGCAAAAGCCTTCGATAGTGTCAACCACAAACTTCTCATATCCATACTAAAACAGGTAGGTCCGAAAGTAAAGATATAAGAATGATAGCCAACCTCTACTGGGGACAAACTGCGTGTGTGAAATTAGGTAACTCCTCTACTGAAAAGGTCGAAATAAAAAAAGGTGTAAGCCAGGAATGTATAATATCTCTCCTCCTGTTCAACATATATACAAAAGAATTCTTCAGGAAAGCATTACACGACGCTGATGTGGGCATAAAACTAAATGGTGAATTCATCAACAACATTCGTTATGCTGACGATACTGCAATACTTGCCAGCAGTATCGAAGAACTTCAATATCTACTGAGAATGATCCAAGCCATCAGCGAACAATACGGTTTAAAGCTCAATGTTTCAAAAACCAAATGGTTGGTTATCAGTAAACTACAACAACAAGCAGAACAGCTAATACTTAACACCGAACCAGTAGAGCAGGTCGGGAAACATTGCTATATTGGATCATTAGTAAACTCTCAATGGGACCAGTCTATGGAAATAAGATCAAGAATTGAAAAAGCGAGAACAGCGTTTAACAACATAAAGTCATTATTTACTAGCAAAGATATATCTTTGAAGACAAAAATCAAATTAGCTAAGTACTACTTAAGGAATGACAAGTATCGACTTTTAAAGCTTATTATAGAAGGAAAGATCGAAGGACGAAGAGGCCCGGGTAGAAGAAAGATATCCTGGCTAAAAAACTTAAGACAATGTTATGGGGTGAGCACTACCACATTGTTCCGCCGAGCTGTAGACAAGGTTCAGATAGCGCTGATGATTACCAACGTCCGAGGAGGACAGGGCACCTAAAGAATAAGAAGAAGAACTACATATTTTCAATTCTTTTATATGGGGTAGAAGCATGGACAATGACAGACCGAATGATGAAGAAACTGAAGGCTTTCGAAATACCATCGCATTTTACGAATATCGTGAACCGATCACATCACCAACAAGGAGGTTCTCCGCAGAGTCGGCAAACAGAGAGAAATCTCATTCGCTGTTAAAAACGTTAAATGGGAATAATACGACATGAGAAGTATCGTATCCTGCAACTCATCTTACAGGCCAAAAGAGAACCGGGTATACGAAAACATTCATGGTTGCATAATCTGCGTAAATGGTACGGACTCACTTTAGTAGAACTATTTCGTAGTGCAGCGAACAAAGTTAAAATAGCCATGTTAATCGCCAACGTCCGCAACGGATAGGTCACCACAAGAAGAAGAAGAAGAAGAGTTATCTAAAACTTGATGGTGGGTGAGCAGTCCTATAAGAAAGAGCTTTTTGTGATGCTTGTAATATGGCAAAGGAGAGATAAAGAAGTAGTCGTTTAAAATTAAATAGGTAAAAAACAGCGACAACCTTACGACGGATAGATAAGCTTTCTCACCTGGCTAGAGTTCAGTAGCTTTGTAGATGCAGGATTGCAGAAGGTGTCCTTTAGATATTCCAATGAACCCATATACAACAACCGTCGGTGTAATACGTTAAGGACACATCCGTAATTTGAAGAACCTTTTTCTTTTATAGCGATTAGCAGTAAAGTTTTAATTTTTTGATACATGTTAATGTCACGTTTCAAACGACGCAAAAAAGGAGACTAGACTGTGGAAAATCGATATATCAGTTTGACACAAGAAGAGTCGATACTGATGCGATGAACGTCTCTCGATATACAATATCTGGAGGACTGGTTGACAGGACTGGACACCGACCTGTCCGACGAGATTCCATTCGCCTTTATTTCCTGTTTTCATCTCCTGTTATATCGCCGAGTAAACACGTTTCATTCATAACAACCATTCATGGTGTGAGTATTTGCTCAAGCCAGGGACGTATTTTAATTTTTTTCTACCCTTCCTATTTATTGAAATTCCTGCAGTGAGAAATAGTTTTTAGGATCTTTTTCTGTTGAGCTTACTATCTTTTGAACAAAGTTTGATACCAATTTTTTATAATGTTTACATTTGTCACGACACTCCCCATGCTATTTTAATGGAGTTGTAGGCTTCGTCCAAAGACTGAACACTATTTAAATACATAAAGCGAAATGTAGAAAAAAATGAGATTGTAGTTACACATATGCATGCACATACGCACACACAAAATTAAAAAAATGATTTAAGATTTATCCTTCGTTTAAAAGTCGCCTCTGTCTTTTTGTACCTTCCTGCCTCACAGTGCAATTTTCGGTTACATTCTGATTCGTGTACCCAAGAAGATGCATTATTGTTCATTTAAATTATAGATAATTATCTAAATTATTACTGTAGGTACTTACATATTATTATTTTTTGTTTAAAATATGTACTGCTTCAGAACACTTCCGCAATAAAAAATATAATTTTAGCATTCCGAGAAAATAAAACATGGGAATAGTATATTATGTTACCTACATAAATATTGTGAAACGATTCGTTATCAGTGTTTTTTTATAGTCTTAGGTATAGCCTATAATTGAATGTATCTTATCCAAGAAGCATTTACAAAGCGTTAATTTGTTCAAAAAAATAAGTATATTTTATAATTTTGCAACCATTGATTTTTTCTAATATTAAATATTTTAGCATTTAATGAATTTATTCACTTCTACAAAATATCCACTTTATTCTGGTTTTTGTTATCAAGAATTGTTTAACTTTTTAACGATTTATTGACAATCAAAAAATAGAATTCTGGGAAAATACCTTTTAATCTAAAGATAGATACACATTTTTTAAAATGGATACAAGATAGCAATGTTTGCGTTTGCAATCGTTAAAAAAATAAATATTTAATTATTCAAACCATTTTTTTTTGATACGACAAACATTTCTGAACTGGAATTTAAATTTAAAATTAAATCATTATCGAAGAAGTACCTGCTACTAATTGTCACTTTCTCAGATCTTCACATATTTGGTAAAAGAGAAAACAGGAGCAATAAAATCATTTAAAATCAAGTTTACCTACTGCTCCGTTGCAGTAGAGTATAAGATTTATGTAACATTTTAAAACATCTAAAATACATTTAATTATTTTTGCTAAATTTTATAATACCCTCGACATTTTTATCAATAAAGAGTCTTTTAATTTAAAAACTTATACAGGGTGTTTTAAAAAAAATTGGCCCCGATACTGCAAAATCAGTTGGGTTTGTTCAATAAAAAATATTCGTAACGGCATCCATATTCAAGATACAAGGTGCCGAAAGAAAAATTTTAACACGCATTTTTTACGATTATGCCGAAACTACTGGCAACATTGTAATGAAATTTTGTATGAATATGCTTTGAAAGCTCTGACACATCGCATATGTTTGTGTTAATATCTCTTATAGAGGGCGCTAGTTACACGGTTCGTACCGAGTAGTTTTAACCATAACTTTTTTTAGGTTAAATTTTCTATTTCAAATTTTATGTAAACTTGGACATCATTTAATTTTACACGAAAAAGATACAATTGGTAAAACTTGATACTGTGTACGGTTTTTAAAAAATTTTGATTTGAAAATGATAAAGTTAATAACTGATGGCTGTTATAAAGTATTATAAAAAACCTATTTATTGAAAACCGAAAATATAAAAAAATGTTAATGCTTAAGTTATTAATTAAAGAATCACAAGAGAAAAATTAAAATAAATTTAACTAAAAACATGAAAAATTCAATCAGTAAGTGTTTAAAATTTCCTCAGTTAAAAAAGTTTAGGGTCCGTCGCAAACTTCAATATGGTTTTGTCTGAGTTAGCCATGGAAAACTGACATTTATTGATAGTTAATGTCAAAATTAATAATCAATACGTATTCAAATGTTGAATTCACCGATATGTTAATAACCTTATGCATAGGTTTAGGAAACGCTAGTGCAGCGGTTACGCAGAAAAGTTTCCCAGAAGAAACATATAGTGGAGGATCCGAAGTAAAATCGACCTTCGCCCATCTGTTTAATGGATAAAAATTATTTTATAAGTAATTAAGTATGTTAAAAATTTTAAAAAAATGGGTTGCCTGAAAGAGTCCTGGCCAGGCTATAATTAATTAAAAAATCAAAAATCACTTTTTTTTTTATTTTTACCGATAAGTTTAACGAAAAAATTGTTACACCAACCGTAAGCACAAAGCCTATAGAATATGCAAACGTATGGTTGCCTATATTTTTACCGGTCTAACTATTATGTTGCCAGGTATAAAGTGGAGGATCCGAAGTAAAATCGACCTTCGCCCATCTGTTTAATGGATAAAAATTATTTTATAAGTAATTAAGTATGTTAAAAATTTTAAAAAAATGGGTTGCCTGAAAGAGTCCTGGCCAGGCTATAATTAATTAAAAAATCAAAAATCACTTTTTTTTTTATTTTTACCGATAAGTTTAACGAAAAAATTGTTACACCAACCGTAAGCACAAAGCCTATAGAATATGCAAACGTATGGTTGCCTATATTTTTACCGGTCTAACTATTATGTTGCCAGGTATAAAAAAGGTATTTTGGTACTAGTTATTTTCACCTACTTGTTTAGTCTATAAATTAAACATAAAAATAAGCGCTGTTTTATTGCGAACACAATGATATAGGGTTGCCCGCAAAAAGTCTGTCCTGAATGATGGTTGTCGAATTTTAAAAAATAAAATTTTAATGCGACTGTGAACGTGCGACAAAAAGGTCCAAGACAAATATCGGTGCGTGGTTCGTCGGTTCATTACGTACATTTTTATTTACTTTTTTAAAAAAAGATAAAAATTCCAAGCAACTATAGGTACATTGCTTTCTGATTTCTATTCACAACATTTGTACACTCTAATGTAGCATTTATGATCAAATAAATATTAATAATATTTTTAAATTATTATGTTAATCTAACATATATCAACTTTTAAATGATTATATATTTCATATTACTTTCGTACGTATACTACCAGTTGCTCCAAAATATTGTTGTTTACTAGTCTATCGCTATCATTCTCTATTGCATGAACTACTAACATACGCACTCTTTCACATCCTGCGGTCGCGCCGCGCGCAGCTATGAACGCATTAAGACATTTATACTTTTGTTCAGGTACTAATGTTTTTAATAGACAACCTGTATAATACCTGCAATAAATTAAAGTTTATTCTTTATAAACTTTAATATATTTGTTCTTTGTGTGTGTAATTAGTTTTTTGGATTTTTAATGTTTATAAAATTGTTATAGACGCGTTTTTGACCATATTTATTATTTGTTTTACCTCAATACATAATGATTACACTCATCGTACGAAAAAACTTTTTAGCAACGTCTAAATTAACGATTGTGTTCGTAAAAGTTGATTGTTTCGTAACGGGACATTTGATGTGTTTAGAATGAATACGTGTAATTCTTCAATAAAACACTTCTGCAGACATTTTGGTGTCTGACGTGACAAGCTTCGAATTTTATAAGAGATTTTCTAACCGTTAAGGTCAACTCCACTATTCGCCGAGGATAATTCTTTTATGTAATTTGTTAGTTCAATGCTTGGCAGGTAATAAATATAGGTACATCATTGCTAAAAGCTTCATCCTCGGATTTAATTTGCTATTACAGAATATTTCTAAAACAACCGAAAATCTTTTCATAAATGCGATTTTATAAAATTTCCTATTCCAATATGTTCATACATTTTGTTGGTATATTGGTTAAGAATTATTTTTAAAATATCCTTATAATTATTTTAGGACTGTACCTAGAGTATAGAAAGATGGAAAGTATGACAGTGACATTGAGCGAAGGGTGTTGGCAGGAAAACAAATAAATGGGGCACTGCATAACTTTATGAACAGCCAGAAAGTGTCAAAAAAGGTACGTCTGGCTGTGCATAGAGGAGTGTTGGTTCCCACACTTATGTATGGTAGAGATATGCATAGAGATGAGTAGTCTGAGAATTGAATAGCCGGAGTGACTCGGTTGGATAAAGTAAAGATTAGTAAGATAAGAGAATGCTATGGTGTAAAAGAAAATGTGGTTACAAAGATAGATAGATAAAGGAATGCTTAAATGGTTTAGATACGTAGAAAGGATGGATGAAGAAAGATTGACGAAACAAATTTATAAGGCGAGTGTGAATGGACAAGTCGGCAGAGGTCGACCTCGGCGAACATACCTCGATCAGATCAACATTGTTTTAAAGAAAGGCCAGCTGTCAAGAGTACCAACAACCGACGAGCATGTATGAGAGCCCTGATGAAAGTAGAGAAACCAAGGTATGTGTGTAGGAAAAAATGTATCTATGTATGTTGGCAAAAATGTCATCTACCTTTCTATCTTAAGTATGTTTAAACGGAAAACTTAAACGCTTGTTATAATTTTTTCTTTTTGAATCTTAAATTTATTAAATATTTAATTAACTAATTAAATAAATAAATGACACATCGAAGTCAACCTATTACTATCTGGTTTAGCTTTACCAATAAAATTAGTAATGAGAGAGTTTTTTAAATTAAATATCTTCCTGCATTTAACCAATAAAACCAATAAACATAATATAAAAATAAACCATTTTAATATCATTTTTAACAGTGTCACAAATAACTGATTTCCATGTACTTTGGGTATCCTCAGTCAAATAATTTAATCAACTAAAAAGATAGATAGTTTATTGTGTGCAAGTGAATAGCTATTTGTTAAACTAGGAAGGAAAGTGTTCCTCCCGCATGCGAAGTTTGCTGTCAGAGGGCCTGCAAACGCAAAGGAAGGAAGAGACACTTTACTTCAGTGTAAAACATATGATTTTTTTTAACACCTCCAGCATGAAACCACTTAATAACAAAGAATATAGTGTTTTCAATATATCGAGAGATCTTATATTTTTTAAAAAATACAATAAATAAGCCCAATTTTAAAACACCCACTAACAAATTTGCATAATCCAGAAAAATATACCGGACATAGTTTAGAAAAAACATCTACATTAAAAAAACATGTGGTGGTTGGCGCTCGACAAGCGTGATGGAGGGATATATGTAGATCGACAACAGAAGCAACTCTTTCATCAGTAATTTATTTCTCTACCATTTCATTTAACTGCAATACGAATAACATACCCACCAAATTCTCGTCTCCAATTATCTCAAGCAATGATACAAACTGTCACCCCTCCACTGCGATCCTTAATAGGTCTATTATGGCTCACCCCTAGAGGTTACAGTTCACCGCACAATTTAGCTTTTCTCACGAAGTTCATGGATGTATGGGGTGAGATTTTCTTAAAAACGATAGGTTCTAAGAAGGCAAAACCAAATATGTTGAACTTTATTCTTCTCAAGCAGGGGCATGAACATAGTATATGGTCAGCAGTTTCGTCTTCCACGCAAAATCGACAGTCCTGTTAGAATTCACAGGTCGTTTCTGCTCCATTCTAGGATCTCTTTCTCAAGGGTTTAGGTTAAAACGCATTCAAGTGAGTCAACCCTGGTATATCGGACCAGTGCGTGATTTTTTTTTCTCTCCGCCCAGTCCAAAATAATTGTTTTGGTGGCACTTGTAGTGACTTCAAAGACTGGTTCTGGTCCAGTGAACGCAGATTCTGCTCCCTGTTTTGCGAGGATGTCGGCTTTTTCATTGCCCTCCACCCCCTGGTGCCTTGGTACCCACAGCAGAGTCACTCTGTTGTTCGTACCAAGGCACTCCAGAGATACGATGCAATTTCATACAAGTTTAGAATTTACCTTGTTAGAGCTCAATGCTTTTAAAGCAGTCTGGCTATCTGATATTATACTTTTTTTTTGTTTGCTAAAGGTCTGTTAGTTAGCTCTCTTGTGCACAATTCGATGGCAAAGACTGCTACCAAGGCTGGTAGATATTTCAATATTTGGTTTCCTGGTAAAAACACCGGCCCCAACTCCATCTGTGGTTTATAAGCTATCTGTGTACATTACGTATTCAGTCTCTGGAAAGAGGATTTCTTCCCTCATCCATTTATCTCCCTTCGGAAAAAGGACTTGGAAGCATGTCAAGAACTGTCCCAAGGATTTGGTGGATTTTTGTTTTACTTAGTATTCCGGAGTGGTCCCCGAGTTGCTCTCTTTTAATTTGCCTTTCCAGAGACAGGAATCTGTAGGAAACTATCCTGGCCTCTCTCTTTAAGAGAATATCTAGGGGAGGGAGATTTAAAAGGTGTTCCATCCTTGCTGTTGGTGTGCTAGACATAGCTCCAGTTATGGCCAAGCATGCTAGCCGCTGAAGGCTAGCAAGCTTTGTTCTAGCTATCTGTTGCAACCCTTTGGTCCAACATACCACCGAACCATACGTGACCATAGATATAATCATTGTTTGATAAATCTAGTAAATTTGTTAAGAGTTTATTCCTTAAGATTTGCCGTATACCCTTCTGAGATTCCAGAAAAAAATCTGGCTTTGAAAATATAAATATATACTGAAAATATAAACCTGTCTTTAAGTAAAACTTTATTTAATTTTTGGGGAGAAAAAGTAGAGCACTTTTAACCCTAAAACTGGGAAGGAAAAATTAATTTTCAAGGGAGGTGTTAAAAAAAAAATTATTTTACTTTGTCCCATTAAATCGATAAAAAGAAACGATGACTTTTAAACAGGTGCCATAGTAAATGTTTTATAGATGTAAGTCCATATTTTTAATTGCCGATTAGCAATAATTGACGATTTGCAAATGGAATATCACTACTTAATTTCGTTACTTATAAAAACACACTCGTAAAGTTCGGCGAATTTTAAATCTTACAAAGTTTTATGGCTTTGGAAGTGAACATTTTGATATATTCATTTATACGTACATACATATAGCCGTAACAGTGATGATGTATTGATATTATGAGTCGTTCCCTCCGATAATTATAGATTTTATGTCAGAAACGAAAATTTATATGTAAATGTCAAACGAATGATACTTTCCACTTATTTATATATCCAGCTGGTTTCAAGCAACGTAATTATTTTTATTATAGTGTCATTTTGTTATTCACTTATTTATTGTCTATGATCTATTACTATAAAATAATAAACAAATATTTATTGGCTAAATAAATGAAATTTTGACATAAATATTTCCTTTAAGATGCGTTTTTTAAATAAAAAACACTTTTATACCTACTAAAACAAATATTAAAAGCAACAATTAAAAACATTGAATTCATTCGGTTGATAAACAGCACAACTCTCACAGATACCCTGCACCCACTAGAACATAAAAAAATATTTGAAGACCAGACATTACTCTACAAATATTTCCATGGCAGATGCTCCAGAGAAATAAAAACTCTTGGACCACCACTGGCCACATTCGGCCGAAGAACTCGGCACGCTGATCAGTCTCACCCATTTATGCTCAAGATTGACACTACAAGGACCAATCTCTATCAAGAATACTTCTTTTACAGGGCTGCTACGGAATGGAACAAGCTTTCAAAATCAGTTTTTCCAGAGAACTATGACTTGCAACTTTTCAAAAAGCGGGTCCACAATCATTTTCTTTCTATAATCCCTTCCGCTTCTAATAGTCGCAGTGCGGGCCGTCCGCGTCCCACACGATAGGTCTACTCTTTTTGCGACTAATTTCAGTAAAAAAAAACAAACCAATCAATAATAATCGGCAAAGATCTTCGTATACCTATAGCTTTTAAAACACCTTTAGGTGCATTAAAACTAGTCTAGAACACCAATAATTAGTTTGTTAATAATAAATTTTAACCTCAACACAACCTATCAGAAGATGAATGACATTGATTTGCTATAACTAGACGTGATGTAATAATAAGAATTAACAATGTGTTTTCTTCTGGTCCATTATAAAGTTTTGTAGATAATGAAATTTTTTTATCGGTAAAAAGCAATTAACTAAAATGCCTAACTCTTTGCTCGTTTATTATTGTAGGCATTCCAAAGCACATTCCAATGCGATGAAATTAATTAGGAGAAACTTTGACTTATGTATGAGAATAATTTTTCTTACTATACCAATTCGGTAGCCTTTTAACACATTCCATTTTTCATTATAATTTACCTTATAAATTATAAAATTTATTTAATGATATCCTATCTATATAAAACATTAAATTAGCATTTATTTTAACTTTTAATTTATCATTCAATCGGACAGTTGCGTAAAAAAATTGTCAAAACGAAATCAAAACTATATTTTATAAAATACTCTCAAAAAATTAAAAAAAAATTATTTCCTGCAAGAGAAATTTTATTTGTAATTATCATTAAGGATAGTTAGTTGATGAAACATTTTTTATATAGTCTAGTGTGTCTTTTACAGTTACCCTTTTTAAAAATGTTAAATACCTAACACCAAGCTTGATGTATTGTTTAAATCTCGGAGTACTTTCTTCATTTAAAGTTTCAATATGTACCTACATTGCCAGATGTAAAATGTCAATTTTTGTAAAGAGTGTGTTCTAGTTTAATTGAGCTAGACAAAGGAAACCGTAGTTAGAGGATACAAAAAAAGATCCTTCAAATACTTTGATTTGTGATTAGGAGAATAATACTTCTTTGGATGTAGTCTACCAACTTAAAATATTAAGAAGTTGCATTATTAACTTCCCAGTGGGAAATTATATTAATGGGTCTGATTTTGCGAATCCCGAATTTTTACATATCTCCACATTTGAAGGTCCCCAGAGTCGAATACAATAGTTTTTAAGTGGACGTCTGTATGTGTATGTACGTCTGTTCGTATGTGCGTTCGAAATTATTTTTCGTCTCGATTACCTCGAAAATAAAACATTATATCGACGTGAGATTGCATTTGACGCATAATTACGCTACTAAAAACTGATTAGATTTTCAGCAAAATCGGTCGAGCTGTTTTTTATGGAGAATCAAAAAACTGAAAAAAATGGCAAGCTACCTGAATTGTGCAATTTATAAATTATACTATTTTTAAAACAGAATTTTAAGATCTTTTGAATAATATTATTGCATGTTACGAATATTTTTATGAAAAATATGATGACAATATTTCATAAAAAGAGATAGTTTTAGAATACAAAAATAGGGATTGGAGAATTTTTAACTTGTGTCAGTATTGGGAGAGAAGCATTGAATAATAATCAAGCACTGTTAATAACAATTAAATATTGTTACTAAAAAACGATTATTGATAATAATAATTAAAAAAAAATTTAATTGTTATAAACAATTGAAAATAGCTCCCGCTTATGAAATGATAAGAAAAATTTGAAAGAATACGGTTGACATAAACAGAACATTGTTAATGACAATTATAATTTGTTATAAAAAATTTGAAATTGTTTTTTTAATAATAATTATAACAACAAAACATATGGTATCTTTTCATTCTTTCCACTGGGAAGTTAGTCGTGTGGACCTCTCGGGTCGTACCCTGACCACCGATATTCTTAAATATTGTAAAAAAATTCTTTAAACTTAGAGTGCGAGTATGATACCTGATAACAACATAAAGCCATAAGTAAAACATTCATATTTGTTGTAACGGTTCATTATTCATTAAAGAGTTACAAAAGGTGCTGCACTACAAATGAAAAAATATTACTCTAAACATTGTTGATACAGAAAAATTTACAGATGAAACGCTGATGAAATCTACAACTCGCTCTGAAAAAATTGTGAAGTTTCATATCAAATGGTTTAAAGTCAGTTAATAGTAGATACGTAGCATCATGCGCTTATGAATAAATCGAAAATATTATCCACTATATTTATCGTAGCACGGAACCTTAAACATATTAATACTCGATGATGATCAAGCAATTAACATAATTAAAAATTAAATCAATAGTTTTTAAGATGAAAGCGTCTCAAGGACAAGCCGTAATCCGAACTCGGATCGACGATCCAGATTTCTTTTTTTTTTAGAGTAATAACCTTGTCAGTTTTATTAATAATAGAAATCGACTTTGATGATATCTAAACGTTAATGGATTGTTGTACATATAGAACTACTACTAGTTGTCGACGTTAGTGATATGCAGGGACAACGTTAAGAAAAAATGCATAATCTTTTTCAAATTGACCTCGTTAGATACTCTACTACTACCTTTCGGTATTTGATATAATTAGAGATAGTAGTTAACTATCAGATTCGTTATACGAACAGCAAACTTCTAGCAATTAATTAATTCAACGAAGAAAACAAAATATTTAGTATGTTATTCAAAATAGCAAAGCTTAGAAGAGAAAGTTTTGCGTAAGAGAATTCCTAAATAAATTATAAAGTTTAATCGTACAAAAAAATATATCGTAACTAATTTATCATCTCAAAGTTTTCGAATAAATTGACAAAAGTTATACGTTATTTTACTCAACAATTCTGTAAACGTTTCAAATTTTTTTATTTATCTTAATTTTTTGTCATTCAAGAAAAAATGTCTTGTTTTTCTTAATTCATTTGTCAACTTTTATTCGAAGAAGATGTTACTTATTTTGAAAAAAATAAAAATTATTTCGTTTGCAGTAAACATAATCGTATGCTAAAATAGTTGATGTCGAGTATACATAGTTATTTAAAAGAAATATCCTTGATCTTTATATTAATTAAATACAGTAGAAGTTTGATGTCGTGACTGGCTATAATATAAATGACACCCTGGAGGAAAAATCATTGCTTTTTTCAATCATATTATTTAATTAAACGTATTCACAGTATGTGGATAATATTCCTTAAACTTTGTCTAATGGTAAATAATACTTTTGCTCAATTTTAACATTACGCTTACTTAAAAAATGCCGATGGCATAAAAGGATTGTCGAATAAACACTTACATAAAGAATTAATAAAGTGTTTTCTAATCATTTTAATATTTGACCCCAAAAATTACTGATATAGAATCACCTGCATAAACATACAATTTGAAAAATAACCTATTTGTGTTTATTCTTATTTATGCAATTAACAAAAATTCAAAATTTTGGCGAATACGCGGATGGTAAATTTTGGTGGAGGAAATAAATATGGTTAAACTAATAATTTTAAGTTTGTTAATATTAAAAAAAAATAGGAACTTTAAATAATAACTCCTTTTTGTTTTCAATATTTACACTTTTTGTTATTTTTTCCTTAAACTTCGGTTTAACTGTCTTTCTAGCCATAATGATTTATTAATAAAATATACCTACGTGTTATAACCTTAATTTTAAGAACTGCTACACAACTAGCTATAAGTGTTTGTACGGATAGCAATCAGTATTAAGATATTTTCGTCATAATAAAGTATGCATTTATGCGAACCAACTCAACCGTAACCGTCGAAGAATTTATATTTCAAAAGGTATCATGTAACCTTCGATGTTCAAAAATGTGAACTTAAAATTATATAAGGAAATACCACAATTATGTGTGTAGTTTGTATTAAATAATGACGTAATTTTCATTTGTATTAAATAAATAAAAATTGTAGATTTTCCTATTTTAAAACAAAAGTTTGACTGTAAATTAAAGATATTATCGGAACAAAGTTTACGATATAGAATTTAGGTGTTTCTGACTCCAAATCACCAATTTGAGTACCTACACTTAATATATTTTACAACATCCTATACCATTTATTAACTAACCCAATTAAAAAGCTTTTAAAAAAAACCTATGGTCCACGAGGACCAAAGTTGTATGTAAAGAAGCCCTAATTAAAAAAATTATTAAAAGGGGGTAAACCTTGGTTTAATTTATTAGTAAAACCCACAATGGTAAATATAAGATTACTCAAAGGTAGTTAAAATAATTTTTTGTTTTAAATTTTTGGTAAATAACTTTTGAAGAAAAGTGCAGAGTTTCGGGTACATTTGATATTTTTTTTAATTTTAACCAAAATTACGCCGTCAAAATGATTTCTGCCAAATCTCTGCAGAACCGATTTTGGAGCATTTTTCTCTACTGATTCGAGACAAATGTGTTGTTTTACATAGAGACTATAAATTATTGAATGAGTTGTGGTTTCATTCATGAATATGAAGAGTAACACTGAAGCTAATCGAAAAATTTTAGAACGGGAGATTAAATAAATAGCAGATGCAAATTATTTTAATTATAATTCCTATTAGAAAGAATGGAATATATTATTTCTCAATCTGTTTTATTTTCAAGAAATATTGAAAGCAAACATAAATATTGCTTTTATGTTATCCTTGTCAATAAAATAAAATCAATAGATTCATAAAAAGAAATAACATAATTTTGATCGGACTCAAGGGCAAACAAAATCTACTCTCTATATCAAAATTCACGAAAAAATGAAAATTTTTGCACCGCTGTTTACCATGAATTCTAAATATATTTCTAAAATAGAAAGCGGTAATTTCCCTTTAAAGATTTACTCTAAAAAGTGAAAAAAAAATTGTTTGCAGGCAGCCGATGCGCTTTGATACAACAGGTGTCCGATTTTATTTGGTGCTAGTGTTGGAGATATTAAATATGAGTAGTTCAGTTTCCTCTTCAGTAACAAAGGTGTAATTTAAATTAAGTATAGATTTTGAGATTTTAAAAATTAAATACTACAGGGTGTTTTAAAAAAGGTAACCCCGTCTCAAGAATAGTTTAAAAACTGAAAAATAATTGAGGTTTGCTTAGTAAAAAATGTTCGTAACGCCATCATTATTCAAGACTTACTTAAGTCAACCGAGTCACTCCGGCTATACTTCTTAGACTACTCATCTCCGCAGCATAAATCCTATTTTCATGCTTCTTCTGCCAAACCCAACATTCATTACCATACATAAGTGTATAAACTAACACACCTTATGCACAGCCAGATGTGCCTTTTTTGACACTTTCTGGCTGCTCATAAAGCTATACAGTACCCCTTTCATTTGTTTTACTGCCAACACCCTTTGCTCAGACATACTAGGTGTTTCAAAAAGGTGCTGCTATATTTAAAAGAGTTAAAGAAGAAGACATTGCGGTAAAAAAAAATTATACATTTAACCCCATTTGAAAAGGAGCCGTTTTGACAATCAATTTTTGGCCATATGAGCTGGGAGCGACACTGAATGAAAATCGTCAATATACGTGTCGAATATTTATGTTTAACTAAATAAGCAAAACAATTCTGGCTGGGAGGGGTAAACAGAAGATTTTTCAGGATTTTTCGAATAAAACAAAAAGTCAGGAAATGTGGCAACATTAAATCAAAAAAAGAGTGATATATTTTTATTTGTTGTCAAATTTATGTAGTTAAAATAAAATAAATTACGTAAATTAATGTCAAGCATTTAAAAAAGCTAGCAACTGAATACAGTTAAAATGACTACAGGACGTGCCCAGCAGTTTGTAAAAGATATTAAAATCAAAAGCGTTCAGAAAATAAGAATATCTAAAATTAAGTCTACAGCGTCTTATTGGATAAAAAAGTCAGTCATACCAAAAAAATTTAAGCTGCCATTTTGTTCCGAGAATTGTTAGAGCTAAATGGTTTGAAAAGGAGAGAGAAATTGTCTTTGATTTAGCAATACATGTTTTATCTGGCAACATTTTTGTGTTTTAATATTTTTTGTTTTAAAGATATATTTTTGGAACGGTATGGCCCTTTTAAATTTCAATTTATATTATATTACTGTAATGCATAATAGGTATTACATTTTAAGGTATTAAAACTTTAAATATATCGTTCAATTGTTGTTTTGAAGTTTTGTATGTATGTGTATTTGTGAAAAATTTGCAGTCTGTTTTTAATAACGAGTAAAAGTTAGGTAATATTAGAAAGGTATGGTTTCATAATAATAAAAAATATTAGTAAACTGTTTTTTATGATTTTTAAATACGTATTTTAAATCACATATTTTGTATATAAATAACACCATAAATAAAAACTACAATTAAATTGAGTGGAGGGAGCCATTAAATAAAGATTATGCTGCTAACATATACAGATTATTCAAAACCTATATTGTTAGGGAGTGATTAATACTGACAACCAGAAAATTCAATTATACGAAGTGGACCACGAAAAACCACCACGATATTTAGCAGTATTCATTAGAATTTCAGGAAATGCTGAACCATAACGATTTTTGTTATAAGTGGGACACATTTTTACGATACAGATATATGTCATTTGTCAACCCTTTCCTTCCGCTTTCTTAACCCCGTAATTTAAAAAGGTTGACGGTTTTTCTTCTGATGCGGTAAAAACCAAGCCAGGGTTCCATCCTGTCCCCCACCTTATTTCTTTTACACATTAACGACCTCTTAAAAATCACCACATTTACAGTTTCGCAGACGACAGCACACTTGTCTTAACTTTGACATCCTATCGATCACTTTCGGTGAATGATACAAATAGACTCGGACAGGAACAGGTTGAATCCATCAACAGAGATCTTGAAGCAATAGTCGAGTGGGGAACTAACAATCTTGTTCAGTTCGACGCCCAGAAAACATAAAGCACGTTTTCCAAGAAAGTGAATTCCTCAAATCATTCCATTACAATGTGCTGAAATACCCTTGAACCAAGTCCCTCCATCTCGATTTTGGGAGTCACGGTGTCTAATAATATGACTTGGCATGACCATGTTGCTAACATCGCAAAGTCAGCAAGCCAGAGGCTAGGTTTTCGATGAATAGCTAGAAAGTTTTTTACTCCTGATCAACTGTTAACGACGTACGAGGCTCAAATCTAACCTCTGCTGGACTATTGCTCGCACATTTGGGGTTCAGTACCAAAGCATTCTCTTCGTCTTCTATATTCCAATCTTAAACGGGCCATTCGGCCCACACGATAGGTCTACACTTTTTGCGACTATTTTCAGTAAAAAAAAGTTTGTTTAATATTGATGTTAGTAAATCAATATAGGTATTTTTTGAATACTTTCAAAATGGTATTGTTACGATATTTCGTCTTGGGTTCGTTAATTTAAAACACTCGTTACAAAAATCAAACAATTCATTCCAATCTTTATGTATGTAATACAATAAATACTTATTTAAAAATCACTTAAATATTCGCTTTACAAGTCTCTATGTTTTCAAAACTAAACTTAAACATTTTTCGCGGCACCGCGATTCTTAAATAGGTACAAACAATCGTTTCTTAAAAATGAAACGCAACGCCTATGTTTTGATAAATGTGTTAATTTTTCTGTCACATCAAAAGTACATTAAAACGAATTTCGTAAAAACAATAGGAAACCTATAATAACTATAACTATAACTATATAACTATAATAACTAAAATTAACTAAATTATAATTTATGAATTAGATGTTCCATACAATTGTAGAGTTCATGTGTCACCATTGGAGCAAAAATCGACGTGTTTCAGCATTTCCATAAATCTCTTATAAATATTGCCAAATAACGGTGTGACCAATTTCTGTGGCCCACTCTGTATATTATACGTACATAAAGTTTTTCAAATAAAAACATTATTTTCCAACACGTTACACTAATTTTTTTCTAAATAGTATTCGCATATTATTTGCAATTTCGTTGTGTCGAAATTATTAAGATTAATCGGAAGATTTGTCGCCAAAATGAAATTTTATAATTAATAAATAATTATGACATCAACAAACAGTAAGTATTATCGTCATTTTTATGATGGTAAAAAAGTGTTTTAAAAAGTAGTTAATTTTTACGGGTGTAAATAATAGTTTACAAGTTTGTGTTTAAATTTTAAAAGTATCATACTTATGTATTGTTTGACAATATTAAATATTTAAATAAACAACAATAAAGACATTTCCGGTATACAAGGAAGACTTGCTTACAATTAGTTTTTTGATTATAATAAAAATCAAACCTACATTTTTTTTCTACCCACGAACATATACATTTACCGGTTATTTCAGTACCTACTACGCAAATGATATCTGCAATTCATAATAATATTAAAATTAAATTGTATGCACAGCCGTTGTGCAGTCAATAAAAAAAAGTATGAGAAAATAAATAAAAAAATCCATGCTAATATCGTGAATTTTCATCAACATCTAAAAAACTAAAAATAAATTTTTTTCTCACACTAGGTTTTAAGTTTTTATGGTCTAAATAACAACAATTGCTGCTTATATAGTTAGCAATTTTGATATTAGTTGTATGAGTAAGACTTATCGATAATACTGTAGGATTAATACTATTTTGACACAGTATTTATTTCAAGATTTCAGAAACATTTCAAAGTATTTTTTATACTTTTAAGTAAGTATGTTTAAAATCTAGATTTTAAAAACTAAAAAATAATTTTGTTAACCACAAATCTTGTAGAGTATTGTTGATGTTTTTGATATTAAAAAAATGGTGATGACAAAATTGCGGTAAACGATAAGCAAGTGTATCATTAAAGGCTATAAAAATTAAAAAATTACGTTTTTAACGAAGTAACCTTGTGTTTAATAAAATTATTGAAAGCTGGTTCATCTGGTATAAAAACTTTATAACAAGTAATTTTGTTAATCGTAATAAGATTTTGTCTCCATATGTTTTCAAGGTAATTTACTAAAAACATTATAAACGCATAATTAAAAATCAACAGGAACATTTCAAATCACTGGATATTATGAAGGACAATATTTTTAATTTTGAATTCTTGATCTAAATTACATCTTGTTTTTAACTAGATAATATTAGCAATTATTAAATAGTTTGTATTTAATGGGTAGTTACAATTTAATTAAATTTGTCCATTTTAAAACTTCTTTTACGTCCACAAACCTGTTTTTATAATATCCGCTTTTTGTCAATTCCTATTTAAATTTTGTTATTTTTTTGGTAAATAGTTGTAACTTTTAAATTATTATTTTCATTTAAAAACGTAGTTGTAGATAAAACTGTTAAAATTATTGTTGTTATTGTTATCATAATGATAATTAATAAAATGTAAACAAAAACTTCAATTTTGTGTTACAAGCACTAAAAAAACACGTTTATTGCCGTTATTGCCATTATTGTCAAATATGTCATCGACAGCATTGCTAATTTTTTTAAACGATAAAGCTATCATATGTATACAAAAATAAACAAATTTACTATATTATTTAAAGAATAATAAATTTATTTTTTTATTACATTTCTTCACAGAATATTCTTTTGAAATAAGAGTGTCGGCAATTTGATTCTCAGAGTGAGATAGGTCGGAAAAAATGTGTAATTTTTTGTTTAAAAAATTGATATTGTGCATTGTATTGCTTCTGTAACAGTCAGTTGAGTTTTTGAATCGTGCTTGCCCAGTCACATTCAATAAAGGTACTGTTGGCGTTAGGTTAGTTTAGGCTATTTTTTTTACTGCCTCAAATAAACAAATATTTCAATTGGTTAAAATAATTTTTTTTCCGGGAACCAAATAACACTAAGACACCAGGAAAAATGTCGGTAACCAAATTATACATAAAAATCAGGTAAACCTAAAATATTGGGAACCGAATTGCACACAACAAAAATTCCAAATAGTATAATTATATTGCTTATTAATTTTTTACATATTATTAAAAAATTGATTTATTTCTTTTACGTTTATTTAAAAGAACTTTTATAAAAATGTATACAATACTCAATGAACTTTATGTTCATCTCAACCCATTTTTTGTGTAACGTAAAGTGATATATGTATGAAGGTATCTATCTATCTATCTATTTAAAAATAGAAATATCTGATATCGTTTAAAATGTTTGTGTGGTCCAAAGTAGTTTTAAATGATAGTAATTCTTTTAACCACATGACACCTACGATACCACAATTAATTTTAATTCTTTGATTGCGCCGGTTATAGATAATTTTAATGGAATAATGGTACGGATCCAAAAGCAAAATGATGTAACCCATTTTGAAATGTACAAATGATTAAATAAATAATATGTGTGACTGACAATAAGACAAATTGTTATAACACCGATAAATATAGGTAACTACATTTAAAATAATTCAATAAAAATTTAAGTATTTGTAAATGGAATCCTAGATAAATTAAAATAAAAAAATTTAAAAAAAGCAAATTAAATTAGAATATATGGAAAGAGAGATCTCCTTATCTTGCATCAATCGCAGTGTAAATAGAAAACTATATTAAAAATTATGGACGAAATTAAAAACGCAATAAGTTCACTGTTTTATTGGCCAGAGGAAAAGCAAAAGCCTTGCTCAAGTCATTTTAAAAAAATTCAAACTGGTAACAAAACACAATTTTTAAAAAATGATGACAACTTGTCAGAAACAGCTGACTATTTAAGCCGTAAAGAAATAAAATTAAAAAATGTAACATATCTCACCGGATATTGCAGATTTATTAAAAATTTAAGTACAATGATGGCAGACTTTTTGTGCAAAAATTGTAAGTATTGGTCATAACAACACATGCTTTGCTGCTTGTTAACACTAGGCATTCTTGTAACGAAATAGGCGAAATCAAAAAAACTTAATAGTGTAGACATGGCTGAAAGAAATATTTTAAATAATTTTGTGAAGTGAGAAGATTGTGGTGAACTGTGTCCAGTTACAGAAACCGAATAATCTACATGTACCTATTGGGCTTTTAAAATTCTATTTAAAAACTAAATAAGATGTTGGCTTTATTTTTTAACAGTTACTGCAACAAGACATTTTATATTTATATTATATTTTATATTTATAATATTGCAGTTGCGTAAGAAAAATGCAAATATTGTCAGCAGATAAACAAGATTACAGAAATATGTAAATTTAAAAATTAAATTCTTGTGATAGCAAAAAGGAAATTACTTTTATTACGTTTAATGGATTAAATTCGCCACTAGGTTTATACATAAAAAAAGATCCGACATTGTTTTGAAAAAAGGTCTGGTCAAGAGTAGCAACAACCGACGAAACTGTATGAGAGCACTGATGAAAGTGAAAGAAGCGAAAGATGTGAGAATCGTAGCGGAAGTGGAAGGAAGTGGTCTCTGCCTACCCCTACGGGAAAAAGTCGTGGCTGGCTATATGTATGTATGATTGCGTGAACGAAAAAAAATGGAAAAACTTTACACTACTATAAGAAGAATGTGTGTGTGTGTGTGTGTATCAATTACACTCGAATACATCACTTAACAAAAATTAAAGGATGGTTATCAAATAGATTGTAAACTATCTGTATACAATTGCAACAAATCATTGCTTTCATAAATGAACACCTCAACGGTTATAAAATAAGAATTAAAATATCAGAGGTCAGTCTATAAAAAAATATCTGTTGGATATAAATAAATATTATTTTGCATAAAAAAATAATCACGTATAACAAATTTAAATAAGACAGAGCTATTTTTGTCAAGTAGAATGTATAAGAAAAATTAAAAGACTTACAAGAAACATACTAGGTTCCAGCACCATGTAAAAATCAGTCATCAATCAGGTTATGGCACAACTGAATACTTTCTCAAAATAACCATATCACTTGAAAATAAAAAGATACAAAAACACTTTCAATTCTCTCAAATAAAAATATTTAACGAAATCCACACCCGGCCACCTCAAACTATGTGTCCATGTTTCCGATTCCGGGGAGGAAAATTTCCGCGAAAACTCATCGATCACTTTCACAACGTCGCAAAATCGCTAAACTCTCGTGGACACGCGCAGGGCGCAACTTAGAGGAGATCACGCATGAAGCTATCAACTACACGGTATACTTCCAACTGACGCGAGCGGTCTCGCGACTCACAATCACCAAATCCGAGGAATAGGGAGAGTCACAGGGACGGCGCAAGCCTTTGCGATCACGCCGCTATACTTTTAGTTCCACTTTTCCAATATCCCATCCACCGAATGCTCTTACTCGTTAATACGTTCCCAAAACAAATCTAATATTCTATTGGTCTACTATTAAAAATTGGTTCTCCAGCGGATTGAGGTAAACCAGAACATTTAAGAGATTATGTAGTCGTTTAAATGGTTAAATAGCGATAGCGGTGAGTAAATTAAAGCGGAAATGTTTCGAAATACCCGAGTAATCAATATTGTTTTGATGAAAGATTATAAAAATATTTGATCAATTTAGATGCTAAGAATATTTTCACGGATTTTAATTTATTTACTTTATAGTTTAAAGAATTTCCAAGTCATAAATTACTTATTTAGCATACCATTTTTAAACAGGCACATATTTTATAAAAATTATTATATTCTTTCATACATGACTTTAAATGTTTTAATTATTTTTCTCCACGACCATACTTGGAATAAACTCATTATAAAATTATTTTTAATAACATAATGACAACATTTACACTCTAGAGTGAAAATATTCATTCTGTAACAAACAGTTGTTTCTTATGGGGTTTGCATGTATTTTCATTGCATCACTTGTTACGGTAAGAATATTCCGTAATTGTTTTAAACAATAGCGATTGCCATGGATGTCAAATAAACCTTTTGAAGTAAATGTCAGTTTCAAATTAAATTGGCAATGTGTCATTCTAAAACGTTATTTTTTAAAAGTTTTGTATACAAATGAGCGAGAATTTAAGCGAATCAGAATTAGAATTTCAAAATACTCCTTCTGAGATTACAAATTGCGCTAATAACATAACAGAAAACCCACTTCCCGAAAAATAAAAAAAAAAAAATATGAAATTTTTTATTAACTTACTTAAGTTCTTTAAAGTATTTTTTATTTATTTATTGGAGAAAATATCGTCTGTTAAACGGTTAAAATAAAAAAATTCGATACCCGTGGTTTCTCACGCTCGCTATCGCTGGCGCTCGGAATATTCCACACGTATCAAATTTTTCATTCCAACCTAGTGACAGAATGTACTATTACGAAATCGTAAAATGTTCGAGAAAATTTCTTTTTTAATAATTATTTAATTATGTAGGTAATTTTACACTTTTATATTTAAGAAAAAATGATACTATTAAATGGTAAAGGAATAATTAGATACTCCAATGTTGATTTATTCTTCACATTGAGTAGCGATTTTATGATGCGTTAGAACAGTAACCCACTTGAATAATGTATAATTTTAAGTAATTTATTTTAAAGAAAATATTCCATAATCTTATTTTTATCTAGTGCACTTACTTAATTTGCATACATAATATTAATTTGATGTAGATAATTCGGATAAACTACGTCAATTTTTAGTTACTCTGAGATAATTCTATGATAGGTCAAAACAGTAACCCCCCCTGAAATAAATCACATGTGTCGCTTCACTATATTCATATTGTTACTTTATTCTTATCATGTAGCGAATATACTATTCGCGTTTGAAGTCCGTTGCCCCCTTACTAATTTTTATACCACCTAGTATATCGCAACGAAATTGGGAGGGCTTGAATAGGAGATAAACTTATATATAATTCCATTTTCGAAATCTGCTCATAATTCTTATCTTTTTTCCCTCCCCAATACACTTTACTCCTAAATTTAATTGATTTCGATTTATTAACGTTTAAAAAGTGACATTTTAATTCATTTTAAATCCAACAAAGACACGAATTCTGCCATCAATCAAGTTGGCATTGAAAAAAAAATCGTTGTTGGGGTATCTTAAATCTTGTTTACTGTCAAACTTGACTGTTATCTGTTAAAAATTAAGTTGAGCGCCTTAATTATTTGATGTAAAGTGTGACCATGGCTCGTAATTTAGACAAAAAATTTGAAGCAGTTTTGGTATTTGAAGAAGTTGAAAGAAATTTTCATCTAGCAGTTTAATAATAGATTTCCCGAAAACCTTATTTCTAGGTCGTATTTGCGAAATCTTGTAAATAAGCTCCAAGCAAGCGGTACGCTGAAAGATGCTCCAAGATCAGGAGGACTGCCTCTTTCAGAAGAGAAAAAGATAGAAATCAATCAAACTGACTCAGCCGACGTCAACATTTGCTGAATCCTGCAGAGTAAGTTCTAAAAGTGACCAAAGAGTCCTAAAAAAAGAAATGGCAACCAAGATTTCCGAATCTTACATCTTAAGATTTATTCCTTTGGGAGTATCTGAAGTCAAAAATCTACGCCATTGAATGCCAAACATTAGAAGAGTTGGTACGCAGAATAAGAGAAGCTATTTATGATAGAGCACTTTACTGTCAAGATTTAGGAGGTGGCCACTTCGAACACATCTATTAAAATATTTGCTAGGGTTAAATAAAAGTGTTATTAATACAAAAATAAATAATTTTTTTTACCTACTAATTTGTGTTGAGTGTGAATTTAAAGAACACATTCGAAAGCTTGGAGATTTTCCGGTAAGCGGTACTGTTTATCCTTAATAAACTTTCTTTAACTCTCTTATTATTCGAATTCATTAAGAGATTTAACTACAAATTAATAACAAAATTTAGTTAGAAAAATGTTTTACCGTAAGTGACCAAAATCGCTCGCAAAATTCATACTTCATTTTAAACCGGAATGTCACTTTTCAAACGTTAATTATTTGAAAATCAATAAAATTTAGAAGTAAAGTTTAAAAGAGAAAATGTTAAAAATTAGGAACAGATTTCGAAAATGAAATAATATGCAGGGTGTTCTATTAAAAAAAGTAATTCAAGATTTAAGAAGTAGTGATATGTCAATAGATATATATGCCTACTTTATAGACTTTCAAAAGGCTTTTGATCGTGTCCGACACAACATACTAATAGAGATCCTCAGAGACATTGGACTGGATGGAAGAGATATTCGTGTTATCTTTAATCTATACTGGAATCAAACATCTATTGTAAAGGTTGAAGGAGTTGATTTAAATACAATCAATATCAAAAGAGGAGTAATGCAGGGTTGCATCTTGTCTCCTCTTCTTTTTAATGTTTAATGCAAAAGAATTTTTAGAAAAGCACTTTCCGAAATACCAGTGGGCATTATTGTCAACGGTGAGGTCAATAACAATTTACGGTAACGCAGATGACGCGGTGCTCTTGGCGTCCAATCAGGAAGATCTGGAGGACATCCTTGACCGAGTTGTTTCAGAATGTGCTACGGCTGGTCTTGACTTAAACATCAAAAAGACAAAAGTGTTTAGTGATCAGCAAACAATCTAACTATCATTACAGTTAAAGGCAAAACGCAACAGCAAGTTGATCAAATAAAATATCTTGGTAGTATTCTGACAAATAACGCTGATAGCCAATCGGAAATAAGGTCACGAATTGAACAGGCTCCTACTGTTTTTAAGAAGATGAGTAAAGTCTCATGCTGTAGAGATTTAGGGTTGCCCCTGAGGATCCGTCTTCTGAGATGGTATGTGTTTTTTACCCTCCTATACGGCGTAGAAGCCTGGACACTTAACAACAAAGACATGAAACGTCTTGAAGCATTTGAGATGTGGGCGAATACTAAAAGTAGCGTGGACAGAAAAAGTTCGCAATTCCGAGATACTCGCGAGAGTACAGAAGAACACCGAGATTATTGTCACCGTTAAGAAACGTAAATTAGAACATTTTGGGCACGTGATGAGAGGCAAACAAGATAGCGGGTAGACGAGCCACAGGTAGAAGAAAGACATCCAGGATGAAGAATCTCCGAGACTGATTTGACGTGAGTTCCAGCACGTTGTTTAGACTGGCATTTGACAAGATAAGAATAGCCATGATGGTCACCAACGTTTTGAAAAGGACATGGTACTTGAGATGAAGAATTTCAGATGGCGCTCAGCCGCCATTTTGAAACTTTTAGCTGTCGTTTTATTATAAATGGGATTTTATCGCCTATTTAAGGTGATTCAAAAATTAGTAGGGGGGAAACGTACTTTAGACGCGCACCGTACTTACATACCTAACACAAACTACTTTAAATATGTAACAGTTGTAATGTTAATAAAATTATAACACACAAGTATGCGTACCTATACATTAGGTATAGGTAATAATTGTTTGGATTGTTTGGCGTGCAGTACCAAATTTGAAAAATTTTGGTTAAAATTCTATCGTATATTTTTGATACATAAAGCGTTTCTTAATTTAAATATCTAAATTTATAACATTTAATTAAATTTAATTATATTATAAAAATTATCAACTATAATTTTAAACATTATAAATAGATAGGTAGATACATACGTTAAATATTTTCTGCTTATTCATGAACTCATTTCTTACAACTAATTGACGCTATTTAAAATATATTACTTCTTCCGCGTAATCTAACCGATCATCTTTATACAATGACTCCATGTAACACTTCTAAGCGTTAACACATGTTCCTCTTTAGCCGTGATTAATTTATTACTTTCATTCAGAAATTTTTAAACCATTGACTGCTCATAGGATGGTCCTAAATTATTTGATCATCTTTCGTACATTAATTCTATGGATGTAAATACTTATTTGGTTTCTATACACTTGGCAGCAATTACTTATTATCGTGTTAAATAATTAGATATAGGTAGATATCGCGTTACTTAAAATTGAGAATTAAAGAAGTAAGCAGACAGACATAATGTTCAAACTTCTTTAAGACCGTACCTGTTCAGTGAGGGTTAGAAAAGACAACATACTTTCTGTCTGATAAATCGTCCAGATTATCTGAAAATTTTAAACGAAATATAAATAAGCTCTTGCGAGGGACAATAAAAAAAACGGACGCCTATTAAGTTATCTGCAGGTGACAGTTGCGACCGGTCAGATTTAATTTTGTTTTGACTTGATCCTCTTTTGTCCGGTTTCTCTCGCATGGTTCGAATGTGGGAGGCTATAATCATAGATCTGCTGATGTAACTAGAAATAGCTTGTGGTACTGGCGTTATTACGAAACATGGAGATCTTTTATCTTTATTAATCATTACCAAAATTTACAATACTGACTTAACTAAAATTATTACGAAACGCTAGTGGAGAATTTTATAAATGTCGAATTGAGATTGATAGGTGCTAAAAAAAATACATTCACAAATTGTACAACACCGTTCGTAAAAATACCTCCCTCCACATATGTTTAAAAAATAAGTAAAAGAAATGACGAAAGCAAAGTAAAACTAAAAGTAGATACCTACTCGTACAAAAAGTGTAAACAATTATAAATTAAATACCTTATTTTTTAAGTCTACTTACTCTAAAATAAGTTGTAGTTACAAATTTATCAACCTGTCGAGTTTCTCACATAATCTCGATTGGCAACCATATGTATTAAAGACAGAAAGTCTATTAACTTTTTAAGTCCCTACAAAGTTAAATAAGATCAAGCTAAAAGTTTTTCTTTCATATTCGGTACGTCATCTCTAAAGCTACATACAGGGTTCCATCAGAAGACAACTAAAGTACATTGCACAGCCTTTTAGTTGCACGTCATACGGCATCTATCTCGCTTTATCGTATTAAGTTGAAAAAAATGCAAAAAACGGTACGTCCACTATAAATTTTCGTAAGGCAACAACGTCATGAGAGATCTACACGTTGATATTAAATAACTACAATTGACACGATAGAGGCATTTCATTGGCTGCCGTTTGCTATACGTCATGGCCTCATAGTCAAATTGAAATATTGAACACGTTCTTTAGCTATTTTTGATAAACGTCAAAGTTTACGCCTGACAGTTTTTATCAGAACAGTACTTCCATTAGTTCTATTTGTAATTATTGTGGTTAATCACATTTTTTAGAAGGTGGAATATTATTTTTAATTTATTTATTTATTCTGATAATTATAAACATGCCGAGGTATAGCGAAAAAGAGCAAGCGTTAATATTAAAACTGCTTGCTTATTTCCAATTAGAAAAACAAGCCGGTAAAACTCTATTGCCCGTAAATGCTGTACATGAGGTAAATTTCACATCTTAAAGTTCAATTAATTTTAGCGTGTTTCGGCCACCTTAGGAATATCGCTATCGACTGTAGGACGATTGGCAAAAGAAAGTATTTAAACAGATCGCAAATACTCTGCTAAAATGTCCAATTCTGTGAGCGTTAGCCGTGGTCCCAATATTCGGGAGAAATATAAACATGGTATCAGGAGTTAGAGATACAGAATGTTTAGTCAAGGTTGGTATTTAGAAATTGGTATTATGAAGTTCGAATTATTAGAAATTGCCAAGAAACATGTACCAGATAAAGTATACAGGTATGTTATGATATGATATAATTTAATAAGATATTAAAAATGTATATTTTACAGATTAGATAGATTAGCTCTTTTAAATGGCCATCGTGTGTTGAGACTGCCTTCATATCATTGCCAGTTCAATCCAATTGAACTTGTTTGGTCTGAGTGTAAACGGTATTAAGATGCAAAAATAACTTCGGCTGAACGTATTACTGCTGATACTGTAATTAGTGTTTGGAACGAATCTCTTCAACAAGTTTAATGCAAAGTTTATTCTTATGCTATGGTTTATAATTGTTATGTAATTGTAGAATACACCAGAAAAATGGAAGTGGTATGTAAAACATACAAGAAAAATTATTAATGAATATTGGGAGACTGAAAAAAACATTGATGCAAGTAAAATCTCTACTGTAGTTATTGATTTAAACGAATCGGATAACGAATCAGATTGGGACTTGCGGGAAGACAACTCCGCATAATAAACGTGTATTGTATTGTACTCAAAAATGGCTATTGTTCTACAAGTTTAACGTTAGCAGTTTCGTTAAATTTCAATGATTTCCAAGGTAATTAGTTTATCGAATAAAAGTTATGTAATTTTTTAAACAAATCTAGATTTCATCCGGCAAATTATCCTTGTTGTCTTATAATAACTAATTTTAGGAATTTATTTACTAATGTTATATTATTTATGACAATAAATATCAATTAAAAATAAATTTTGTTTTATTTTGTAATATTTTAAAATCACAATTCTTATTAATTTCAAAGCCTTTTCCTATTTAGCTGAATACGATCCTGACAACTGTCAAAATTTTGTAGAGTTGCCATCAAATATCATGTAGTAATCAAAGACATGCCGAAAACATGATATGACGTTATAATTAGTGACGTGCAACTGAAAGGCTATGCAATAAACTATATTTACCTAATCAACGAAAAAAATCATGAAAAAAAATTTCTTCATTAGGCTACGATAGTTGAGTAGTTATGGACTATGCTGTGAAAAGGAGCATATAGTACTTTATTTATATTTCTCTTCCATCCCCTTTTATTAATCAAACAAATTTTTTCAGTGCTTTTTTTATCTCTTCATTGATTTAATCAATTATTTACCACAAAAAAATATATATATTTATTTTTCGTTCGGTCTTGGTGACCATATTTCACTAAGTATATTTTCATTACAAAGTTCGTTCGGTTTATTTAAAACACAGACTTACTAACCTTCAAAATATATCATAATTCCAGTAACTCTCGATTTCAAGAAAGAATTTCTTCTTTTAAACCAAGGTAAACAATCGATGAAATGAAAAGTAGTCTGGTCTTCGGCTTCATCATCAACCTTGCACTAACAGACATTGTTACCGAATTTCCTGGGTTAAAAACAACAAACAATATCAACTACAAACGTACTGATTCCCGGTCACGATTCTTCCACTCAAAGTCGAAGAAGCACGGTGTGTTACGAAAGAAGATAGGAGGTACCTACTTGTAATATTCGAATATTCTATTATCTCGGTATAAATAATAACATCGATAATATAACAGTACATGATAAAGTTGTTGTGAATTTCAGGTATTTGTTCGTATTTTGGTAAATAAATTTTTGTGGTACCGACGATTAAATGATGAAAAAATTAAAATTTGTTCCATATTTTTCGAATAACCAAACTATAACTAGCTGCGCGCTCCTTTTATGTATACTTTGTGAAATCCTTGATAAATCACATTCATTATCGACCAAGTTACTTCGCCGAAAACTCGTTTTCAATATCACTGCATGCCCGTTGGTATTTTAACCACCCACAAGTCTAGTGGATGAGTATAAAGAATGTCCAACAGAGTTTGATATGAAATATCCAACTATTTCTATTTTGAGATGCTAACGCATTTTTCTGTAGTTATTTTATCTATGGGTACTATTATAAAACTGTTGCAGAAAGGTGTCTGCACATTAAATATTTTTAAAAAAAAAGGGTTAGGATATGGAGTTTAGGTGTCCGATATAAGTACCCTTAATATTTTAAAATACTATTCGTCATCCAACTTATTTAGGAAACTGTAACAAAGGTACCAATTACTAAATAATTAACTTATTTTTCTCCCTACTGCGCAGAAAGAGTCACTTTCGGCCCGCTATGCAAAACGAAGTTGCCGCTTTCCGCCTACAGTAGGGAGAAAAATAGTATACACACTACGGGCATTAAAGTAAAAAATGTCTCAGAACACATGTGCTCTGAGACATTTCAAACTTTACTGCCCTAGGTGTGTTATATACTATTAAACACCAATGTTTTGTTCTATTATTTTTCTATTTTGTCTTATTGCGATGATAAGTAAAGCATGCTTTTTTTACAATCAAATCAAACGAATTCGCGGTAAATAGCCCGTTATTGATAAAAATGCTCGTGTACTCCGAGCCGTTGTTTAAAAAGGTTACATTATTTTTGGAGCAATATAAAAAATATTTATTTTTGTGTGAATACTCTTTCTGTCTAGACAAGTACAATGTTGGTAAAGCACAAAGGAAGCTGCTTATCATATTTAACAAGGATTCTTTTTCATTTAAGAACAAGCTTTGACTATGTGATTATAGTAAAGTTGTGGATGACGCCTATCTGGATCCTTCATAAAATAAAGCCAGACCAATCACGAGGAAGGTTCTGACATTTATTCTTTGGTGTACCTAATCGAGCTTTGTTTTCGTAAAGCAAAAAAAAAGGTGTATAGTTAGAGGCTATAAAATATTAGAGGGTCCTCATTTTTCTTTATTTAGTGAATTTAATGACTGAAGAAACTTTTACGGTCGGCAGCAAAGTTACTGCAGTAGTTTAAATAAAAACTCTTGCTCTATGCGCACTTTGTATCGTGTTTTTTATTTTCTTTATCTAATCTTTATGCATGATGACGTTTTGATTTTTTTTAACACTGGAAACTGGAAACGAACGATATTTTTGTGAAAGTTCGCAATTATAAAATATTTATGAGTCGAAGACACGTTTAATTGGAACTTGTATTTTCTTCCGATGGCAGTGAGAGTTCATTTCTTGTATTGCAATATTACAAATATATATTTTTTAGTAAATACAGATTTACTGCGTCGCGTTCGTTATATTTTAAGGTTTAAGTAAAAAGCTCCCAAACTAACGCCTATTAAAAGAGTTGCTTTTAAATAATCCGATTAGAATTTATAAAATTAATTATCGTAGAAAAAAAATTCAATGTCTTAGAAATAATTAAGGTCGTTTATTACTTCCTCGCATCTTAAACAAAATCTTTCTTGTCTGAATTTGAGATTAACAATTTAACAAGAAATCAACTAAAAAAAGATATAATAAATTTTAATAAAACCTTTTTTAAGGAACTTTTACTGAAAACTATACTTACATCTAAGTGTGATAACCCATACTTTTTGGCAAAGTTTTTGAGTAAAGAATTAAAGTATGCAGTGGATGTAGCTTTTCCACAGAAGAAAATAAAGAGATAAAAATACCAAAGTAAATTGGTTTCATAGTAACTTTGAAGAAATGAGGAATGGTAACCTATGTCTGAAAGAGGAGTATAACAAGTATAGAAAAGCAATAAATGATGCAAAGTCAAACTCCTATAACAATTTAATTTTAATGAGTGACAATTTAAGTAAAACAAAATGGTCTATCATAAACGATTTAAACAAAAAATATGATAAAGTTTTAAGGAATAATAAATTAACAGCAAATGAATTGAACAACTTCTTCGCCGATATAATTGATACATTAATTGCTAATATTCCCCCATCATGTAAAAATAGGTCAGATGTTTTGAATATATCTGTTAAAGATTTGGTTTTCTTAAGACCAGTAAATGGGGCAGAAGTCTACAGTGCGATTTTACAGTGCACTCAAAAAGTGTGGACTCTTATTCTATTAGTCCATCAATTGTTAAGATTGTTGGTGATATTATAAATGAGACCATAGTTCATTAAATAAATGTTTGTTTCTCAAATGGAGAATTTCCAGATTTTTTAATGCTTTGTAGAGCCACACCTATCCACAAATAAGGTGATATAAATTAATAATTACATGTTTATTACTGTAACCACTGTATTGTCTAAAATTATCGAAATAATTTTGAAAGAGAGGCTTACAAATTATCAAGAAGAAGGAGGATTTATTAGTAAAAGGCATTCAACCACTCAAGCTGTCACAGACATTATTCATACAGTAGCAAAAAATCAAGAAATGGGTAGGTATATTAACCAGAGCTTTGTTATGCTATCTTTCAAAAGCATTCGATAGTGCATGCCATGATATGCTTCTAAATAAGTTAGAAAAATATGGGACAAGAGGTTCAGAAATAAACTCGTTAAAATAATTTATAATTGGTAAAAGGCAATATTTTTTACTACAACATTACATATGACAGTTAATCAAACATGGAGTTCCCCAAGAATTGGTGTTGGGTTCTCTTCTGTTCATTTTATACATAAATGATTTACCATTATATGTTAATATATCGGATACTTTTCTCTATGCAGATGACGTCCATTCACAATTAAATTAAGAAATACTGTAAGACTGGAAGATTTATCAAAAGAAACACAAAAAAATATGAACAATATTTCAAGGCAACTGTATTGTGTTTGAATTTCCCCTGGAGATACATAAAAATACACTACCGGGGCACTTATACATGATTGCGATACCAAAAGCAAAGATGTCATTAGAACAGCTAAAATGAAAGTAGTAAAAAATGAAAAACAACATACATACATACATAAAGGGATAGGCAGAGACCACTTTTTTCTACTTGCTACGGTTTTTACACACATCTTTTGCTTCCTCTACTTTTATCAGTGCTCTCATACATGCTCGTCGGTTGTTGGTACTCTTGACAGCTGGCCTTTCTTCAAAACAATGTTGATCTGATCGAGATCGATGTTCTCCGAGGTCTATCTCTACCGACTTGTCCATTCACACTCGCCATATAAATAAACCGAAGCATTATATGGCAAAATATATAATACTCTTCCAAAACAATAAAAAAATTAAAATTTGTGAGAAGCAAGCTCTTATGAGCCAAGCATTTTACTCGATAAATGAGGTTTTTGATGCAGTTTGGCCAGTTCGAATAAATAGTAAAATACACAAATGAAATTGTCAATTTTAAATGTAATTGTTAAGAAAATGTGCTAAATGTATTTTAGGTACTAGTATAGGTTATTTGTAATTTGTAAACTTTTTTATTTCTTTTATTTTGACGTGTCTAAACAAATTATGTGTGTTGTTTTAGTGTACGTCTATCTATCTATCATACAAAAGGCATTATTACGATTATTTTTTCTATTTTGTTACAATTCCTCAAAGTCTGTTTTATTAATTTTACAACATATCGTTTATTATCATCAAATAATAAATTCTAACAAAATATATGTTTTATTTATTATTCTCCAAACGAATCAGAACCTATATTACACAAAATGTTCGCTAAATATTGTATGTCTATGTATATCGAATTGTCGTATACACACATTTTTGAATAATGCATACCAAGTTGCATTGCCAAATACAATTTACTCTTCTTGGGTGGTTCTACATGTACTGAATTTCAAAGAAATTATTTTCAGTGCGTCCGAATTGCTGTGACTGCAAAAAACTTTGATTTAAATTTCATTATAAACAAAATATTTAACTCTAGATTACTATTATAGAAATCATTATAATTAATCTTTTAAGGCCAACTGCACAGTCTATGAAAAGAGACCAGCCCCTATTTTAAGCTTTTGGAAGCTGTATTCAAAAACCAGTCGTCTCTGCAGAAAAGGAGACTTTGACTAAGAGATTGGAGTCAATCGACATAAAACTGTTGCAAGTATAGGTAATCTTAATTTAAAGAAATAATATACAGTGCTTTCATTTCAAAATCAGCCAGTCCAAATAACTTATGATTTTGCGTAATTGTAAGAAAAACAAAAAACACATCGAATTTTAAATCAAAGTGGAGGTTTAAAAATGTTATTCTGCTGTTTCTAAGTAACCCCACTTTAACATCATCCACTCCTTCTTTAAAATGTCAAATAGCAACCCCTACCTTGTGATACATCAAATGAAAACCCAAAAAAAATAAGCAAATCAGCCATTTAAACAACAATTTATTCTATCGATTTATTTCGCTGTTCGATTTATTTTGCAGATAAATCGAACAGCGAAATAAAGTTAAATACAAGTGTGCTCCATTATTTTGTAGGCAATAATATAACCTATTTTCAAATTCTACTCAAATTTTTTGCAAAGTTTCGCTAGTAACTCGTCTACGTTCTTCAGTTATTCTAAGCTTTAGTTCTTTAATATCTTCGGGAGGAATTTTGAAAACTGATGTATTTCAACTGCTCCACAGAAAAAGGTCAAGTGGTTTTAGATCTGGCTAGCCATTCCGTAAAACCCCTGCTCCTAATCAAATGTTTTAGAAATCGTTCGTCTAGCCGTCGTATTACAGCTAGTGCGTAATGTGGTATACCTTTGTCCTGTTGAAGGTATATATTCTGTTCATCTAGCACCATATTTCCCTGTTCATCAATATATTGATACATTGATCTTCGCTGGAAATTGCGTATTATCCTGTCGAAACACGTGAGGAATATTTTTAATCAAATTTGCGTCTTCTTGTATTTTTTGGGACATTATTTTACAAAATTCAATTCTGCGGTCATAGTCATAGTCTTCACTAAGCTGATGATGAATTTGTATTTTATAAAAAAAAATCTTATGCAATTTTAACACTTTTTGAATGGAGCAAACAGAAAAGTTTGTAAGTTTTAAGACTTTTGGAAAGTAATAGGTAGGATCTATAGCAAAATGACCCAGTACTTTAATTTGTGCAGCTTCGTCGAGAACTCTGGGATTATTATTTTGTTTATAACAAACAGATCCAGTTTTTCTAAATTTCCGTACTTACTCTATGATGGTAATATTTCTATTTGTTTTGCAGAGAATACATTATTTTAAAATAACAGCTACAAATAATTGCTAATTTAACTTCACGAATAACTAATTAATATACTATTAAAATATTTTTGAAAGTAAGAAACAAAATGTCAAAAAGGTGACTTGTATTCAGAAATAAGTTAATTGATCCCTAATTAGACATTTACCTATCCAACAGTGGCGTAGGTCGTTTTTTTATGGTCTTATATTATTTCAAAAAATTTGTTATTATCAGCAAAATAAATTAATAGAATAAATTGTTGGTTTGCATGGCGGATTTTCTGATTTTTCTTGGGTTTTCATTCGATGTATCACAAGGTAGGGGTTTAACATTTTAAAGAAGAAGTGGGGCATGTTAAAGGGGTGCTACTTGGAAACAGCAAAATAACATTTTTAAACCTCCTCCTTGATTTAAAATAAGACATGTTTTTTATATTTCTTACATTTACGCAAAATCAAAAGTTATTTGGACTGACTGGTTTTAAAATAAAAGCACTGTACTAGCAAAAGTACCATTTGTCGAATTAAGCCACTAACTTTCTTCGGGATAAATAGAGCAGTTTGAGAGATATTTAAGAAAGGGAATCATACCATTAAGAAAGGATTTCATTTTTCAATGCTACAACTTTGACACGTGTTAATTGATGATGCCAGTTTAGATACTCTGTAAAAGCAACGCCAAACAAATTAAAACCTTTATTGTGTTTTAAAAGCATTCATTGCAACTGATAAAAAAAATGAATCGATCAATTTAACATTTTAATACATACGCTCTATTTGCCTAACCTAACCTATCTGGGTACATAAGAACTTGACGTACTCTTATTAACACCAACAAAATATTGCCCAAGGCACGCAATCAGCTGCATTGTTAAAAACTTTTAACACTGCCATACAAGTTTATTAAATTTATGGACTGTCATAAAATTATTACCGATAATTTTTAATTTGACAACCGTGTCAATATATTAATTTTTCACTTTTATTATATACGAGAATCTCTCGGTGTGTTGCTTTCATTTTCTCAGAACTATCTTTTTATTATTAAATAAATATTCCTCGTAAATTGTAGTCGCGATAGCTGAGATTTTTAATTACCCAAAAGACTTGATCGTTTAGCTACTTTCTTCTTTATTTTTGCCCATTAGATCAACGCATGAACTTTATGTTAAGAAAAACTTTCTATTCGATTTTATAAAATTTACTCAACGGATTTTTTTTTAAGTTTAAATGTTAAATAATAAAATAAAGTAATGCTTCTGCTTAGTCGCAGAGAATATATTGTGTACGTAACTTTCGCATCGAATTTGCAATGCTTGCCTTTCGCAATTAACTGCCGAATGATTAATTTGCTTGCGGTGTCCGTTTAGCCCGCTAAAGATCGAGGATATGTATATTTATCGGTTTTTAAGTTTAAATGCCATTTGACCCTACTCTCTTGGTGTCAGATTCGTAAAGATGACACTTATAAATAGGTAAAAACTACCTGTTTTAATAGTATAAGGACTCTGCGATGTGTGTGGTGCATATTACAGATCAGTCTTTGTCACATAAACATTACACCGATAATATTTTATCCCGGAGTGGAAACCCATAGTTTTACGCGATATTTGACACCTCGTACTTAATGGTGGTAATTTTTAATTATAAACTGCGGTTCTCACTATAAAGATAGGCATTTAAAAAGGCCGAATCGTATTTTAAAAACTTATTAAGTCGTACCAAGTACTTTATTGAACGATAAAAGTATGAGGATGTTTAAATTTTCAATTTTATTAACCTTTTTTATTTTAATAGACGCCTTGCGGTGGCACTTTTCTTTTCTTTACGTTGTTGTGAGGCAAGAAATTCTGTCATAAATTTCAGAAACGTGGACAGTATAGCATCAACAATGGAATGTTACTTAAGGAATAACATCGCATACAAAGTCACAAATGTTATTATATTTCTAATTTATGTCAAACATTTACGGCAGGTTATATCGAAATAAAAATTTTTATTCAATTGTGCCAATGGTAATATTAGTGGTTGCTGGTAGCCAAAATCTACGAGGTAGAGTCATATGAAAAGTTACCGGAGTCTTTAACAAGCTGCTATAGATATTATTTTTAAAACGTATACAAGGTTTTGTTAATGGCTTATCGTAAAACCGATTAAAAATGTTGAAATCTTGACAGTTAAAATATATTAACTCAACCTACTTAGCCAAAAGTTAAAGACTTGAATGAAAAATTAGATATATCACATTTTGAGGTAATTTATGTTGCACAAACTGTCGAGCGGGCGAGACACGAAAAGGAGAAGTGTTGGCTTACGGACATAGTGCCGTCAGCTTCTCTGCAGATGCCGTCGACCGCTTCGATATGATGTTATTTTCCTTTGATAGTAGGGTCGCTGATTCGATTGATTCTACCTGCTATAAGTTCCCGATGGATTTCTCTGGGTTATCGTCGTGGTAATCTTGATTAGTAGACGTAGATTTGTTTTTCAATTACCATTTATAGTATATTTTAGCTGGATTTATGGAGTTTTCTCAATTGAAAACATGATTAATTACAATTTCAAGCCTCTTTATATCGTTAGAATCTTTTAAATGTTTTTTTACTTGAGCTAAATACAATTCATGATCAGATTATATTATTACTGTTTAACTGTTTATGAAGATTTAAAAAAAAAAAACTAAAAAAAAGTACTAAATAGTAACGCGTGAGTTTTCGAAGCGAAGCTTAAACACTGGGAAGAAGGCGGAAGTCGGTCAAGAATTAGTTTTAGTTCTGTTGGCGCTGATGTCAGCGTTTTAATTGGTTCACGTATAACAACTATATGTATAATTGGTTGCCTATAGCACACGCCTAGCTGCTGTAATAAGGGGGTTTTAAATCAAGAAATTGATTGAAGAGAAATTCTAACTGCTGAAATCACGAATTTTCAACACAAACTATTACAGCAAACAATAAATATCGTCACTTTTTCTAACTACAAAATAAAAAGTGTGTGTGTGTGTGTGTGTGTCAGCTCCGACGCAGTTTACTCCTTACGAACGATTATAAAATACATAGATTTGTAAATAAGGGTAAATTAATGCATTTTTTATACCACTTAAAGCATGCATGATACATTTATTTATATTAATTATACAATGAATTCGTCAAAATACATAACATAGCCATGAAAATATAGAAAATAATAAATTTATATAATAAAGATTTTAGCAAAATAATTTTATTACTAATCTATGTATTTTATAATCGTTCGTAAGAAGTAAACTCCCATCGTGCCAGTCGTAGCTAAAACATACACTGAATATATTACCCACATGTATACATGTCGGAATTGTACTCTTTACTGGGGAATGCAAAAGATAGGTTGCGCATGAGATAGATTTAACGTTTTTCGTATAACGCTTAGTTTGATTTTACTCCTCATAAATTTTCATACCCCGAGTTTATACATAAAAATCGATTCTTAAGGAGTAAACTCGAAAAAATGAAAAAGCCCCTAAACCCTAAAACATGCAACTACAATCAAGGAAATAGGATTGCTAAGTACTCGTAGGTAACTGAGGACACTTTACATATATATATATATATATATATATATATATATTTTAAATACTGATTATACGACTGGAAAGATTTTTATCTCGACGTACTTATTGATTTTTATAGGAGAAGGATTAAAACATACAATAACAACAAATAAACATATTGACTACAAAATGAACTACGTAGTTTTTATGATGGGTTGTGTAAAAATACACGGGTAACTTTTGTGTGTTTTAATTAAATTATTTTATTGACACAAACATAACTGCTCTATTAACAGTGACAACAAAATTACTAAATGTTACGTAAAAGATGTAAAGAATATCAAAGAAATTTTAATGAATCATAGTTTGCTAACGAATTGTATGATTTTAATAAAAATGTAAAAGCTAAAAGAAACCATTAAGTACTTCATCATCGCATGCAAATATTATCAATTTTTATTTTTCTTTTCAAGTTCCTGGTAGAAACACGATAATTGTAACGCGAACTAGTACAGTAATTACGAATCATTAATCAGTCAAAAAAGCGACTGTAACTACACATACGAGTATTTACTCCCGTTTACTGGTCTAAGTGTTTGGCATTTCAACCACAACTTCTTACTTATATGTAAAACATTACTCATGATGCATGAGTGTATGTACATTTATTAGGTAGTTATTTTTATTATTATTATTGTTCGAAATGAAACGTGAAAGCATTTAAAGAAAAACTTTATGATGCAGTAAACGAATAATTTTTTATTGTCTTATTATGACGGAAATCGAATTTTTACGGGTATGTTCAACACAGTTATTAATTTTGTTTCAAAATCTTTCTATCGAGTAGAAGAAAAGAAAAGCGCAGATAATTTGTAAGATATATTTGGATCCACCCTGTATGCAAGGAAAGCTAGTACACTAGCACATCTGGAGATCAGGTATCTAAAGAAAAGGACGGTATACGGAGGCTGGCGGCAGTCTTCATGAAGTATACGCATTTTTGTTATCGAGAGATAGTTTGAATACGCTTTACGATACATATAGTTTTTGAGTAGAATACGTTTTTATTATTTCTTACAAATTTTTTTGTGTTTTTAGCAACTCTTCCTGTTTTTTTGTTAAATATTTATGTTAATTTATTGCATTGTGAAATATACCGAATCAGGACACGATATTACACGCATCGTATGTTTCAGAAAACAAATTAACAACCAAATTTAATTGATCATTTGAAATTTGATAGTTATTTCTAATCGCGTAATAATAGTAATAGATAATAAGAAATATTTTATTTTTGTTCTATCAACTTAGAGGTGAATCAAAATGATAGGGTGTATACTGAATGTATAAGTTCAAAAGTATGTAAATCAAAATTTAAGTACAATATTTTGAGTTATTTCTGTAGCTGCAGGTCATTTTATATTTAAAATATTTTTATAATATTTATTTAAAACCGTGAAAAGTTTATCCGTTGTTTCTCTACCTGCCTTTTAGTTATATCGACCGTCGTAGGTAGCATTGTAGAATAAAATTCGTAGTGCGTGTGTAAAGAATACGAAATTTACGATCGTTCAACGACACGAGAGACTATCGGCGTAACTTATGAGGTTCAAAGCATTAAAACCTTAAACTTGAATATGAACGACACATGTTTAATTCAAAAGAATGAGACGATATGTTACTAAAGCGTATTGACGACATTCCGTTTAACTACTTGGTTCGCAATTCTCGAAACGAAACCACCAACTTTGCGGAATATTTTTCCTATCATTTATAACGATTTCATACAGACAATTTGCATTATACTTTTTTTTTTACTGAAAATAGTCGCAAAAGGGTAGATCTATCGTGTGGGCCGCGCACGGCCCGCACTGCGGCTATTAGAGTGGGGAAGGAGATGATTGTGGAACCGCTTTTTGAAAAGTTGCAGGTCATAGTTCTCTGGAAAAACTGATTTTGGAAGCCTGTTCCATTCCGTAGCAGCCCTGTAAAAGAAGGATTCTTGATGGAGATTGGTCCTTGTAGCGTCAATCTTGAGAGTAAATGGGTGAGACTGATCAGCGTGCCGAGTTTTTATTTCTCTGGAGCATCTTTCATGGAAATATCTGTAGAGTAATGTCTGGTCTGCAACTCCTTTTCTATGTTCTAGTGGGTGAAGGGTATCTGTGAGAGTTGAGCTCTTTATCAACCGAATGGCCCTTTCCTGAATGGAAACTAGGAATGGAATCTATTAGAACTAACGGCTTGAGATGTTTTGGAGTTTGGATGACTATATTTGTGTATTTTATTTGAAGAAACAATGTAACGAATTTGTGCACTTAACTAAAGTAGTTACTTATATAAAAAGTAATATGTTGTTATTGTAAATGTGATAGACTAGATTATTATTGTCAAATTCATGCATCCATATTGGATTTGTTACGAGTTAGATATCTTTCTATAACTATACCTGCTATTACAAAACTATAACAAAAGTATACATTGTTTAGGTGTGCATGACTTTTCGCCTCACTTTCATGAAGTAGACGATACTATTATTCTTATTTTCTTACTATAAAATCTCTCGTTTATGTATAAGGAATAGCATTCCAATATTCATATACAGGGTGATTCATTAAGAATGTCCAATCTCTGAATTGTAGCTTCTAGACCTCAAAATATGTTGTTTCCGAGGTACCGGGTGTTTAAAGTTTAAATACAGATTTTCATTTTCGCAATAATTTTTGTGTTTTCACAATATCCAATAGAACATTGGCAATTTTACGTTTTTGATATAGGATTGTCAATTTGGACTCAAATTTAGCATTTATTTAGCAGTTATTTGTTATTTGCTTCTAAAAAGTTTAATGAATTTTAATTTTATGAAAAAATTTCATTCTCTAAATGTGTAACAATAACTAAGTAAAAAAAAATAAAACACTTCAAAGTAAATGTTCAAAATGCCCACCATTTACTTCAATACACTATATGATCCGCTTTCGCAAAGATCTATTTATAAAAAATAACCCTTGTCTGTTATTTGTAGGCGTGTGTCATTGTCAATGCATTAAACATTTAAAAATTTAGCCGTGGTTTAATGTTCGTTTTTTCAAGTAGGCTTGTGTGGAAATAAAACTTGCCGTTTATAATATTTAATATTAATAAGAGTAAGGGTTACATTAGTATACCATTTTTTAACAATTTAGTAATTAACCAGGGTAATAGTTATTTATCAATTAATGTCTAGGCATAACTATTTTTCAAACAATGGGATGCGCCATATGATTTGTGTTTTTGCTTTGCTCAATCAAATTACAGTGGAACAGCTGCGGCTGAAAGATATTCACAATTATACCCAAATCGAAGGCAACCCAAGTACAAACTGTTTCGAAATCTTTACAACCGCTTAGGTGAGAAGGAGTCATTCGTGTTGTAGAGTGGTTTATGCACGACGTGACGGTGCACCACCACATTATTCTCTACAAAATCGTCAATACTTAAACGAACAGTTTCCGCATCGATGGATTGGTCGTGGAAGTGAGTTTGCTTGGCCAACGACAGGTCCTGATTTCAATCCTTTGGTTTTTTAATTTGGTCGCAAATAAAGACATTAGTTTACAAAGAAAAAATTTATTCTCATTCATTCTCTCAAATAAAAGAAGCAGCGAATGTGTTTAAAAATAATAGACAATCTTAGCAAAAGCGGATCATAAAGTGTATTGAAGCAAATGGTGGGCATTTTGAACATTTACTTTGAAATTTTCTATTTTTGTTTTTTAATTTGTTTTTGTTACATAGAAAATACATTTTTTTATAAAATTAAAATACATTAAATTTTTAAGAAGCAAAACACTCGATAACCGATCGAGTTACAAGAATGAAACAGGGGTAACTTTTTTGTAGAATCTAACGCTTTTTAATATTTTTTTATTATTTTACTCATAGTTAGGCCAACATTTTTTTTTTACTGAAAATAGTCGCAAAAAGGGTAGACCTATCGTGTGGGCCGCGGGCGGCCCGCACTGCGACTATTAGAAGGGGAAGAGATTATATAAAGGAAATGATTGTGGAACCGCTTTTTGAAAAGTTGCAGGTCATAGTTCTCTGGAAAAACTGATTTTGGAAGCTTGTTCCATTCCGCAGCAGCCCTGTAAAAGAAGGATTCTTGATGGAGATTGGTCCTTGGAGCGTCAATCTTGAGAGTAAATGGGTGAGACTGATCAGCGTACCGAGTTCTTAGGCCGAATGTGGCCAATGGTGGTACAAGAGTTTTTATTTTTCTGGAGCATCTGCCATGGAAATATCTGTAGAGTAATGACTGGTCTGCAACTCTTCTTCTATGTTCTAGAAGGTGAAGGGTATCTGTGAAAGTTGAGCTGTTTATCAAGCGAATGACTCTTTTCTGAATGGAATCTAAAAGACGAAGAGAATGCCTTGGTGCTGAACCCCAAATGTGCGAGCAATACTCCAGTAGAGGTCGGATTTGAGCCTTGTACGTCGTCAACAGTTGATCAGGAGTAAAAAACTTTCTAGCTTTCCACAGAAAACCTAGCCTTTGGCTTGCTGGCTTTGCGATGTTGGCAACATGGTCATGCTAAGACATATTATTGGACACCGTGACTCCCAAAATCGAGATTTAGGGACTTGATTTAAGGGTATTTCCGGACATTGTGATGGAATGATTTGAGTAATTCACTTTCTTGGAAAACGTGGCGCTTTGTGATTTCTTGGCGTTGAACTGAACAAGATTGTTGGTTCCCCACTCGACGATTGATTCAAGATCTCTATTGATGGAATCAACCTGTTCCTGCCTGAGTCTATTTGTATCATTCACCGAAAGTGATCGATAGGATGTGAAAGTTAAGACAAGTGTGCTATCGACTGTGAAACTGTAAATTGGGTTCGTGGTGGTTTTCAAGAGGTCGTTGATGTGTAAAAGAAATAAGGTGGGGGACAGGATGAAACCCTGGGGGATTTCGGCATTAGTTTTAATCGCATCGGAAGAAATACCGTCAACTGCCACATGTAAGGAGCGATCTTGCATAAAGCTTAAGAGCCATTGGCGCAGTTTGGTCGGGAGACCGTAGGCAGATAATTTACTTTACAATGCCTGGTGCCAAACGCGGTCAAAGGCTTTAGATATAACCAAGGCTATTGCATGGGATTCACCAAACTTCTCAATAGTGTTTGTCCACAGCTGAGTAACATACATACATACATAAAGTCACGCCTTTTTCCCATAGGGGTAGGCAGAGACCACTTCCTTCCACTTGCTACGGTTCGTACACACATCTTTTGCTTCCTCTACTTTCATCAGTGCTCTTATACATGCTCTTCGGTTGTTGGTACTTTTGACCTGGCCTTTCTTCAAAACAATGTTGATCTGATCGAGATATGTTCTCCGAGGTCGACCTCTACCGATTTGCCCATTCACACTCGCCTTATAAATTTGTTTCGTCAATCTTCCTTCATCCATCCTTTCTACGTGTCCAAACCATCTAAGCATTCCTTTATCTATCTTTGTGACCACATCTTCTTTTACACCACAGCGTTTTCTTATCTCACTATTCTTAACTTTATCCAACCGAGTAACATAAGCCAGCAAATCTCCAGTAGACCGAAGAATGCTTTGACCGAAAAATGCTTTGATTCACTATTAGCCTCTATTAGCAATCCAATCCAAAAACGTAAAATTGCCAATTTTCAAGTAGAAATTGTAAAAACATGAAAAATTATTGCGAAAATCAAAATCCATATTTTAACATTAAACACCTGGTATTTCGGAAACTATCAATATTTGTATATGACATGTTGGGCGGAATCATCATATTTTAAGGTCTGCAATTCTGCAATTCAGAGATTGAACATTCTTAATGAATTATTCTGTATATGTTGTCGGTTGTACCGCGTAAAATAGCTGATTTCAAACGATGACATATTTCCTTTTTCAGAATTAGTGAAACACCACGCATTGACCGCCATATGAAACATTTATGTGCCTCTCTTGGAAGGTTTATACAGGTATATATTGATAGTCGGTTGCAAAATAAATCGGATAGCACGAAGCGATCACAAAAACGAAAGTTGTTAAATAAAATAAGGAAAAGGGTAATAGCTATTTCTCTGGGGGATAATTTATGTTGATACATTTCACAGTCGGAATTGCTAGAAACAAGATGCTAAAGGTTAATGCATTCCGTAATGGATGAAACATGTATTTCTGGATGACTCTATCTTGATACTAAATACTGACAACCCATATTATGCATGACCTATTCTTTTTCTTGAACGTGTTGGATATATTACGCTACTCTATGCGCAGATAAAATGATATTGTGAAATGCCGTTTTTCAAACATACCGGTTGTCTTTTTCATTCTTCTAATTTATTTTTCAATTTCAATTTTTGTTCGGTTGATTATGTTTTAAGTACAAATACACAGAGTAAGAGTATAAATACATACTTAAGTAAAGAAGGTTATCTGACGATTTCCAGAACAACATTAAATTCTTCAAGAAGTCTATAAGAACAGCCAGAGGTAAATACTACCTCGCAACCGAAAAAAATCTGAAACCAAGATGGTAGTATGGTCAAAGGATTAGTTTTAAAGCGATAGAAGGATTACTTCGAAAGTTTATATGAGAAAGAGGATACACAAGCGCAGGCCCCATTCGGAGACATGAGTGAAAGTTGCAATGAAAGTGAAATTGGTACGACAGAGATTGTGGAAGCGTTAAACAGTACTGCAAGGTACGACAAGATTACGGTTGAAATGCTGAAGGCTGGACAGGGCGTCGTAGCTAGTCTGCTGTACCTCCTTTTTAACCTTCGCTGGAGAAGCGGTAGCGTACCAGAAGACTGGTGCAAGGCCAATATCGTTCCGCTTAACAAGAGAAAAGGTTCGCATCAAGACTCCAAGAACGACTAAGGTATTAGTTTACTCAGCATCATCGGCAAACTGTATGCAAAGATATTGATTAAACGAGTGACGAATAAAACTGATGAGAAGATATGCAAGCAGGATTTAGAAGAAGAAAGAGATATATGGATCAGGTCTTTTTATTACGAGGCATAGTCGAAAAATTCTGATAACCTGTTATATGTTGGTTTAATAACTTACGAATAAATTATCAGTGTTATAATATGTGATCAAAAAAAGAAATTTCCTTTTTTTTTAGTAATTATAAAAAAGCTATCATCGCACGATTGACAGCCAGCTGATACATTTTCTTTTTGCTCATAAGAGCGGACGACTTAACGTTATTATATACCTACCGTTATGCAACCCGCTACGGGTTTTTTTTGACTTTTCTCTCTACGACTCAACAACTTTTAAAACGGTCGTACAAATACCAACGATTTAAATCAATTTATTTTCCGTATACATCCATTTAAAACACCTTTGGAATTATTTAGTATTGCCTTCTTTAGCCAGCCATTTGCATGGGATTATAGAGTTGCAAGTATTTCTACCCGATGCATGGAGCTACTTAAAATGTTGTTTAAGAAGGATAAATATTAATAATAATCATTATGACTACTGCTAGATAATGACCTTGCTCGACAAGTTAATTTGCATTTTTTTAAGATAATCACGATTTATACGGTGGGACACAACAAGGGAGTGTACCGGGGACCATTCATTCGAGATTTATGAATGAAATCTACTAGTACTGTTAGACTAGTATCCAAAGAATCTTGAAGCATAATCATTGTTAATTACGTTTTATATTAAGTTTGTGATACTTTTGCAGGATAACATTAGTTGGTTGAATACTTAGTTATATAAAATAAAATGGAATAATCGATTTTTAATAAAATAAGTAATAGTCTAAGAGAATACATCTTTTGCAAAACTCATGTTCAAGTTTCTCTGACAAGCGTACATGTTTACCTAATTAAAATACTGTGTACGAGTAAAATTTTTTTTATTTAAAGCGTTTTTGAGTTATGAATGATTAAATATTAATGATTAATGATTTTTATTTTATGTAAGATTGGAGTATTTCTTACAGTTTCTGCATAATTTTGTTTTGGTATCGGAATGACCAACGTTATTTTTAACTCTTTATTAGAACATTGCCCAATGCTTGCTTAGTCTCTTTCCCACTACAGCAAATTTAAGTAGTTATCTGCCTTCACGAATATTTTATTTTTAATGACACTTCAAAATGTTAGTTGTAGTCAAAAACTTGACCAACTCGATTAGTACCCATAAAATATTGCGCATAGTCTCGAAAGATTCATTCAATCTTCTAACAGTAAATTCGGCTTAGACGATTGCGTAACCAACCTTTTCTCGATTGTCGTAATTTATCCATACGGAGTATAATTCACTGGCGTACTGGATTTTGTCTGCGTGGGTGAATTTATCTTTTTTTTTGGAATATTAATTCATAAATTTGTTTAATTATGGGTATGCTAATGTGGTAAATAAAGTTGTTATTCACTTATCTTTGGTTTATCTATTGTGAAGATATATAGCATAAATTAAATTTGTCGCTGGATCATTATAATTTCAAGGACCGTGTTAAAAATTTAAAACGAGGTTTTATTGATAATTAAATACATCAAATTAAGTCAGGTAATTTTTTGCTAAATTGTTTATTGGGAAAGGTTACTTATTATAAATTAAAAAATGCATTGGATTGGAAAAAAAGTTTAAAGGAACTATACAAATAGGTCCAGAACCTGGACCATTCTGCAGATTTATAAAACAACACATTAAAGCAGAAACTAAAAGATGGGAGAACAGGTCAAATGCCTACTTGACTGACAATACTGTGGGGGCAATGAACATCTTAAAAAGATGGGCAAAGTGGAGAATGATTTCAGCAGATTTTGCGACAAGGAGAAAGAATCTGTATACCCTATTTTTATGGAATGTGAAAAACTATCACAAAAAAGAGTAAAGATCGTTTGGCAAGGCAACTCCTACTTACGACGATCATAAAAATGCTTACGCAAGATCAATGATCTCGTACTTCAAAGAGCTCAAATTAAACCCAGAAGACAAATAACTTAAAGCCAGCTATCACTATCGATAAATCGTTATATCGAACGTGCGTATGACAAATCGTTGTAGATCTGTGACTGTGCAGTTGGTCGTTGTGAAGTTGAACTTGTCATTCGAGAAATCGGTATCGATCATAACGATGCAGTATTTTCGTACGTGTGTAGCGAACGAGCGGTGAATTAGCAGTTGACGTGTCTTAACATGAAGAAGAAGAAAACAGAGGACAGCGAGAACTTCTGGAAAATTTATCGATGCGTATAGAAATGAACCTTGTTTGTGGCAGGATTACCACGATAGAAACAAAAAAGATGCAGCGTACAAAAGATTGCGTGTGTGTGGAGACCCCTAGGGTTTCAGATAAAACGGTATATTTTCTACTGCACAGCCGGATTAAGGGATGGCACAAAAGATCTTAAGATCGAGGTGCCCAAGAGCTTTTGTTAGGCGCGAGCCTATTTTTAAATAATAATAAAATAACTAATCCCTTGTCACTCAAGTGCACATGTTTCATTACTCATCTAACATTACATTACATTACAATTTTTTTTACTGAAAATATTCGCAAAAAGGGTAGACCTATCGTGTAGGCCAAGGAGGACCCGCACTGCGACTATTAGAAGGAGAAGGGATTATAAAAAGAAGATGATTGTGGACCCGCCTTTTAAAAAGTTGCAGGTCATAGTTCTCTGGAAAAACTGATTCTGCAAGCTTGTTTCATTCCGTAGCAGCACTGTTAATGAAGGATTCTCGATGGAGATGGGTTCTTTGGCCGAATGTGGCCAGTGGTGGCATAAGAGTTTTTATTTCTCTTGGGCATCTGTTGGGCTTCTTCTATGTTGTAGGTGAAGGGTTTCTGTGAGAGTTGCGGTTGGGCCATTGGTATAGGAACCTATGTTACCTAGATCTTTTGATCCTCTGTGACTACCTCTGTGTCTTCAGGGCATCAGAATTCTAGTCCGCTGGTTTTGGCAAACCGTAGGATTTCTGTTGGCCCTGTCTCATTTAGATTACTTGGATCCATTATCATGCGGCCCCAGGTTTGATATCTGTACACCACTAGCATCGGGCAGTAACACAGAATATGTATGCTGTTCTCTTCCTCCTCGCCGCATAGTCGGCAGTTTTTCTCAGCCACCAGCTTAAGTTTGAAGAGGTGCGCCCTTAGTGCGATGTGGCCAGTGAGCAGGCCAAGCGTGCTGCTCAGTCTACTCCGGTTCATCGTCCAGAGTGAGTCTGCCCTCTTCTGGAGAGCGCTCTGTTAAAGTGTTAACAATATTTTCGAAAACAAATTTTGTACAACCAATTTAAATTCAGTAGCCAAACTTTGTTAAAGGTATGTTTAAAGAAAGACGAAATGGCACGCCACTGCCGTTTAGTTATACGATTCTTCTTACTTGCAACTCGTTCAGGTGATTAATAAACTTTATTCGAATAATTAATTTCCTTTTGTAAGGATTTTAATTAATTTTCTTATATAGCTGTCCGAAAATATGATATGATGACACAAAAGGTTAATATATCCACATATATTTCTTTGCGTCAAAAAATTATCGATTCGTTTTCACAGATCATCCAATTGTTCTTGTAATAAATTGCACTTTCTTTTTTATGCCACGTCAATCAACGTTTTAAGATAATTAACTTAATTAATATGTAGCACGAGTCTTTATTATATCATAAACAAGATGTTTAACATATTTTATTAATGTAAATGACAAAAAGTTATTTACACCAGATAGGGGTTCTTTTTACTCTTGGACTGAAAAAAATATGTATATTAAATCGATAAGCGATAATCGTAAACAACAATATTTCTTTATCTATGTACAAAATTGAAATTTTGGGAAATTAACACATGAAAGAAGTTTCAACTGACTGCATTAGCCTGTTTGTTTGGTGATGAAGCACCAAAGAGTTTTAAACCTAATCAGACACATTTATGAAGGTTACTGTCGATCACTGGATATGCCCTTCAAACGCTGACTGGAATAGCTATCTTGTAAAAGAGTTGGTTTAAACAAATGCAAAGCTGCTCTTTATAACTAAATCATTACTTATCACGTTTGTGTTTTTTAAATCAAGTGCCTTACTAATAATTTTTATTTTATTACAGGACAATACAATTAAAAGAATCGGTGTAAAAAATACTAACCGTAAGTATAATTTTAAGAAAATTAAAAAAGGATTTCTAATAATATCTTGTGAAAAATAATTATTTACAAGATTCATTCATATATGGGTGATTCATAAATCGTAAGTAGTTACACATTAACATATTTATTAGTATTTCTAAAAGTTTATCTAAACTTAAAACATGATAATGATATATTTTGGTTAGTGTTATTTGTAAAAAAACATTTAAAAACATTTTACGATAAATACCTTCCTCACGAATTTCTATAGCATATAGATTTATCTGTTAAAAATTAATCTCATGTAAATTATTAATTTCTAGATAGACAACTTTTCTGAAATTCCGAGTTTAAAAATGTTTTTGTTGTCTGTAAAAGATAACGTATAATAAAGAGGTTTCTATTCCAGTGTGTTGTAAATATTGCATAAAATGATATTTGACAATGACACGAAAGTAAATGTATAACAAATAGATAAAAATATTGAATCAATATGTAAACAAATTTTGAATGACAAATACCATTAATATTATCCAAGGTTAGATCAGTTGTTATGAAAAAATAAACACAGTATCCCTGCAGTAATTCTATTAAAATGTTTAATTCAGATATACAGAAAATTATCCAGAACAAAAAAAGAAATATCAGTGGTTGGGTGCGACCCGAGAGGTCCACACGACTAACTTCCCAGTGGAAAGAATGAAAAAATACCATATGTATTGTTGTTATACTTATTATAATTAAAAATAATGTCATAATAGTTTTCATACAAATATTAGAGACCTTAAAATTCTGTATTAAAAATAGCATAATTTATAAATTGCAAAATTCAGGTAGTTTACCACATTTTTTAGTCTTTTAATTTTGCTGAAAATCTAATCAGTTCTAAGTTGCGTAATTATGCGTCGAATGCAATTGGTCCCACGTCGATATCATTTTTTGTTCTCGAGATAATTGAGACGAAAAATAATTCCGAACGCACAAACGAACATACGTACACACACACACACGCACACAGACGTCCACTTAAAAACTATGGTATTCGACTCTGGGGACCTTGAAATGTGAAGATATGCCAAAATTCGGGATTTGCAAAATCGGATCCATTACTGTAACTTTCACAGTTAAAAAGCGGATAAAATAATACCTAATTAGAAATTTTAATAAAAATATCAATGATGTTTCTATTTAAAACATGAACGGAACATAAGAGAATCTGAGGGTGGCTTGCCCATTATCACTACGAAAATTTAGTATGTACTATAATATAATAATAATGGTTTATTTGTCAATCACATACAATACAGCAGTATAAGATAAAAATATACAAATAAACAGAAATAACCACGAAGTAAAACGAGTTACTTGTGTGTGGTATATGAAGACGAGATATTTAAAAACATGAAAATAAACTATATAATACCTTCAATATAATAATATATAAAAACTTTACAAATACTGTTGATTATAGTTAATTAATTGGGTAAGAAGTCGGGAACAGTTTTAAATAATTTTTTTTATTTTTCGAATAGTTCCCACATGACCTCACGTGGCATAGTTAAGACAAAGTTTTTGACCTTTCGTTTAAACAGGGACAATCTGAGTTCCTCTCTTATATCACAAGAAAATGAGTTATAAATTTTCGGACCCAGAAAAGTATGACATCTTTGTCCAATACTTTTTTGCATATGGGGCGTTAAAAAATTTGATTTATGTCGAGTGTGTCATACTTATGACATCTTCTTCTTCTTCTTCTTTAGCCAATTATTGCCCACTGCAGGACATAGGCCTCTTCTAATCTCTTCCATGCGTTTCTGTCTTGAGCTGTTTGCTGCCAATGGGTGCCCGCTGTTCTCTTCACATCATCTAGCCATCTTTTTGGAGGTCTACCTATGCTTCTTCTTGTTTCTCTAGGTCTCCACTGAATTAACTTTTTTGTCCATCTGCTGTCGTTTTGTCTAGCCACATGTCCAGCCCATTGCCACTTAAGGTGTGCGACACGCTCTATGATATCGGTGACTTTGATTCTTTGTCGAATGGTCTCATTACGTACTCTGTCCCTCAGACTTATCCCAAGCATTCTTCGTTCTATTGCTCGTTGCGTCGTTCTCAAAATAGAGTTGTCTAATGTAAAAGATGCATGTCTCCGAAAATAAAATATTACTGGGACAATCATAACCTCTACGAAGTATTGTTCTAAGGAATCTTTTTCGAAAAGTTTCAAGAGGTGATAAGTGAGTTTTCAACAAGCCACCCCAACCTATAAATCCATAACTCGGGTGAGATTCCACTAAACTTTTATATATTTAAATATTTTGTCTAAAATTAAGAATACTACATATTTTTTTAAATTTATACAATATACAACGTAATTTTTTCAAGAGGTATTTGACGTGTTGGTCACATTTTAGATTAGAGTCTAACATAATACCAAGATATTTAATTTCTCTTCCAGCTGGAATAGAACATTGATCTTCGACTACCTGGATACTGCTCGATACTGCCTGGATAAAATATGAAATTCGGGTAAAAAGTGGAACGTAATATTGTCCTAATAACAAAAATTAATAGTTTTAAATAAATATTTGGAGAGACAACTCTTCCGGAAGCAGCTGACAAATTTTTGATTTTGATTTTTGATTTTTACGGCAGTATCAAATTTATTAACAACGACGCTGAAATTTAAAATATTTATAAAACTAAGGTACCGAAATGTCTGTATTTAAGGCCTATGCAGAAAGCCAAAAACTACAGACACATAATCTTCTAGAAGACTTTGTTATGAGTAAGAAAAATATGTTTCCGAATATATTTAGAATGCTTCAAGTGGCAAGGGTCATACCTATTTCTTCTGCAAGCACGAAAAGACCATTTCATTAAAACGTGGCTAAATACTGCCACCAGTCAAGATCGCAATTAGCTTTTTTACACATTGAAAAAGATGTTATTAAAGATCTTTAAGTAAAAGATCTGTTAAATAAATTCGAATGCGCGAAAAATTAGGAATAAAAAGTCATGCCATCAATATATAAATATATATATATATATATATATATATATATATATATATATATATATATATATATATATATATATATATATATATATATATATATATATTCAGTTTTATCTAAATAAGACACACTTGTGTATCCTCGTAGATACACGACTAACTTTTATGTTTCCGATTTGTTCGTGTTGGTGTTCAGTGAACACGAACGTACCGAAGATTTTTTTATTTTAAAGAATCTGTTAAGTCGACGTTACATATCGAGCGGAGGGACGCCCTTGGCCAATAGAGGTCAAGAAAAATTCGAATTACTGGTATTCCACGTGGAATACCTTGTTTAGTAAAGTAACGGATTAACGTGCCTACAACCTCGTGTTTTATTTCATTCGAATTATTATTATAGTACGACGTGTTAATCCTAAAGAGACTTAGTATTTATACACCTGACCTATAACTACAAATTTGTTACCTTTTAACTACCTTCTTTACTATTTTCTTAAACTATTTTATTACAAACATTTTTTATACAATTCTGTATTCTGTATTCCCGTAAGATTACTTTAGAATTTAGAAATGTGAATTCTTAGACTGTTGTGTACTTTTGGAATTTTAGTGTTACTTATTTTTCGGCACGTATGCAAGAAAATAAGATTGGTAGGTACATACTCTGACACGCTGCTTTTCCGAATGACAGAACCACAAAGTTTTGGTATAGACTACACGAAAAAACGTATCGCTTCCTTAAAAGAGGGTTAATTAGAATCGAAGAATTTCTAATACGGATCGTCGAATAGAAATGGCGTGACAGGTAGTAAAATTATAGTAGATATGTTTCCATGCGTGCCAAACCAGCTAACTTTATATAGCTGCATACTTCAAATATTAAACTTCAAACTGTACAAAGTTTAAAGTCTATGGTTAATCTTTCTAATGACTATAATATCTTATTGGTGGTTTCGTCACGATTCAGAATTAATATTAGTTCCTAGATATAGTCTTTAGAAAAATGTGTTCAAGTCATGTCTAAAATCATTGCATTTTGTTATGTTATAGCAACATAAAATATGAAGATCGATGAAATTTCCAAGTATTGCGTTACTTTAATAAAATATTTGTGTCTGATATTATACAAAGCAAGTAGCGTTGCTACAAAGAGTGTTTGGTATAGACTAGGAAGACGCTGGTGTCAAAGGCCATTGCGATCTCCACGCACCGATGAACCGTCACACGACAGACAATCCTTACGAGTTGCTTGATTACAGGAAAATTGGTGTAGCAATCAGAATAATTAAAGAAACACGAACAAATTTTTTTTTATATTTATGATTAGATATTTATAAAACCTCTTAATATTTAATTTCGTACATAATCTGCGCAATTGCAACGTTTCCATTGCTCAAGATTAATGCAATTTGAAATGCTTCGAGTAAACTGTACCATAAGACAATGATACTTTAAAAACTACTTAGTGTTACTACTTCTTTATTAATGAATATCATTTTAAAAAACGATCGCGTTTCTGTTACGAATGTTATACGATAAAGACATTCGTAAAAATAGGAAGGACAAATTTTATTCCCCTATTTTTAAAGGATATCATCCAATCGAGCGTATTAACCTCGTACGTGATTCGTCCATTAAGAAAACGTTTCCCTCTATTTGCAGCGCGCAACTCTGCGCAATTTAAACGTAAATGTTACTTATGTTACGCATTCCGCCTCCCAAATATTTCCTTTCTCGGCATTGTATTGATTTTTCCACGAATGGGAACAATCGGGTTGAGTAATTAATTTATTATTTTTTAAGATATTAACAAAACATCGTTTTAAATTATATTTACAATTCTTTTACGAGATTAAAAGGACAACCTGATCTATCTATAATTCATTCGACAACTCGACGGAATTTAAACGAAATTCGTATTTTTTAAATAAATATTCGGCGGGTACGCGTTTTTACTGCCTCCCAACAAATCATTCTTAGAAAGTGGATTTTTTTTTTTGTAAATATAATACTGTGGATACGCAATAAAAAATAAAATCACAAACATTTTATTATGATATTTTTAAATTTATTACTCTTTCTTGTGTAAAACTTTGACTCGTATCCATTTCGTTTGCTTTATTGGTTGTAGGGGAACAACAAAGATTAAAAAATAATTAATCATAAATTGTTTAAAATAAATTAAGAAAAAAGGTGTGTAACAAAACACTAATAACAGATAATAATTTGACAAAACTGTAAATAATAAATGCTAAAAATAAATCCACGAAGGCTACTTTTAAAGCAATTTGAGTGAAAATATCAGTGGTCTGGGTGCGACCCGAGAGGTCCACACGACTAACTTCCCAGTGTAAAGAATGAAAAAATACCATATGTTTTGTTGTTATAATTATTATTATTATTATTATTATTAAAAACATTGTCATCACAGTTTTCATACAAATATTCCTAACATGCAATAATTATATTATCATATTCAAAAGATCTTAAATTTCTGTATTAAAAATAGTATAATTTATAAATTGCAAAATTCAGGTAGTTTACCATTTTTTTCAGTTTTTTTATTCTCCAAAAATAACAGCTCGACCGATTTTGCAAAAAATCTAATCACTTCTAAAGTGCGTAATTATCCGTCGAATGCAATTGGTCCCACATCGATTTAATTTTTTGTTCTCGTGATAATCGAGACGAAAAATAATTCCGAAAGTTAACCATTTTTTTTATTTTTTCATTCTCCGAAAAAAACAGCTTAACCGATTTTGCTGAAAATCTAGTCAGTTGTAAGTTGCGTAATAATGCGTCGAATGCAATTGGTCCCACGTCGGTATCGTTTTTTATTCTCGAGATAATCGAGACGAAAAATAATTCCGAAAGTTTACTATTTTTTTCAGTTTTTTTATTCTCCATCAAAAACAGCTCGACCGATTTAGCTGAAAATCTAATTAGTTTTAAGTTGCGTAATTATGCGTCGAATGTAATTGGTTCCACGGCGATACAGACGTCAAAATTCGGGATTCGCAAAATCGGACCCATTACTATAAGTTCTACTGGAAAGTTCATTATTTATTAAGAATTTCACGGAATCCCAAAGAAAAAATAGGACTAACCTGAATATTTTGTGAGAGTAAAAGCGAATACTACAAAATTAAACCATCGCTATAATAAAGTGCTTAGGTACACACAACCTATTGGGTTTTTATTTTCGTAGTGAATTGAAAAAAAAAACCTTTACATTTTACAAGTAGCCATCAACATTAAAAAGCTTTACCTTTGGAATTAGTTTCGTTACCTAACCTAAAGTTTGTCAAACGCTACTGTTTCTTTTTTTTAATGATTTAGTCCTTTCAGTGATCAGTTTAAGAGTAATTAACAAATATCTATGCATTCACCGGACTATTATAGTATGGATTCCAATAAAATTATTTTTTCCCTTTGAGCATTGATTTTTCAAAGCATGCACCGGCGAGCGCTACCTAGGAGGAATCGTAATCAACTTTGAATTTATCGATTTGAAATTCTAATCAATTAATAATCAGGTGCTGGTGTTAATGGTAGTAATTAAATTCGTCTTTTATTTCGTCGGATTTCTTAAATGCTGTACTTTAAATGATTTCGATGCCGATAGAGGAAAACGATATGCCGAGCTAGAACGGTATCCGCTGCTTTATGAACTCAAAAGGAATTTATAAGATAATTGTTAATATTTTATTCTAGTCAAAAGATACCGGCTATTGTGTGTGTATACGACAGATCTTTTTTAACAAAAACCTTATTTGAAAAAAGGTACTTAAATACATTTATTGGTTCTTTAACCAATAAAAAGAATATTGTTACAGAGACGATATGAATAATTTAATAATAAATGCACAATTCGTAGGTACATAAAACATAAAAAAAACAACTTCGATGAAATGGTTTTTTTAAATGTTAAAAAGATTCTCGTTTAACAATATTTTTTTATGATAAATAAGCACGATCGTAATTCATTCTCCGTACGGTCCAGATATACGCCATTACGATTTATTACGTTCCCAAAAATAAAAAAGAGCAGTCATTGCCATCAAACACGAAATTTTCACTTGAATCACTAACGAGTTTTTAGTAAATTCACCTAAACTATTGATTTTACGGATGACCACTAAGATGACAGCTGCTTTTCAGCCGTAAACCATTTGCCACCAAGTAAAACAACCGCACAGTCAATTAGCGTAATGAGATCGTAATTCTTCCTCAAACAGAACGACCTCGAACCCCTCCGATACGGTGGTGGTGCGACGTCTACCCCATTACCGAATTAGAGTAGCACGCGCTCGAAACATTAGTCGTCACGTTTTTTTGTTTAAACACCTCACGTGACTCTTTGACCCGCAAGGTTTCTTTTACACGTTGGTAGCGACTTGTGTGCCATTTAAAAATAACATTAAACTACAACGCTTTTAGGTGAATACGACATTAAAATATATTAATATTTTTAAAACAACTAAAATAATCTTAATTACATCTAAAGATTTAAAAACAGACAAAAATTAAATAGCACTCGTGATTATATTTAATAATTCGTAATATTTTAATATGAACGGTAATTTAAAATGTTGATTTTATTCACACATATCCTTGAACCTGGCCGCTGCAGTGTATCTACTACCGTTATCGGCAACCTTAAACAGGATCACTCACGAAAAAACTAAATATTCAACGATCATTAAAGGATGGAAAAAACAGCTACTCGTACATGCTTGTCAAGACTACTAAAATAACCCCGCAAAGAAATACTGACGTTGTCTACAAAGATGTATTTAACTAGAAACACTGCAAGCTAAGAAAACATCTTTAACACATAAAATTAAGTAAAACACTTATATCCATGCAGAGCCTGCGAACAAGTGGCTCTGCCATCTTCCATCGTGTCAGTTAAAAAATCCATACTGGAAAAAAAATGACCAACTCTAGCTGACCTGACAGAATTTCTCCTGGGAAATATTACTACCCATTTTAGAACAATAGGGTATTTGAATGCCTAAGAAGGAACTCCTTTCAGAAAGGATATAGGTACAGTGGTCTCAATGGAGTCTAAATTTTGCGGTTTAAGTACTGCGCCAACCTCTCTATTATTTTGGATTCAGATACAAAATATCATTAACCACGTTGCATTTAAAATAGCAAAGATATAACATGACGTTTGAAAATCACTACTTAGATATGGAAAAGAATATGTAACAACATTTAATATACTTTTCAGAAATTGGGTAAAACATATTTATTTATTTATTATTAAAACAGGCAACAAGGCCTTATTACTTACATGAATAAAAAGTTTGAGATGTCATGAATTTACATACTAATTGTTTAGCTCACAGTCTAATACATGAGATTAATTGAAGTTTCCGATATACTGTGTAACGATCACTTTGAAAACATTCAATAAAACGGTCCAATCTATATCCATCAATAAGTTAAATGTATTGGCTAGTCGTAACATTATTATAAGCGGAATAGAAATATTAATTCATGGGGATTTCGGTTAATGATCTCCAAATTTGTCTTCGCTGCAACCTGGCGAACACGCTTCTGGTCTGCCATCGGCATTCGTGAAACCCCACGTGCAGAGAGACCCAATTCCTGATGTAAATTTTTTTAATGCTTTCAACAGAAAACCTACATGTCTCTCCTATAGATTTGACTGAAATTTTCTTCGGTAACCACAGTCCATTTTAATAAAGTCACACACAACTCAATGGAAACAAATTAATATTTAACAAACACGAACTGATGCTAATTGGCACACACTAATGTCATACCATAAGCTTTTGCCTGACACTTTATTTGCATTTGTCATTCAACGCCAACTATGTTAGGGATAACAATTCGTTAACTATCCTCGTGTATTAAAATATTACATTAGGTGTTTGAAGACTAAAGAATGTACCAAGAAAGACACTGATAATATTTTTCGAAAAATGACCTGGCGAGTGAACTGAGTCATTAATAAATCGTACAGCATCGCAACCAAATAGGGGAGAGTATCCAAAAAGCGTCGCTACCATCCACAAATTACACCCATTTCACCCTTCTGAAGGTAATTTTGTAATAATCCAGCGGGTGATAAGAGACGCTAAAAGGTTATGGTGTTTTTTTGTATAACGTTATAAACATTGATGAAAGATAAATTACCGCAAGAGGGTGAAAGTTGAATGTTTTTTATTTCTAATCGGGATTATTCGCTTGGTAAAATTCGACATTAGGTATACATAATAATTTAATTATAGCGGCACGCAAGGATATACTTAGTTTGTCAAAATCATGCCACTTCTAATTAAACAGCCGTTTGGGAATAATGCATTTTATTGAAGTTTTAATATTATTTTTATTATAGGTATCAGTTATTACATTGGGAGAGTGTGATCCAGTTTTTGAAGTTAAAACATATTTAAATAACAAATACCTAACATTTATACTCAAAATATGAATTCAGTGAGCTGGTGGAAATATTTTGTAAAATTTGTTTTGCCAAAATAAATAAAATTATTAAAATGAAATTAAAGGTACATATACCTACCGTGATGCCGCATTTCGACCGACACACGACCAAACAAAAGTGTTATTATGTACAATTAATGTATTCATTTGTTTGCGCAATTAAATATGTTTTTCATGGAGAGACGTGAAAAGAATTCGAACGTGGGCCACTGGTTTGGATAACTGTTCGTAAAAGGTGGCGGCACCGTTTCTCGGCTTCATATGGAATAAAACAAAAAACAAAAATAAAAACAAAATACGCGACCAAGTCCATTTCATGAATACGTTATTAAGATAATGCGACTCCGAATTATGTATTATTAATAAAAGGTTCGAGATACACACGGTGTACATGAATCGATCTGGTGTGACACTTTTCAGGACATTTTATTATTCGTAATACCTATATTGGAATTATAGATCGTATCGAATTGCTTCTACAGCGAAATATGTTGGTTGATGTTTGTTTAAATTTATAACGAAATTATTTTTGTGAAAATTCCACACGTGCAATTTTGAACCAATCAAAAGTAGGTTATTTTGACAGATCACCACGGCAACGGAGGTATTTTAGTGAAAAATTTTTCTCGTGGGATACCCAACAGCGAATTATACTTAAAATTTTTTGTCGTTTACAATAACGCACTATTTTTGACAGACTGGTTTTTATTTGTTCACATAATATTTAGTTTTGATACATTTTAATTACAAAGCTAAGATGTTTTGTATATTCTTCGGACACCTCCTCTCTTCTTAATAAAAAATAAAAATAAAAAACTGGGTTATACTCAATGCGTCCTGTTGGTTCGCCTTTATTGTCAATTTCCTCCGCAAAAAATTCAAGTTGAGCTGCCGCTCCTTCATTTCCTTCCCAGGCCAATTCATGACCAGCAACGTGGAAAAACTTTTTCTGCAGTCTTTCCGGAGTGTTTTCGTCCCAAAACTCAATAATTTTTCTCAGCTCGTCTGCTGATAGTGCAGATGAACTTTCCTTTCTCTCGGTTGGATCCATTTGTAGCTTCTAACGCTTGGCATTTCTTGCAGCTCTTGCGTTCAAAAATTGTATGTCAAAGAATGGATTATATTTGCGATTATACTTTTCAAAAAAAATATTCCTGTAACTGCTTGGCTGTGAAATTCCATAAAACTTTGATAACACTCTCCTTGTAGTCTTCGGATTTCTTTTTTCGCATAGTCTTCGAGAATAAGCGCCAATTCTTCCACAGGTATATCCGCTTTATTGAAATTATACGATTTTTCTGCGTAAAAGTTTGTAAACTGCCTCCATACGCTTGACTTCGATTTCCTGGTATTCGCGGGTGTCAACTTCTCAATCTCCTGGCGAATATTTTCTCTGCTTTCTTGACCGAAGCGAAACATTTTTTTACGGCGTGCCACTTGACAGCTTCAAAAGTGACTTGATGAAAAAAATAGTTTGCATTGTTGAGAATCGAAAAATAAATTTTAAAAATATTTAATTTTCCACCACAATTTGGTGTGGAATTTTCTTACCGAATACCACGCGACGTCAAATTAATATCCGGACATTTTTGCTCGCTCATGAATATTTTTGAAAAATTTCCGGAAATAATTTGACCTCTAGTGGTATTACTAGTGACAATCTGTACAAAAGTTTTAAATGAAAATTTGAGAATGACTTATTGGCTAATTGCCATCAGTGACAAATCAAGTCGATAAAGAGCGAATAGTAAATTGTTAAGAATATTCAAGTCTTTCGCAGTTTTAAAAATTAGAGGGAAAATGATTAAATTGTTGGTATTTTATTGCTAAGTATATAAGTAAGAAAAGGATAATTCAATATTTTATATGGGATTCAACTCTAAAAATTATTTGATTAGAGTCCATAGCTTCGTCAAGATAGATATACATAACAACTCCCCAAGAAAAAAACGTAGAACCTCTTTATGCGACATTTATTATTATTTGGGTACCTATGTTTATTTGGTTGGTACATATTACATAACTTTATTATTTGAAAATGTTTACTTTTCGTTATTTATTAATAGATATACTTCAACAGTATTTGATTATTCAACAGTATTATTATTTACCTACATTTATTGTACGATAATGTTATTTGATTTTATAAAATTTTATACGATTTTACAAGGATAATTCACGAATTGTTGTCCCTAACATAGTTGGCGTTAAATGACAAATGCAAATAAATTGTCAGGCAAAAGCTTATTGTATGACACTAGTGTGTGCCAATTAGCAACAGCGCATCAGTTAGTGTATGTTAAATATTATTTTTTTTTCCATTGATGTGTGCGTTAATTTATAAAAATGGACAAAATTGAGATAAGAAGTGCGATAAAGTATCTCTTTAAGAAGGGGCTATAACCACAAAAACTTTAAAAGGACATGGTAGACGTATTGGGTGACTGCCCATTCGTACCAGGTAATCAAGAACTGGTCACGAGATTTTAAACTGGGAGGAGAGTCCTGTTAACATGCACCGGGTGCAGGAACCCCCAAACTGTGGTGACCAAAGAAAATATGAATTTAGTCTATGACATTGTATTAAATGACAGAAGAATTACAGTCAATGGTATAGCAGAGACATGTAGGTTTTCTGTTGGAAGCGTTAAAAAAAATTTACATCAGGAATTGGGTCTCAAAAAACTTGGAAGATCATTAACAGGAATCGACGAAACATGGGTCCATCACTTTGATCCAGAATCCAAAGAACAAAGCATGAAATGCCTCGAAAATTTCGTGTTGTCCCATCAGCTGTAAGATCATGGTTACAGTTTTTTGGGATTTTGCAGGTGTTACTTTCGTGGATTATTTACCGCGTTTGCGCACCATAACAGGTGAATATTATGCGAATTTAATACCAAAAGTACGCGAAGCGATCAAAGAAAAGAGGAAAAATGACAACGCTCCGGCCCAAAAAAGTTGTGTTGCAATGACTGTCATTCTCAATACGGGATTTTAAATTTTTGAACAACCTCCTTATTCTTTAGATTTGGCCTCCAGCGACTACCATCTATTCCCAAAATTAAAAGAACATCTGCGTGAACAACAACCTCTGAACTATCTTCTTATTCGACACTAAATTTATCGTTGAAGTGAAAAATGTATTCTATACCCCCTAGAAATTGAACATCTAAAATGCATTTGAGCTGAATTTTTGTACAATTAAAAAAGCATTATTTTGTATGGTTTGAATTTAAACCTTATTATTAGTAAAAATGTAGGTAGGTACATTGTATTTTATTTTTGGAAAAACAAAATGACAAATTTTGTTGTAATCGACAATTATTTTTTTATATTTTATTAATTGCTAAATTTTCAGTGGGCTTTTGTTACCATTTTAATCCCTACTGTTTTGGTTAATTTTTTTTTTGGAGAAGAGAATAATTCAAGTAACCTAAAAATTAAATCCCAGCGCGAGAAAGCAATTTTGCTCTGAATTTTTTTTTTAAATCTATAGCACGCCCATGTTTCGGCTGAGATTGGCTGGAAGCCTGTCAGGTTACTATCAAACAAAGTAACCCATAATACAGCTAACGTAAAAAAGGGAATTTTCCCGTTACATTTTACAGACACATCAGACGATGTATCGTGTTAATATTCTAATATTTCCAAACTAGCGACAATTGTAAATTAATTAACGTTAGCGTAATAGTGCTCACGATTAAATTAAATACCAAAAGCGGAAGTCTATAACTGTTTGAAATCAACTCGACAGGTCAATCAATCAAATTAGGTACACGTGTTTGTTACATGTGTGATGTGAACAATATTTTAATGAACTGGGGCTCTAGATACACTAATTCCGCAGTGTCAATCACTTCGTACAATGGTTTCATCTCAATAAATAACGACGAAGAGGACGAACTTTCACCTACATTATTTTCGTACAATATAAATACGTGTAAAAACTTTCTATCTACGACGATGTTATGGGAACTGTCAAATCCGTCATGTAGGATACTTTAACAAATTTACCATTTTTTGCAAATGAAGATTGCTCCTCATTTTAAATAAATAAAAATTATACAAGTCAACACAAATTTTAAGTCTGGGTTCAGTATGTCTGATTCATCATCCATCATGTTCTCATTGTATTGTCTTTGATAACGTTGCTTAAAATCCATCAAATTCTGGTGAAAAGTTTTCCTTGCTCTTTTGAATATGCTCCCGAGTTATCTTTAAATTGGTCCAAGTCAGCATGTACTTTAAGGGACGTTCTGTAATCCATGAGTTTCAAGTTATCATTCATAGTGGAAAAAAGCTTTTTGCTGACAATTTAAGAAAAAAGTTCCTTAAATATTGTAAAGCTTTAGAATCTTGACAAAGGACCTTCACAAATTGTTTCATAAGACATAATTTTATAGGCAACGGAAGCATTAAAACATGATCGGGCTCCACAAACGGTTTACACTTAACATTATGTTTACCTACCTAGACCGTGCGGGGATGTCCTTAACCCCAACACGGCGCGTCCCAATGGCTGATAGGGAACTTCCTGGCTTACAGGAAAGGTGTCTAATATTAAAGAATAAACACCCGCGGATCATTACTACCTTTGAGTACAAGGGAGTTCACTTCCTTGTATTCAAACTAGACAGGTGCGGTTGGTTTGTTTTAAGCCAGCCAAGCTTACCGCGATCATCAGGCTTTGCTCAAGGTGTCATGCGACCCGTGCCAAGGGGCGTACTATATGTATGATATCTGTGCCTGCCCCAAACAGATATCGCAAACGGAGTCTCTGGGATACCAGGCAACCTCCCGGTAGTATTTTTGCCTTGCTACGGTAATGCAGAGCTCTGCCGTAGTCGACCATTTTTCTCTAGCTACTCGTGGGAACTATATGAGTAACCTAAATTCAAAAAACATTAAAACTATCTGCGACGAAGGCAATCTTCTCGCAGATGAACAAATGCAAATGGAGGTGTCTACTACAGACCCTCCTAGCAACCAAATCTCGCAGGAAGCTGAGAGGGTACTTTTAAAATCCCCCACTCCCGAGAAAACGGACCTGACAACAGGGGGCGAGGCTAAGCAAACGGCCAGCATAAACCTGGACAAAAAGGTCAAACTTGCCGGCGCGACGAGAAAACGTCTTAGCCGATTGATCAAGAGCGGGGTACCTTACAAAACCGCCTTAGATCAAATACTAAAAGAACGGGATGAGAAAAGGAGCGGGGATCAATCCCCCCCTGCTCTCACCAGCAAGCGAATACGCTCGGATGGTAGCACTCCAGAAGCGGCGGTGAAAAAGCCACGCACTATGGAGGACTCAAACGAGCAAAAACGCTCCTTTGCAACTGTAGCTCAGGGCATCAAGGTGGGCATAATCCACCCAGAACACCCAAATGCTCAGCTGTCAAACGAACAGCTACGGCTGCTACAGCGATCCATTATGGACACTGTAGACAAACTACCGGACGATGGTCCACAAGTGCGATTCCAGAGCTGCACCATTCGACCCGGAATCCTCCTTCTGTCCTGTACGGACGCTGAGACGGTCAAGTGGATGGAGGAAGTGATATGCTACCTTCAACCCTGGGAAAACGCCCAGCTGAAATTAGTTCAGAAGGAAGACATACCGAAACCCCACATCTGTGTGGCTTTCATCCCAGACGATGAGGGACTACCCAGACTGACGGGAGAACAGGTAACCAACCGTCTGCGGAAGATGAACCGTACCCTGCATACCCAGGAGTGGACCATTCTACACAGGGAAAACGCAGGACCTGGTCAAATGTGGACGTTCTCAATGGATGAGGTATCCATTAAAGATTTGGAGCGGCTAAATTTCCGCCCATATTTTGGCTTTGGACAGGTGCAATTCCGGTCCAAGGAAGCCAAGAAAGATCCATCATCGGTGGAAATTCCAAAGTCTTCGGAGGTAACCGTTAGAACCAAAGAGGGAGGTAAATCTACCTCGGCGGCGACAGCGGGACTGAAGAGGCCGGCCAAAACCAGCAAAAAAGCCGGAAAAGGGAAAAAACCCCTTCATGGTAAAGCGTCGACAAAACGACCTACACCAGGAAACAATACGGGGAAGGAAAGTAAACCTCCCCACTCTACCTTTAAGTAGAAATGGATAACCACATTCAATTTCTCCAGGCGAACATCCAACATGCTAGAGCGGCTTCATATGTCCTCAGCAGGAGGTTCGCCAAGGAGCAACTCGATGTGGCACTAATCCAGGAACCCTGGACTTCCAATACAGGCAGAATAAGCGGCCTAGGAAACTGCTCCGGTAAGTTAATAGCGTGTACTCTAGGTGGTAAGCTAAGAGCATGCATACTAATCAGGAAAAACATAAACTATTTTATGTTAACAGAGTTTTGCACCCCTGATGTGGTTGCAGCACAGCTTTCGATCTCAGGAGGAGACAGTAGAGTAGATGTAGTCGTCTGCTCTGCTTACTTCCCTGGAGACCGAAAAGAACACCCTCCTCCAGCAGCAGTGCGAGATCTAGTCGCTTTCTGCAAGAGGAACAACAGGCAACTGATCATTGGATGCGACGCAAATTCCCACCATTTGGATTGGGGCAGCAGCGACATCAATGAAAGAGGTGAGTACTTATATAATTATATAATAGGGGAAGGGCTAGCAGTCAACAACGTAGGCTCGGAACCAACCTTCGTGAACAGAATTCGCGGAGAAGTTCTAGACATAACTATTAGTACACAGTTTATGAGTACCAAAATAGTTAACTGGCAGGTATCTACCGAGCCCTCATGCTCAGATCATAGACACATACGTTTTGACGTGAGAATAGGACAACGTCCCATAGTGCAATTTCGAGATCCAAAATGCACAGATTGGAAAGGGTATTGTGAATCCCTCCAACAGCACCTAGGTAACGGTAATAGCACTATACATAATAGAGCTGAAATAGAAGCGGCGAATGAGCATATCACATCCGCCCTTCTAACGGCCTATAAGGAAAACTGCCCATTAAAGGAGAAGAGGGACCATAGAGGTACACCATGGTGGAGCAGAAGCTTAGACAAGCAAAGAAAAGAAGTTCGACGTCTCTTCAATCGAGCTAAAGAAACAGGTTGCTGGGAAATCTATCGTACAGCTCTAACGACTTATAACAAAGAAATAAGGAAAGCCAAAAGAGAATCCCGGAGGAGGTTCTGTCAGAGTATATCAGATCTACCTGCCAGCACAAGAATCCACAAGGCTCTCGCCAGAGATCCGACGCAAGAGATTGGATCGATAAAACGACCAGATGGCTCTTTTACGGACTCTGGTAGGCAAACGTTAGAGACTCTCTTGCAGACCCACTTTCCCGGCAGTCTGCTTCTGAGGGACCAGGAGCAAATTCCACTCTCAATGGGATCGACATCACGACCCAAAAGGGAGGCCTGGAGAAAGGTTTCAAAAGTGGTCACCCCAACATCTGTACAATGGGCGGTGAATTATTTCTCCCCATTTAAGTCTCCAGGGGAGGATGGTGTTTTCCCTGCCCTCATTCAGAAGGGCAGCGAAATTTTACTACCTCTTTTGGTTAAACTATTCAGAGCAAGTTTGGCGTGGAGTTATATTCCGCTGGGCTGGTCAACGGCGAGAGTTGTATACATACGTAAAACGGGTACGGTGAATCATTCCCTACCCAAATCCTTCCGGCCGATCAGCCTTACCTCATTCTTAATGAAAACTCTGGAAAGAATTATTGATAGACATATTAGAGAAGGGAATCTTAGGGAACATCCCTTAAACCCCCACCAATATGCCTACCAAACAGGCAAATCTACGGATTTAGCTCTAAACAATCTAGTAGGAAAGATCGGCCATTCCCTTAAACATAAGGAAATTGCGCTGGCAGCTTTTCTAGATATAGAAGGAGCGTTTAATAACGCCTTACCACAGTCACTCTATACATCAATTAGGGATAGAGGGATAGACGGTAAAATCTGTAACTGGATCAAAAACATGATTGAAAACAGATATATAATATCATCACTGCATGGAGAGTCGGTTAGGTTCAGGGCGGCGAAGGGATGTCCACAAGGCGGGGTACTTTCCCCCCTAATGTGGTCACTTCTAGTCGACTCTCTGCTGAGCGAGCTTTCCATGCAGGGAGTAGATTTTCAATGCTATGCGGATGATCTGGTTATAATAGTTAGAGGTAAATTTGAAGCGACGATCTCAAACGTCCTTCAAGAAGTTTTTAACACAGTATACAGATGGTGCGAGAGGGAACAGATGTCTGTAAACCCCCGAAAAACTGTAATTATTCCTTTTACGAAAAGGAAAAAGCTAGATAAGCTTCGGCAGCCTGTCCTATACGGAGAGAGCATTCCATTTGCGACGGAAGTGAAATACCTGGGTGTAGTTCTGGATAAACGACTCACCTGGAACGCCCACTTGGAAAAAACAATAAACAAAGCCAGGTTTTCTCTCTGGAATCTCAGAAGAGTATGTGGCAAATCTTGGGGAATGAACCCCAAACAGATTTACTGGATTTATCAAACAATGATAATATCTATGGTCACGTATGGTTCAGTAGTCTGGTGGACCAAAGGGTTACAACAGACAGCTAGAGCAAAGCTTGCTGGCCTTCAGCGGCTGGCATGCCTGGCCATAACTGGAGCTATGTCCAGCACACCAACGGCAGCGATGGAACACCTCCTACATCTCCCTCCCCTAGATATTCTCTTAGAGAGGGAGGCCAGGATAGCTTCCTATAGATTCCTGTCTTTGGAAAAGCAAATAAATGGAGAGCAACTCGGAGATCACTCCGGGATACTGAGTGAAACAAAAAACCACCAAATTCTCGGGATGGTTCCTGACTTGCTAGCTACAAAAATACACGTAGGAAAGTCGTTCAAAGTCCTCTTTCCGGAGAGAGACGAATGGATGAGGGGACAAATCCTCTTCCCAGAGACTGAATACGTAATGTACACAGACGGCTCAAAAACCCCAGATGGAGTTGGGGCTGGTGTTTTCAGCAGGAAACCAAAGATTGAAATATCTACCAGTCTTGTCAGGTATGCCACAATCTTTCAGGCTGAAATATTCGCTATCGAATTGTGTGCAAGAGAGTTGACCAACAGACCTCTAGCAAACAAAAACATAAATATAATATCAGACAGCCAGGCCGCTTTAAAAGCACTGAGCTCCAACAAGATAAATTCTAAACTTGTATGGAATTGCATCGAATCCTTAGAGTACCTTGGTGCGAACAACAGGGTGACCCTACTGTGGGTACCTGGGCACCAGGGGGTGGAAGGAAACGAAAAAGCCGACACCCTTGCAAAACAGGGGGCCGAATCTGCGTTCACTGGACCAGAACCGGTTTTTGGAGTCACCACAAGTGCCGCCAAAACAATTATTTCGGACTGGGCGGAGAGGAAAATACTCACGTACTGGTCCGACTTACCAGGGCTAACCCACTCGAAGGCGTTTTTACCGTTACAACCCTCGAGAAACACAACTAAGCAGATCCTAGAATGGAGCAGAAATGACCTGCGTATTCTAACAGGACTGCTTACGGGACACTGTCGTCTGAGATACCACCTCAGAAAGATAGATCTGAACCAACAAACGGACTGTCGGTTCTGCTGCGTGGAAGACGAAACTGCTGAACATATACTATGTTCATGCCCCGGCCTGGGAAGAATAAGGTTCAACATATTTTTGGTTACACTAACCTAGAACCTACCGATTTTAAAAAAATCTCACCCTATACAACCATGAACTTCGTAAGAAGGGCTGGATTGTACGGTGAACTGTAGCCTCTAGGGGTGAGCCACAATAGACCTACTAAGGGTCGCGGTGGAGGGGCGACCACGCCCCACTCACATAAAACCTAAACCTAAACCTAAACCTACCTACCTACCCGCTTAGAGCTGCTGGTAGTGAATTGCGTCTGCCCTACTAACCCACAAGCAAAGATAGCAAGAATATTAAGTGGATCCCCTTGCATTCCTACCAGAAAACCAATCATCTTGAAATCTCCTATCACAGGCCAGGCATACTCTTTATACTTTAAAGTTTGTGGTAACTACATGAGAAATGAGATGCCCATATTTTATCCAGGCTTCGAATGGGGAGGCTTCACAGAGCTTTATATTTGTTGTTAAACTAAATTTTTTGGCACTCTTATTGATGTATTCGCCTTTATTATAATAAAATAATCAATGTCATTTTTACATTTTTTGAAGACATTTTTAGACCTCGTGACACACGAAATACGTCCTTTCTTTGAAAAGCGCGTGCGCTCACTAACTATGAATTACGTGACTACTATGCCATAAATATTTATTTATCATTGCATTAAGTTCCTACAAAAGCAAACTTTATTAACTAAGAATATAGAGTTTTAGTTAATTTTCGATGCAAGCAGTCAGAAAATATTCATTAAATAATAAACTCAAAAAATAATAAAAAAAATTTGTTGGCTAGTATTATATTAATCGTTTGTGGTTTTAAAAATATATATGCTGATTTAGCGTTGTTGGACCTGATCCTTATTTATGAGTTGTTAAATTTGCTGATGAAAATAAGAATTTGTAACAGAAACATAAGCGTCTTAAAAAAAGTGGGAGGAAGTTTATTCAATTGAAAAGGTACAGTACAAATTGAAATAAAATAAGTCATTATGTAATTTTTCAACGATACCTACTATTATTTCTTAAATATTTTCCATAATAAAATACTAAATTTGGTATTAACTTTATCAATTTAATAATTAACCTTAATTATTTCGCTCGATAAGTACAATTGGCAATAATTATGTTTTAAGATTGCAACAGTAAAACATTAAAGGATTAGTTCATACATTTGATAATGATAGACGAACAGTTTCATGCTCAGGTTAAGTTTATTTTCATTGCAATAAACATGCCATTTGGCCCGATTATTCAATTAACTAAATTGGAACGACGAGATTTATAATAACACAGGAAGTTCGATTTATTGTTGACTTTATTGCGTCATTATTAAAGCACCTAAAACCTTGACGTGTAAAAAACAAATTCATAACATCTTTGTTTTATGATACAAGTTTAAATTTCTTAATTTTTTTGTTTAATATTGCATCAGGTGGATTCAGTTTCAGATCGTTTCCAAACACTTACTCAAACAAATATTGTCGAGTGTCAAAAGAAGAATTAAATGTTTATTTAATTTCATGAAATCCCTCTTTCTACAGATATTTCCAAAGAATTTTTTCGGAAAACCTATCATTTGACAATAATAATCAAACAAGCTCTCTTTACTCGTCCAATGCACAAGAATTGTTTTTTATCCTTGATAAATCTTGTACGCTTTTTGAAAAAAAATAAACTTTGCCAAGTTAGGAAATTGCTTCAATTATCTAAAAAATGGATTAAATTATCCTTTTAATCAATAGTTAATTAATATTTTACATTTACAGCCACTTTTCAATCTTTAAAAAAATTTAGACTTGCTCCTCGAAAGCACCCAAGGAAATATTCTTAAAAATAATCTTTATTTACAAATTATACAACGATTTTTGGAAGCACATTTTTGACTAAAACAAAATAATGAGGTAGTAAAAAACTATTCTTTCGTGATGAATTAAACTTAATTATTTTCTTGTGCATTATCAGGACCGTAATTGCTTGAATAGAACAATTATTTTCTCCAGCACTTTTATTTACTATGCTGATTTTATGTAGATACACCACATACTTCGATACTTTCCTTCAATTATAGCATTATTATAATAACCTTGAGATCATGAAACTTTCTTTCAAACGAAGAAACACTTTTTGACAACTCATATAGCCAATCTTTTATTCGCGAGTACTCCAAGATTTAAAAAAATATTTTTGAGTTTTTTATTAATTAAAGAAAACATTAATATCTTTTGGTTTGTTTTAATTTTTTTTCGCTGTTTGTAAAAGTGATTGGGTAATAAATATTATGTTCATTTTTAATGATTTAGAAAATGAATACACGTCAGTTTCTATTAACCTCAAAAACAAATCAATGATATACAAACCGCCCCTGACACAATGGTGTAATGGTCACCGATTTTAAAAACGCGCATATTTTGTGAGAGGAGGGCCATCCTAACACGCGAACAAGCAATCTAAATGCTTCGAACGGGGCCAGCTTTTAGCATTGGCGTATTTTTCTTTATTTTATACAAATATAAAATTATATTTTACTTCATAATAGTTTTTAATAACAACATTGTGAAGGAATAATTAAAGAAAGTATAGAGTTCATTTGGTTTACATAAATAGCACAGACCCTTTGTAAAATAAACAAACATTGCTTTTACCACGTCTTTTTAACTACCTAGTGGAAGTTAAAGTAATGGGTCCGATTTTGCGAATCCCAATTTTGACATATTTCCACATTTTAAGGTCCCCAGAGTCGAATACAATAGTTATATAGTGGACGTCTCTGTGTGTGTGTGTGTGTGTATGTACGTACGTTCGTATGTGCGTTCGGAATTATTTTTCGTCTCGATTATCTCGAGAACAAAAAATGATATCGACGTAGGACCAATTACATTCGACGCATAATAACGCAATTTAGAACAAATTAGATTTTCAGCAAAATCGGTTAAATGGAGCATAAAAAACTGAAAAAAAATGGTAAACTTTCGGAACTATTTTTCGTGTCGATTATCTCGAAAACAAAAAATAATATCGACGTAAGACCAATTGCATTCGACGCATAATTACGCAATTTAGAACTAAGTAGATTTTCAGCAAAAACCGTAAAGTTGTTTTTGATGGAGAATCAAAAAATTGGAAAAAAATTGGTAAACTTTCGGAATAGTTTTTTGTCTCGATTATCTCGAGAACAAAAAATTATATCGACGTGAGACCAATTGCATTAGACGCACAATTACCCAACTTAGAACTGATTAGACTTTTAGCAAAATCGGTCAGGTTATTTTTAATGGAGAACATCGGCGAACATCGATCTCGATCAGATCAACATTGTTTTGAAGAAAGGCCAGCTGTCAAGAGTACCAACAACCGACGAACATGTATGAGAGCACTGATGAAAGTAGAGGAAGCAAAATATGTGTGTAAGAACCGTAGCGGAAGTGGTGTCTGCCTACCCCTACGGGAAAAAGGCGTGACTATATGTACGATGTATAAATTATACTATTTTTAATACAGAATTTTAATACCTTTTGAATAATATGATTATTGAATGTAAGGATTATTTGTATGAAAAATATGATGACAATATTTTATAAAAAGAAATAGTATTAGAACAAAACAACAAAACTACAAAAATAGGAATTGGAAAATTTTAAACTTGTGTCAGTGATAAGAGAATAGCATTGAAGACGCTATAACAGTGAACAATTATTGTTAGTAATAATCAAGCATTGTTTATAACATTTAAATATTGTTACTTACAAATGATTATTAATCATAATAATTAAAAAAAAATCATTTGTTATAAACAAATGAAAATAGCTCCCGCTTATGAAATGAAATAGAAATGAACAGAATATTGTTAATGACAATTATAATTTGTTATTAACAATTTGAAATCGTTTTTTATAATAATAATATTAAATATAACAACAAAACAAATGGTATTTTTTCATTCTTTTTACTGTGAAGTTAGTCATGTCGACCTCTCGGGACGCACCCAGACCACTGTTATTTTATTTTTATTTTTAAAAGCAGTAACTACCGATTCCATTATTTTTTATTACATTGACTTTTCAAAAGTATTTTCGACAAATTATTGCTAAAAAATCCATTACGTATTTTAATAGTGTCTACTAAACTCTACAGTCTTGGAGTTTCTTTAAATATTTGAGGTCATTTGGTTTAATAAAATTTGTTTATGAAACGAAAAATATAAATAATTAAAAATCTGGGGATTTCTTTTGCTCTTTTTTATTTCTGGGAGACGCCAATGATTCTTGCCGCTCTAATGAAATTAAAATTCATTTATTCTTGGACGGACACTATCAGTCCAACAGGAGGGATTCTTAGAAGAATATACATTTAGTTAATTAATTAACGGATCGAAAGGGATGGAAGGGGGCAGGTTTTTGCATGCCACTAATGGCGATCGTTGGTCTGCGAGTCGGACAAGTATATCACGGTCTCGAAGGAATTGTGTTGATGGTGAAATAAAAAAAAATGTCCGCTAAAGTGTGAAATATTTAGATTGAACTTGCTGATTATTGGAAATCTATTAAGCTATTTTAAGTCCTTAACATTTTTAATTTATGTAAAATCATTATTGGGATAAGGATGTGTAAATAAAAAAGTTTTCAGTATTTTATTAAAACAGTCATAAAAATTTAAAAACGGAGCTCCAAGAAAAAACGAAAAAAAAACTAAAATGAAAAGGATGAGAAACAAAACAGTTTTTGATACTGCGCTGACTCCTAAATCCGTTTACCCTAAACAAACCATTTCCACTCTCTAAACGTTAGAAAAAAGTCCCCTATCACTACACATTACGCCAATGAAAAATACCCGTTTTGTTAGACATAAGTCGTTGATCTGGCAAATAGCACTCTCTTGGATGGAATTCAGCAGTTTAATGGAAACAGAGATCCCAAAATATTATTTTTTTTTAATGTACATATTTGGTGGTGGAAAATTTGCAAACGATAGGTATTTTCTAACTTTAACAAGAATCCTAAGTCATGTTGATGCCAAATTAGAATATGTTTGAAAGCAACATTTGAAAAATGAAAACCTTTATTGTTAAAAAGAGCCTTGTAGTGAATCTTTTCATAAATACATGGTTTAAAAAAATTGAATTGGGGTAGATTATTGTTTTTCTGTTGGGAGTGCTTTAAAAAGATCAAGGATCGTTTTAATTATTTATTCGTAAGATTGTTTTATTGAGCATGGCTTACAAAATAATAATACTCATTATTTAACAATTATTTATTAGCTTAGCATCTACTCTCTAAGGCAGCACACTATTTCACATAACTGATTAAATACTCTGATAAGTAGTGATTACTTTACCATCTGCATTTAGGTCTTCATCATTTCCTGCACGTTGATTAATACCATTGTGGACTTTGCCACCTGGTAGTAGCTTTTGTTTCATCCATTTTATAACTGCAACCGAACCTTTTAATTATCTATTTTGGTTTGAAAGATAAGTTTAATTTTCATACGATACAATGCTCATTTTTAATTCTTTTTGATGCTCAGTAGCGTTACGGAAATTAATCTGGGTAGGTTTCGAAAATATTGTTACAATTTCATTGTTTCTATTTAAAAAAAAAAAGCATTCCCTTAGATGGTCACCAATCAACAGCATTTTAAAGTTATTCAAAACATAAGCGGAAAATTTATCTTTTTTTTCACAGTCAAAATTTCTACACTAAAATGTATGCTTGTATTACAAGCATAAAGTACTCTTTGGATGATTTTCTGTTTGAGTAGATAAATAATTTCTTGCAGGTCATTCTTTTTTTTTAACACTGGCAATATGAATATTTTTTTACTGATGGATTTTTATAACAAATCTAAGCAAATAAGTATAAAAAAGGTGGTTTACCACAATCTGAATATTGAATCAAAATAATCATTCTTATTTTATTTATTCGTGTCAGAAGCATTACAAAAGATATGGTATATATAAAATGTTACACTAAATAATCTTTGCCCAATAACGGGCGACCTCTACAGCATTGGGTTTGACTGACCTTAGGTCCTTCAAGGTGCACTTTGAGGGGCACAATCTACATTCGTACAGGTGGGTGGTTGTCTGCTCATCTCCGCAATCGCAGAGCGTTGTGGTTGTTGGAAAGTCCTATCTGCTCAAATTGTCTTTCGATCTTCCTATGCCTGACCGCAGTCTGTTGATCGATTTCTACACTGCCCACTTTTCATTGTATCCAGCAGCTAAGCTCTCAAAGAGTTTCATCCAGTGGCTGATCGATTTGGCTTTTCACCTATCTATTCGGGATTCCATTGGCTGAGCGACCTGATTTGGCATTGGCCTCTTAAGAAAACTGTTTCTTGATTTTAGCCTATGTTGGGGAGGTTGGTGGTCAAACAGGGAGTGCGTGTGTAATGTTTAATGTTTAATGTTTAATTCTCTCCTTGTTCGCAGCAACTTCTCGGCGTATATCATGGGGGGCAATGCCAGCTAGGTGGTAGTTTGTTTAGAGGTGTCGGTTTTAAACAGCCGGTGACAAGCCTGCAGGTTTCATTCCGAGCGACATTAATTTGTTTGGTGTGGGTTGATCTATACCATACTGGGCTTGCATACTCAGCCTCAGAGTAGCAGAGAGCTAGTGCTGTTGTTTTGACTGTCTGTGATTGAGCGCCCCAACTGGTGCTTCTTATCCTACGCAGCAAATTGTTTCTAGCACATGCCTTCTGTTTTGTTTTGAGGCAGTATTGTTTGTGCGTTAATGTGCGATCTAGGGTGACAGCTAAGTATATGTATGGATACCTCTTTATTCCGTAGGTGAAACGCACATAATTGGGTCTTGGATGGATTTGGCTTGAGCTGATAATGGTGGTAGTAGGTATACATTAAGCTCTTCTAACGCCTTCGTTAGATCATGCTCCACGTTTTTAAAAGTTTTTCCTTGGACTGCAATTGCCTGGTCATCGCCATAGATAAAACTTCCAGTGTCTTGGGGAAGTGGTTGGTCATTGGTATATACATTAAAGAGGATGGGGGCTAAAACACCACCTTGTGGTAGCCCATTCTTTTGGAGTCTCCATCGGCTTTGTTGGTTCTGGAATATTTTCAGAAGATTCTGGATCATAGTCATAAGTTTGAAGTCTTTTGTAACCTGGTACAGTTTTTTAAGCAGAAGTTGGTGCTTAAAAGTATCATATGCTGCTGAAAGATCTATGAATGCTACTCCAGTTATCTTTCGAGTTTCGAAACCATCTTCGATATGTTGGGTAAGATTTAAAATTTGTGATGTACAATCCTTCCCGGGCCCGAAGCCTGCTTGTTGAGGGATAAGGAGTGGTTTAACAACTTCCGTTAAACGATTGAGTATCATTCTTTCCAGTACTTTGTATAGATCGCATAACAGAGAGATTGGTCTGTAGCTTTTGGGATCTGTAGGTGGCTTGCCTGGTTTAAGTATGGCAATTACTCGTGACTTTCTCCAAATTTTTGGAATCTGAAAGACATCTAGGCAGCTGTTAAACATATGTAGCAGCCAAACTTTAGCTTTAAGGCCAAAATGTTTTATTTGCTCCACTCGCAAGTCGCCCAGACCAGCGGCTTTACCATTTTTGCATTTGACAATCGCTTTCTCCAACTCGAATAGGCGAAATGGTTGGGACAGGTTATTTTTCTCTTTTTCAAGAGTTCTATGGCTATCCACTACTAAGCAGTTTGTAAGCGATTTGGTTGGCAGTGATGCAAAAACTGAACTCTTTGATGGGTCGTTGCTGAGCTTTTTAAGGAGCCTCCATGCTTTCTGGCTACTGCGGCCCATATCAAGTTTTTCCATAAGTTTGACCCATTTATCTCTTTAAAAATTTGATATGGATACAATTAATTTATGTCCTGCCAACTGATTTTCTTTGAATAATGTCATATATCTCTGCATCAGTCCCACCGTTTCTGGGATTAGACCTTGTATATAGTTGGTTCTGCATCCTTGAGGGATTGATATTCGGGAGCACTTCTTAACAGCTTCGACAAACTCATCGTAACATTCAAGAAACGGTTTGATGATATCCACCATTTTGTCCAACGATGCATTTAATTTTGTCCAGTTTCCTTTCTTAAAATTATATCTTCGACGGAATGGCACTGTTTGTGGTTGGACTACTGCTAATAATTTTAAATGTTAGTGAGAGCAAAGTTAATACATGGGTAAAAGATGAAATTAAATATTTTTAACTATTAAAAAATGCAGCAACAAAAAAAAACCGTATTACGTCAATATTAAAGTGTGAATAAAGTTAAATATAAGAGGGTGCAATTAATCACTCTACACATTTTAAAGGTTGGCTCTAATTGGGACTTGTGTGAATTGGGATAAACGCAAATTTTATCTGAAATCAGTGCGGTTAAAAAAGTTTTCTTAGTCGTGTTATCAGTTTTTTAGAATTCCTTTTAAAATATTTTTTTTTTGGAACAAAAAAAATTTTCCTCTACGTCCTTGTTTATACTAAAGAGTGTTAATGAATCGGATCCTCGGTGTCATTTATAATGTTAATTAAATTACTGTATGGTGTCTGTGGGTACTTTGAGATAGGTAGTCCGACAAAAATAAAATGTATTATAAAATAAGCAACAGATCAAAAGATTGGCATTCAGGTAGTCTGGGAAGAAAACTACAAAAAAAATATTTTAAATGTGTAGTTAATAAAATTACATTATTGATATTTTTATTTTTAAAATAAAACTTTGTAAATCTAATCTATGCGTCCCCATTAGCATAATTTAGAATAGTATGTTTATTATCGTATTTTAAGTTTCTATCTTTAAATTATCCTCCTGTATGTCACAGTATACCATTTATTTAATTTAAATAATAATCATTACTTGCAATTTATCATGTTAAAATTCGAAGCAAATTTTTTAGGGATTATAAAATCAATAGAATTGAAAAAATTTCTGTTTAGGGACCACACAAACATTTGCATTTATTATTTGTTTGTTATTCCTCTCATGACACGCAATTTATTTTAAAGAGCTTTATTCAAAGATACTAACAAATCAGAGTTGATAAATCAGTTTTAGAACATAAATCCGTAAGTATGAAATTGATCCGACAGGTATCTATCACCTTTTATCGAAATTCACGATCGATTCCAGAAGCTTCTTATAAGCTACTTGTTCTCGTAACAATGACAGCGACTAAAAAAGTTTGTCGAAGAAGTCGCTACCGCCCGCTGTCAAATGTCATAAATATAGAATACTGCGACACTAAGAACACAAACAAACAATGATGTGGTTGATTTTCTTTTCTTAGATGAAACACAATCAGATTATTTTTTGTATAACCGATTTGTTTGCACTATATTGAATTTGTTAAGTCATGGTTCTTTATGTGCGGTTGGGAATTTTCGTCAGAAATATAATAAAATATCTTGCTATTATTTTATAAAACTTATTTTCATTATTAACTGAATGATCTTTAAACTAAAATCACGTAAAGACATAAACAAAATTACTTAGTATGGTGCGTACCCACTCAATGTACAATTATAATATTAAGTTTTTCAACTTTGTAAGTCATCACGATTAAACAATTGATATTTATTTATTTAGGAATTCCAAAATGTTTACATAGTATAATACCATAAAATATAATAAATTATAAAAACCGCTAACAGATAATAATAGTTATAAAATAGTTTATATATAAATATAGTTTATTTGGTATATTAATCAATTTAAGTAAACTATAAATTTGTTTTGATTCATTTTGTTAATTTAGATTTTGAGCTCTTCGTTTTAATATTATTTTATGTTTTTAATTCATTGTCTCTCTCTTGTCCTTTTACTCTCGAGAGAGTATGGTGACATCATGTCTCAATTGATCGGATCGTAGTTCTCCATCCTTCTCTGTCTTGAGCTGCAAGAGAAGCCTCTTGCATAACCATGACCAATGATTTCTTTGGTTTGGTCCACACAGCGAGTCGGAGACCTTCCTCTTGGTCGTTTACCATTGATTTTTCCCTCTACAATAAGTTTTTCCAGCCCATTCGTTCTTCTTGAAGTGTGTCCCAAATACCGTAGGTATGATTGGTTTATCCTGGTTGATAGCCTCGTGGTGATTTTTAGTTTTTTAAGAATTGACACGTTAGTACGGTGGTCTGTGTATGATATTCGCAGCATTCTTCTGTAGGCCCACATTTCAAAAGCATCTATTATTCTTCGATTGGCCATTTTTAAAGTCCAGGTCTCAGAGGCATATGTGGCAATAGGAAAAATCAAGGAGTAATTTCAGTTTGTTGCGTTAAGATATTGCAGAGTCTTTCCATATTCGAGTTAGTTTTATTGTTGAGTTACGTGCTATGGCCAGTCTGCGTTTAATGTATCCATCACAGCCGCCTTTGTTTGTGATAAGTGATCCTAAATAGTTAAATTTTTCAATCACTTTAAAACACTTTAAAACCATCGATCTGTCTAACATTGGCAGGGTTGCGGTCTATTATCATAATTTTCGTCTTCTTTTTGTTCAACGTAAGACCATATTCTCTGCTAATCCTGTCCAACTTTCTCATGAATTCGGTGAGTTTTTCTTCCGAACGAGCTAGTATTAAGATGACATCTGCATATCTAAGGTTAGTAATTCTTTTTCCTCCTATGGTTAATCCCCCTCGCCACACTTGCAGAACTTTTCTCATTATATACTCTCCGTATATATTGAAGAGTATTGGTGACACAATACAGCCCTGTCTTATACCGCACTTTAGACTAAAAGACTTAGATGCGTGTTGTTGATTTTCACCTTCCCGCAGCTGTTGTAGAGATTTTTAATCAATAAATCAATCAAAATAATCCTATGTTTTGGTACTCCTATGTTTTCTAAGATAAGCCACAAATTCTTTCATTTTACACATTCGAATGCCTTGCTGTAGTCGACAAAGCACAAATAAGTGTTTACATTAATTCATTGTAAGACAATTAAATATATTAATTAGTAGCTTTAAAAATACTACTTTGCAGCCCACAGCTTTACTTATCTTTGGTACTGGTAAGCTTTTATTCCTAGTAATACAAGAAGAGCTATAAACCGTTCAGTTTATTATAATGATATATATTAGTGAATCATAGACAAAAAGTTGATTCATATATAGTGGCATTTTATCCGTTATTATTTTATTTTTAAAAACAATCTTTGTCAACTTGGACTGAAGCCTTTGCAGCATGTTTAAGTTTGTTTGATTACAACCACCCCACGCAATTATTCCATAATTAATAATGACATGGAAAAACGCGCGCAGTAAATTAATAATGAAGTTTCAGCTGGCATGAATTTAGAGAATTTATAAAACAAAAAAGTTAAGTACTTTGTTTTAGTTATCATATAATAAAAATGATTTTCCCATCTCATCCTATAATTAAAGTACATACCAAGATATTTGCAAAATTCAACTCTCTTAATATTAAACCATTAATTTTAATTATTACATTTTTTTTTGGCACACTATCACAGTAATTTCCAAATGTAATTTAAACAGTTTTGTCAATGTTTAAAGATAGTTTATTCAGTGCCAGCCAATTTGCAATTAAACCAAGTTGATTATTCATTTTATCTTCCACTAGTTGCCACGTTTTATCAGTCGATATGACAACTATATCATCAACAAATGATATTATTACATCATCTGGCATATTTATTAGTTAGTCATTAATATATAATATAAAAAATAGAGGCCAAAGAATTGTATCTTGGGGTACCCCAATCTAAAATTCACTAAAATTGCTCATTACACCATTGTTTCTTATTATGAAGGTAACTTAAAATTAATTTATGAGAATTTTCTTCTGATACCATAATTATATAGCTTATGTGGTAAAATTTTATGATTAACAGTATTAAAAGCTTAGCAGGATCTAAGAATGAAAAAGCAATAGGTAAAATTTTATCTAATTTTTCTTTAATTAAACATGCATGCATCTTTGCTTTTCAAATTTTTCAAAAAACCAAATTGCTTCTTAGATAGCAATTTTAATATTTTGACAAAGTTAAGAATTCTAAAGTACAGTATTTTTTCAAAAATTTTAGCTAAATTTCAAATAAGAGATTTGATATCACATGACTATTTTTTGATTTAATATTGGCTTAATATAAGCACATTTAAATGAATTAGGCCACATAGGTATCATTGATTTTTCAATACTAGTATTATTAATGTGAACCAAAGGCAACGATATAATCAGCTAATTTTTAAATAACTTTCATGTGAATATTATCAACGCCACCAATTTCATAAGACATAATTGGTGCAATAAATATGAGTTCATTAAATTTGATATTTTAATAGGATCATAACCTTTTTGATTATGAGCATTTATAATAAAAGTAATTTCGTCATTTTTTTTAGATTTTTTACCAATTATGTTATTAACAACATTCCATAGATTTCTGGGATTATGAATGTTACTCTTTATCATATCGCGATCACGAGAACGTTTAGCTATTTTGATTATCTTACCTAGTATCTTGGAATAGTCTATATTAATTCTGTGTATATATAAATATTTTAATTTGGTAAATCATATTATACTTTCTTACAAAATAAAAATTCAAATCATACTCTAAATAAGCTTAGCAATTTGTTCCTAAGAAATGAGAATTCAAAATAAATTACAAAAAAAAATCATCGGGAAGTGCCTGCAACAAATAATGTAAGAAAAGAACTAATCAATTATTTATTTAAAATTTAGTAGTTGATTTCTTACAACTAAATTATTTATTTATAAATATATCTCTTTTTAATTGTTAATTCATTTCGAAGAAGCGAAATTGGGAGGTTGAACTCTATTAAAAATATTTTTTAACGATTTACCTAAACAAATTATACATCATCATCATCATCATCATCATCAATGTTTGTTGTTTTGGTTTTGGTACAGTTACCAAATACCAAGTTTTTTTATATAAAATAATTAAAAACTGAAAGTTTAATTGACTGACGTAGGTACCTACCAAGTTAATGAAACATAAATACATAAAGTCACGCTTTTCCCCGTAGGGGTATTGGTCCATTCACACTCGCCTTATAAATTTGTTTCGTTAATCTTCCTTTATCCATCCTTTTTACGTGTCCAAACCATCTAAGCATTCCTTCATCTATCTTTGTAACCATACCTTCTTTTACACCACAGCGTTCTCTTATTTCACTATTCTTTACTTTATCCAACCAAGTCACTCCGGCTTAACTACTGACTACCCATCTCCGCAGCATTTATCATGTTTTCATGCTTCTTCTGCCAAACCCAACATTCAGTACCATACATAAGTGTAGGAACCGACACACCTCTATGCACAGTCAGGCGTGCCTTTTTTGACACTTTCTGGCTGCTCGTAAAGCTATGCAGTGCCCCATTCATTTGTTTTCCTGCCAACACCCTTCGCTCAATGTCACTGTCATACTTTCCATCTCTCGTAAACTTTGAACCCAAGTACACAAAGTCATTTACTTGTTCCACTCTTTCTCCTTCAATCGAAATTTCACAGTTTGTCATGCTTTCGTTTCTTTCAAAAACCATTACTTTCGTCTTGCTTACATTTATTTTCATCCCTTTGATTTTCAGGGCATTATGCATAACATTAACCATCGCCTGCAACTCCTCTTCAGATGACTCTAATACGACTTGATCATCGGCGTAGAGAAGGCATTTGATGATCACATCATTCATGTTTAATCCATACGCACCCTCTTTCAAACCAACAATTGTCTATGTATAAGTTAAACAGCCATGGCGAAGCCGCACATACCTGTCTCACACCTTTTTCGATTCTGACACAAGCAGTGGAATCCTCGTAAAGTGATCTCAGTGCTCGTATTAAACTACCGCTCACCCCATACATAGATAATTTCAACAACAATTCACTCCTCATCACTCTGTCATAGGCCTCTTTCAAGTCTGTAAAAGCGCAACAGACCTTCTGACTTCTATCTAAGAATTTTTCGGCTATACCCCGTAATGAAAAGACCTGATCCATACAAGTTAATCAATAGACAAAATAAACGGTCTTACTTAAACACAACATCTGAAATACCACAGGGTAGTATGGTAACACCAAATTTACCCAATCACGAACCTAACAAAACTTAAAACGTAAGATGAGGTTACCTTACACCTTATTTTTAATAAAAAAAAATTAGATCACAACGGTAAAATAACTGGAATTGCCGAAAAAAATACCATACATACATACCATACATACTCTGTAATGTATAAGAAAAAATTTATTCTTTTTAATGTTTGAAATTAATGGATAAACCATTATAAAACAACATTAATTGACATTAAGAACACGCATTTCATTTTATCACTTGGAATAATGCCGATATCGCAACAAAGTGATTGCACATTTATATCCTTACTGATTTCAATAACTAGTTACAAATAAAATAAAAATATATAGCAACACTTAGCATATGTCTAAAACGATAAATTAAGTCAACATCAAACAACTTCCTTATAATGGTGCTATTAAAATATCGTGTGAAAAAAAATTGTTAAACCGGCTTAGAATGTGGGCCTAATCGTTGACTGTTTTTATTTAATATACTAAAAAATATTTTTTATCAGTGTTACTTTGGTTAAACGAAAAATAGGTTAATATTTCTCGGCAATTTATTGGTCGGGTTTTTTCATTGTCATCGGAGCCTTTCCTATTAATTATTATCGTCTGCAAAGTAATTAGTTCATGCGCGTTAATTAAGTTAAAGGCGACAGAAAATATGTATAGTTTAAAGTGGAAATGAACAAATGAAACGCGCCATAATTTATCTTGAGAATACCACCAGCTTAATTGTTAATATTTATACGTCTTCCAAAAATAAAATTCCGATAAATTATTGTGTTTTTATGCAGATTGAATTAGAGAGATAATCAAAACAGAAAAGATAAATGCGGTTCAATTGTAACGGCACCAAACGTAAAATGTACATTTGCAATTATAAGAAACTAGCGGACCCGGTAGACGATGTCCTGCCCGAATGTTGGCTTGCCTGCTTTTGGAATATCACTATCAAAATTATCGACCCCATAAACTATAAATTCGACACTAATATTGGCGTTTTTAATAGTTTTTTATGTTTCATCTACTTCCCATCCCTTTGCTATGGATGCTAACATCATTGGAAATGTCACTATCAAACTCAGCGTCCTCGAAAACTATGAATTCGACACTAATATTAGCCGTTTTTAAAAGTTTTTATATTTCATCCCCTCTCCGCCCTTTTTGTTAATCCGATCGCTATCAAACTTCACGGAAACACCCGCCGGGTTAGTCCGAAAATTGTCTAAATATTTCATGAAAATCGGTCCAGCGGTTTGGAAACGCATAAAGGACAAACAAACAAACAAACATAATTCGATTTTTATATACATAAATAGAAGACTATGTGGGTACACTTCTTGATTAAGTAGGTAATGGAGAAAAATCGCACACAGTACTTAACGTGAACATTGAGCGAAGAGTGTTAACAGGAAAACAAATAAATGGGACCCAGTCTAACTTTATGAGCAGCAAGAACGAGTCAAAAAAGACACGACTGGCTGTGCATGGAGAAGTGCTGGTCCCTACACTTATGAATATATGAGTAGTCTGAGAAGTATAGCCGGAGTGACACTGATGGATAAAGTGAAGAATAGTGAGATAAGGAAACGCTGTGGTGTGAAAGAAGATGTGGTAACATACATACATACATGTAGTCACCCCTTAGTGGTAGGAAGAGACCACTTCTTTTTACTTGCTACGGTTCTTACACACGTCTTTTGCTTGTTCTACTTTTATCGGCGCTTTCATCCATGCTCGTCGGGGCTGGCACTCTTTACCTGGCCTTTGTTTAAAACAATTTCGATCTGATCGCCCAAGTCGACCTCTACCGACTTGCCCATTTACACTCGCCTTATTAATCTGTTTCGTCAATCCTCTTCTTTATCTAAGGCGTCTATTATTTGACTTAAGTACAAAAGTACCCAATAGGATGTACCTACCTTAGTGTAATAAAATAGTAAGAATAAGTAAAGGAATGACGGAACGAAGTTTACAATTTAAATATCATAAAAAGTGTCTTTCATGTACCTACCTTATAGATTAGGTACAAAGTAAATTTGCATGGTATTTTGGTTTCATTTATAATTTATGGATGACTTTGTAAGCACTATAAAGAATGATGATATTGATTGATACTTATTTTTATTTTATGCATTTATATTATATACATACATATAGTCATGCCTTTTTCCTGTAGGGGTAAGCAGTAACCACTTTCTTCTTTCATCAGTGCTTTCATAAATGCTCGTCGGTTGCTGGTACTCTTGATCTGGTCTGCCTTCAAAACAATTTCGAATTTATCGAGATACGTTCGCCAAGGTTAGATGGTTTGGACATGTAGAAAGGATGGATGAAGGAAGATTGACGAAACAAATTTATAAGGCGAGTGTGAATGGACGGAAGTCGGTAGAGGTCGATCTCGGCGAACATCGATCTCGATCAGATCAACATTGTTTCGAAGAAAGGCCAGCTGTCAAGAGTACCAACAACCGACGAGCATGCATGAGAGCCCTGATGAAAGTAAAGGAAGCAAAAGATGTGTGTAAGAACCATAGCAAGTGGAAGGAAGTGGTCTCTGCCTACCTTTATGGGACTATATGTATGTATGTATGTAGGTCGACCTCTACCGAGTTGCCCATTTACACTTCTCTTATAAATCTGTTTCGTCAATCTTCTTTCATCCATCATCTGAATTGGCTAATTAATACAATTAAAAACCTACTCACATATAGTAAAACTTTTGTTGAATAAGAATTGATGGAAGTTATCCATAAGCTATTGCTATCTTATAAAAATTACAGCTGCGAGGTAATAATAATAATAACTTAATCCAACACTGACCGAAAAAAGAAATTGATTTCTTAATTTTTGTCTCATCAGAAGCACCGCACAATTTTTAGAATACGTGCCGTAAAAAAATTGGAAAGTGTGGTGCCTTCGTATCTTAAGCACAATTTGTTTGTTTAAGTAATTGCCGGAAACACTGGATGAGTATAGTTAATTGATTGCTAATTATCTTATTAATGAATAAATTCGTGCGACAAGTCATTAACCTCTTTCGATGGATCAAAAAAAAAAATTAAAAATTTACAAATAAAATTTTTCGCATCAACAAATTAGTTTTTTTTTTTTTTGTAATTCAGTAGGAAATTAAGATTTTTGCTGCAGACTGCAGAGAATTAGGTTTTCACTCAGGAACTTGAAAGATAATTTTTTGTGTGTTAAATTCTTTAAAAGACTTGTCACATTGAAATTGTATTTGGAATACGAAAATCATCTCGATGAGATTTTGAGATAATTCCGTATAAAAACTGTAAAAAATAAAATAGGATCAAAGTCCTTCATAGACAAAATTTACTTAATGTAATAATTATAATTATTTTTTAATTAAATTAAAAAACACTTAGCATCAGGAAAAAATATCTTTTTGCAGGTGATGTCATAATATTATCTTCGAAGCAAAAAAACAATAATCTTTACCGCAAAAAGGTATTAATAAATATATCATCGATAAATGCAATTTTATCAAGGTTAGTTACTCTATAGGAAACTATAACAGTTAAAAGGATCTGATTTACTGTCCCATAAAATTATTCGTAACTCTTTGGTTGTACTGAATACATTAAAAATATAAAAATGCAGGTGCAATAGTCGATCAAAATGATTTATAACTTCTTTAGTTCGCAGTTACCAATTAAAAGTGTCATCAATTATTATTCTACGGCCATTTCTAATGTCGCAGAACTGATAGCGATAGTCGGACATGATCTCATATACTTGACAGTAAAACATTCCGGCATTTTTATGCAACTGTGATTTATTATGTTTATGAACGAGATCCGAAGAATGTGTCGCGGTAAACTGCGACAATATTGCGTTTTGTTTATTTCATGGGAAATTAAAATTTGTTTTGTGAGGTCACGTTTGTTAATTGTCTTTCTTGATCTCTGGATTTGTTGCAAATGTTTGTTTCTTGTATTTTTACTTAAATAAATTATAAAATATAAAATATGTTCATTTAAATATAGGTAGGTACATCGATCGAAGGAAACTAAAGAATCCCCAGGTTAGGAGGGAATTCCAGCCGAACTAATCAAAAACGGATCTGAAAAACTCTTCGAATCCATCACTTGGTGTATAAACTAATATCTCAATGGAGCTGCTATACCCAAAGAATGGAAAAACGCATACATTTCATCTATTCACAAAAAAGTAAGTAAATTGGAATGTACTTATTATAGAGGAATATCAGTAACGAGCTCGTTAAGTCGACTATATGGGAGAATGATTAGAGATTTGATAGAAGCGGAATATAAAACACGAGAAAAAGATGAGCAATTAGGATTTAGAGCCGGAAGATCATGCAACGATAATATATTTTGTCTGAAACAAATAATTGAGAAAAAATCTACTGTTAATCAGGAAACGCATCTAATTGACCTTCATAAGGCATACGATACTGTTCCTATAATTAAACCATGAAAATTCCTCCAGGATACCAACATAAATCACACACTTATTAAAGCTTTGAAAAACCGTGTCAACTTCCCAAATTAAGGTGGGAAGTAAATTATCACAACAAATTTTTGCAAATAAAGGATTACGGCAAGGCTTATTTAGGATCTACATAGCAAAAGCATTAAATACATGGAAACGGAAATGTAGAGGTATGGGTATAGACCTGGGGGATGTCTGCCTATATGCATTACAATTTGCAGATGATCAGATTATCATGGCCAATGTCAAAGATGACATATAATATATGGCTAGAAAACTCCAAGAAGATAATCGACATTGGGGTTTGGAAATAAACACACAAAAGACAAAATACCTCCCAATAGGAACTCCTCTTCAGCTTGAAGACGGAAATACAATTTTTTTTTTATGAAAATAGTCGCAAAAAGGGTAGACCTATCGTGTGGGCCGTGTGGATTTATTTTTGATACAATAGGTAAAGACGGTAATGAAATGAAAAAAGAGTAACACAAGCAAGAAGAACAATTGGGTGCCTCAACAAATCTTGTGGTCTCAGGAAATGGAGAAACAACGAAAGTATCATATTTATAACACACTGATCAAAAGTAACCTTCTTTATGGAGCTGAAACTTGGCGGGTAAATGAAAATAACAGGAGGAAGATAGAAGCGGTGGAAATGGACGTGTTTAGAAGATCTTTCCCGTAAAGATAGAATTCGTAATGAGAAAGTAAAATATCGAATGGGCATAGAAGAATCACTACCAATGGAAATCGACAGAAAACAACTAGTATGGTATGGACACGTCCAGCGAATGTCAAATACGAGACTACCAAAAATAGCAATGGAATGGACACCGCACGGTCAAAGAAAAAGAGGACGACCAAAGAAAACCTGGAAATGAGTATCAAAAGCCATGAGCGGAGGGAACCTGCGAGTAGACCAATGTAATGACCACCGGACGTGGAAATTAGGCATCATCGGACAACGTCGAAAGACGTTTTAAAAACCGAAAAATGTATAACTGATTTTTAAAAAATCAGCTAATTCTGATGTATGTCACCTATATCATACATTTACATATATATATATATATATATATATATATATATATATATATATATATATATATATATACATTGATCGATGGTTAATTTGTTTAATCTGGGACGAGTCAAGCGAATCGCAAGGGCACTACCTACCTTTTTTTGAAGCGCTTCGTCGTTTTTTTGAATCCTCATAACTTGGGTTAGGATTATACCGGATAAACAAAATTTTCGGGATATGATGTCAATAGTGGACTTATTAAACAAATAAAGTTTCAATTGCATAGCTCTTATACTTTAGATTTTATTGATATCTAAAAAACCCCGATTTCGTCACTGACTCACTGATAATCATTAAAATTCTTAGGGTAATTCCTGAATTCCTAAAAAGCTGAAATTTTGTAAGTAAGCTAGTAATAGTACACAAACAACAACAAAAATGTAAAGTCCTCAACCCCTTAAACTAGGGAATGGAAGTTTGTATGAGACTTCCGCAAATTTTTATGCTAGAGTTCTGCAAATTGATATAGGGACTCCTTGTAACATAAATAACATAATAATAATATCGCCCTGATCTATCACTTATTATAAACCATAAACCAACAAAGACAAAAAGCAAAGATAGAGAGTGGGCTAGGAAAAAAGTAATCTCTGATGTGCAAGAAAAAATATTGTCAAAAGCAACTTACAAAAATAAGTGAAATCCCACCAAAAACATTTTCATGTAAAATGTTGACAAGACGAGACCATGCGGCTCGCAATGTAAAAAATATTTCAGATCTGATGTAGAGCCAAGCTTTTAACTATAAAGGTCCTAACTGTACGAGCTCTAACTTCACAAGCTCTAAACTTTAGTCAAAATATGTGGCTTGACCATTTCGTTATTACATTCACAAAGGTTTAAGGTGAAAAATGTTTATTACTGTTCATTACTTTTCTGTTATACAATAATTCTTGTAGTAACAAAATGGCCACGCCACATATTTTAAGTAAGCTTGTGCAGCTAGGGCGTTTAGAATAAGAAGCTCTATACATGAGATCCGATAACTTTTTGACATTGCGAGCCGTATGGTCTCGTCTTGGCAATATTTTACATGAAAATGTTTTTGGTGGGATTTAATTATCTTTATCGTTGAATGTTTTTATTTTATATTGCTAAATTAAAACCGCAAAAGTTTAACGGCTTTGATTATTCGTAAAAAAAATTAAAATTATGTTATTTACTTTCTATTTGCGTAATAGCTTTTTAAATTGAAAAATTTAATAATTTCTTTATTCACATCATCTTATACATAAGTTAGTTTGAAAAATAATGACAAATGTATATCTTTGTTTACCTATCATTATTTTATTTTAAAAGATATTTGGGTTTGTTAATTTTTATGCTTTATGTAAAACAAGTATCACTGTTGATTATGTGCTTTCATAGCAAAGTGCGTACGCATGTTGACGGGATAAATGATAAACAAATAAAAAAATCTGTTAAAATAGCAGGAGTCACTACGTTAATTTGCGACACGTGCCACCAAGTCACGCTATAACTTCCTTTTAGTTAATTTCCAAGTTAAAACAAAATGATGATAAATTGATACCTGCTAGGAAAATTATGCAACAAAGCGAGTTGATGTGTTGGTGCGTTAGAGTGTGCGTGCGTGTCTTGCATCTAGTCGGCTTCATTAAACTTTTTTTTTTCTAATTTTATACCAAACATGTACCTATATTGAAGATGTGATCTTAGATCGGCGAGATCTCACATTTTGTTTCATATTTGGTCAATTTACTGTTGGCAGTATGGCATAATTATTGTCAACGAAAATTGGGCTAGGTAACCTACCCGTAATATTACGGGCACTAATATATTTTATATTTATTTACAGTTAACTTGGGTGCATTAATCAAGTAGTGTACTAGAGCAGAGGGGGGGCAACTTGATTAGACCCAAGAACTACTGTTTACTGACGAAACTCTGTGTGATCTACCAATGACATACTTCTTGAAATTTTAAATGGAGCACTATGTATAGTTCAGTATACAATTATGCAGTATTTTTTATTTTATTATGAGCGAAACCATAAAATTGAAATTATTTTTAGTAACTACTTATTTATATTAGTGTGAGCATTGCGTCTGAGCATCTTCCGCTAGATTATCAAAGTCAAGTTTGTAGTTGGATATTGCCAACCATAAAGAATCCAATGTATGAGCGTCTGTCAAGCGAGAACGGTTTTTACTTTTTGTTTGTTTTTAGTATGAAAATGTTGATTCACATATAGTCTAACTTCAAATTTGGATATATCTCGTTGAAATCCAATCCCCAGAGGATAAACTTGCTTTTAGAAAATATATCGCAGCGCAGAGTAATAATTTTGTTTTGAAATATCAAGTGGTTCATTTGCAATGTATCTGCAAATTTTTTAGCCATTTCAAAGATGTCACTATGATCAATGAAAATATTAAACAAATAATTTATGAATTCCACCAACTTCTCAATTTTTTTTTAAATCACTAAAGCAAATTTTGAAGTCTGATACCCCACTGCCTTAATTTCTGGCGTTTATTTGTCAGAAATAAAATTATTGATAGGATGTTTTTTCATATGGATCCTTGATGTTTAAATATTGTTAAAAAAATTTCTTCTCGATGTCAACTATTATAGATGCTGAGCTGTTTGATATTGGAATGCAGCAATATGGCGATTACGTTGCGCAGTCTGTTCTTTGTATTTTTTACATTATTATTTACTAGTATAATAATTTTATATGTTTTTTGGCTCGCCACTATCGACTGGACTAATAGCCACGATCGACCGGTTGGCCACCCATGTACTAGAGCGTATAAAAAAATGAGAATTTGTAAAAATATATAAAAGAGGAGTTCGTAAGTAAATTGATCAAGAAATTTGACAGTTAAGATGAAGCATGTGAGGTTTAAGAAGTGTGAAGGCCATTCAAGGAAGGAATGGTAGATGTTGCTATTGAAGCGTGTGGTGTAAGTTAAAGAAGAAAAGGATGTAAGTTAAAGAAAATGTTCGTAAAGGTTCAAAAAGCAGTGTCAAAGAAGAAGAAAGTCAGGCAGAATTGGTTGGCTACAAAATCCAATTAAAGAACACAAAAGATAACGATTGAGGATGTAAACAAGTCGAGCAATGAGTATAAAATGTTGAAAGGTGTGGCAAAAGAATTTGTAGCAAGAAAGAAGAAGAATGATATTGAATTTGATAAAAGGTTATCTGACGATTTCCAGAAAAACATTCTTCGGAAAACCCATACGAACAGCCAGAGATAAAAATACTAGTTCGCAACTGGAAAAAATCAGAAACCAAGATGGTATGGTGAAAGGAGAGGAATGCGTTTTAAAAGGATAGAAGAAATACTTCGAAAGTTTATTTGAGAAAAAGGATACGCAACCGCAGGCCCCATTCAAAGACATGAGTTAAAGTTGCAATAAAAGTGAAATTGGTACGACAGAGATTGTGGAAGCGTTGAACAGTATGAAATTGGGTAAGGCTGCAAGGTACGACAGGATTACGGTTAAAATTCTAAAGCAATTCTCCGGTACCGGCTTTTTAAACTTTGTTAGAGGAGCGGTAGCGTACTAGACGAGTAGTGCCAGGCTGTTATCGTTCCGTTTTACAAGGGAAAAGGTTCGTAACAGGACTACCGAGGCATTAGTTTACTTAGCATCGTCGGCAAACTGTATGCAAAGATATTTATTAAAAAAGTGACGAATGAAACTGATGAGAAGATATGGGATGTGCAATCAGGATTTAGAAAAGGAAGAGGATGTATGGATCAGGTCTTTTTATTACAAGGGATAGCCGAAAAATTCGTGTGAATAAGTCAAAGGGTCTACTGCGCTTCCGTATACTTGGAAAATGCCCATGAGTGGTGAGGAATGAATTTTGGTCAACGCTGTCTATGTATGGGATTGGCGGGCGAGCACTAAAATCACTTTACATGCTTGTGTCTGGATAAATGGACTTGTTTAACATCGAAAAATGTGTTAGACAGGGATGTGTTGCTTCGCCATGACTGTTTAATTTATACATGGACGAATATTTAAAAGATTTGAAAGAGATAATAGTGGAACTAATGAATGAGTTTGTATACTTTGGTTTAAAGTTTACGAGAGCCGGAAATTATGATTGTGACATTAAGCTAAAGGATATTGACAGGTAAACAAATGAATGGGGCCCTTTATAACGTTTTGAGCAAACGTGTCCAAAAAGGCACGACTGGCTGTGTATAGAGGAATGCTGCTGGTCCCTACACTTATCAGTATGGTAGTGAATGTTGGGTTTGGTAGAAGAAGCATGAATATAAGATTAATGCTGAGGAGATGAGTAGTCTGAGAATTGTATAGCCAAAGTGACAATTGGAACCTTTTAATTAGGTTAGACAATGCATTGATTAGGATTTAAAAAAAAAAATATACCTAAATTGGGGACATGGAGTAAGGGACACCTAAACACTTTTTTGCCCAGCGGTTTTCTGTAATAGGCTCAAGTTTCTGGAAGGGGCCTTCTTAAAGCACTCCGATGTCAGGATCTTAGCTTACAGAAAATTAATAAACTTTGTAGGAAGTTTTAGAATCCTGGGACTGGAATAGATTAAGGGTTATGCACAAAAAATCTGATAGGTCGAGGTGCTCGAGAGACTCCACAGCCTTCACGACCCCCCCCCTCCCTACAATCTACAAGGGACACCTAAACACTTTTTTTGTACTTAAATATCTTCGATGTACAGACACACGTTATTTTACAGTTTTATAATAGTGCAAAATTCTATTGTTAAGCCGATCAAATAACCAACTAGACTGTCAAATTCTTAGGAAAAGTTCATTAACTTATCTAAAAAATTCCCGTAAACTTAACTATTAATTATTTATGAGCCAAATTGTGACATTTTTTTTTATTGCGAAATGATAATAATTAGATAAAATTATGTGATGTGAATACGTTTCTATCTATAAAAGTTTAAATTAAAAAAAATATCTATTTACAAAATATTTGCGTCCGGTCTATATTTTCTTATAATAGAGTGTACATAACATTATTTATATTATTGTGATTATCGACCATTAATCATTTAGATGGCAGTTGTGATAACTAAAATTATTCCGATTATGATTACAAATGGCGCTAGCAAATTGCAGCTATTTCGTCATGGCAAATGCTTTAAAAAATTTACAGGATATTGTTACATATATTGTTTATCTACTATCATGGTTGGTTGTGTGGTTATTGGTAAAAAAATTTGTTAAACGTTTACTTTGACAGTTTTAATTTGTTGGTAAATCCAATCGATGTGTATCTAATTTTGTTTATAAAACAACCAACAAGTCAACGGTACGGATAAAGCAAACGGAAATTAGGTTTTTTGTTGGTTAAAAAAATAAAAGTTAACGGATTTAATAACAAAAACAAAAAGAATTCTTATTTATTTTCGGGTGGTAGCGGCTAAATACTAACTCGTAACTAGAGAATAATTCGTAAAAATCTAAAAAAAAGAGAGCAAACCAAAAGATGTAAGTAAAGCACGTTTTTTCCATTGGAACCATTACAACACCCTTAAATTAAATTTCGTGGCACATTAATCAAGCCAGCTGGTTCAGTGGTCGACAAGGACCTTTAATAAATATGATAATGCTCGAGGATCACGCACGCGAGACGCATATCTACGCACACGGTAAGCTTTTTCACGGCCTACTGCATTTTGATGTAACGCCTTTGATAATGTTTTTTTTTTTGTATCTCGTTAAAAAACATTTAGAATGGTCATAAAAATGCTGAATTCTTATCGCAAAGAAGAGACAGGACAAAGAGTTTTGTTCTTTCGTTTGGTGATATCATTTAAGGTGCAAGTATTGCAACAGTTAGGTTAGGTTAGGTATTGAAAAATATCTCGGCCATGATGTTGCGCATATTCAAAAATTAATTTGTAATTCAACAAGTAAAAAATACAGGATATAACCAACAATTGATTCGGTATACTAATAAAATTAAATGGTCTAATATTTATTAACAAACTTTTATGTCGAAACAAAAATGTTCTTCGATAGTTCTTTTATTAAATTAAAAAATCGAATGAGATGTGGATTAAACAGCATAATGTTCCTGATAATTTTATTAAAGTCGAAACGCTCTGAATTTTCTCGTTTCACCCGGATTTGATTTGTTAATGTTCATTCGACGGTTTATAGGTTAAAAAAATGTAAATGTGTATTAAACGACTAAAGCCGACAAGATTGGTAAATTAATCATTCTATAATTTTCTGATTTGTGTAGCGGTTTGTTTTATTAACTAAAAGATTCGATAAATATAAATCGAGTTTATTCATGATTTACCTACTGGTGATTACAAATAATGCATTCTTAATACCTGAAAAAGCCGCAACTAATACCTTTGTCAAATATTATACCCAAAACTGGTTTTTACATTCAATTATGCCGAGTTGAATGCTGGAAATTTTTTTATTGAAAATAAAAAATGTTGAAAAAATACGCAGGTTGTTTGAATAAGTATTAAAAATTAAAGTAGGCTTTGTACTAAAGTCACAGACATCAGCTTTCTAAAATATTTTTCAATGCTCGTTTAATTTTTTTTTATTGAAAAAAGAGGGAGCTTTGGCAGATCTAAAAATGTATTTCAGAACACGAGAGATCCATGTGAGAAATGCGTCGTTAATTAAAAATTATTTTTATCTACGTTTTTAAATCTTTAATTTCAATTACCTAGTCATAGTTAATAGTTCGTTTAAATTTACTACACGCTACTGATTGCTTTTGAAGCTGAAAGTCGTCTTTCTTCGCCTTTAGCGCACATCATTAATTACATTCTTTTCCCAAGATGACACTTACATTATGCCATCTTTCGCTTTTATAGGTACAATGTTATACCCAAAGCTCCATCCTATTTCGACACTCTCTTATTCTTGCGCGGAGAAAAATAAATCACACCGTAGTGTTAAAATTTAACCCGAATTTATAAAAATATTTGTATAAAACGCCCCGTTCCCACGAACCTGCGAGGCGTTAATTATTTTCAGTAACCAATCACGTTACACCCATTCGTCGAACTATGTAATCGTTGTTTTGGACAATTTTAAAAATGGTTAGGTAGAAAAATATGAAATTGTAATGATTTTCCGATTTTTATTTTTTTTTTTATTTTAAAGGGCGTCGACTGCTATGGTCATTAGCCCATTAGCCTATTAATATTTTTGTTCCGTTTTTTTTTCTATATCTGATTGTAAATATTCACTGCTTTTAGAAATTGTATGAATCTTCTTTCGACATCTCGGTTTCCGTTAAGGCATTGTTGCAATTCTGCTGGTATTTCTATTCGTTGTCTTATCACGTCTTTATACGGGCATCGTGTTATATGTTGTACAGTTAACCTGTGTCCACATTGTTCACACCTAGGTTGTCTTACCCCCAAGAGCATAAATGAATTTGTAAGGCGAGTGTGGCCTATTCTTAATCTACATAATACACAACTTGCTCTCTTCTGTTACAGGCAATAGGATGTGTATTTTTCTTAATACATGATTTCACACTTTTCAATTTGGCTTCTATCCCATTTTCTTTGCCACATTTTGGTAGTTTCATTTTTTAAGTATGATTTTTGTCGTCGGGTCTGAGTGAGATATTTTCGAAGTTTCCTTGTGAAGCGGCCATTCTAGCTGACTGTTCCACCATTTCATTGCCAGCAATTCCTTGGTGACTAGGAATCCAACAAAATCTCACTATTTTATTCTGGCTCTTTAGCCAATTGAGTCTTGATAGAACCATTTTTACCATAGGGTCATTAGTGAAGGGGTCTTTCAGTGCCTGCATGGAGCTACACTGTGGCCTCTCTAGGAAGTGACCATGAGTAGTAGGTTTCCAAATGACAGAATGAGCTTCCAGATCATCTTTCAGTCTTAGATTCATCTGTGTAAATTATTTGACATTCTGGGTTGTGATCTATTATTCTAAAAAATTCTATCGGGATGATGATACCGGTTTTATCTTCTTTTTTGTATCTTAGTAATTCTAGATTTATAGGAGGTGGGTCTATTTTCCAAGGAGCAATTTCCAACTGGTTGATATCATATACTTTTGGAAAGTTATAATAAAGGGATGTCAAAAGCTCTTTTAGGCGGACTCCTGCCGGTCTTGTGATTGTAGGACGCCTCTCATAGATTTCATATTCGTCTTCATTTGGTTCCATTGGGTGGATGGGATTCCTGAACTATAAGTTGTCAATAATCGATGTCTTCTATATTTCAGAGGGGTTATGCCTGCTTCACAACAAAGTGATAGGTATGGACTTGTGCGGAATCCTCCTAAGGCGATTGTTAATGCCGTGCATTGTATCGAGTCAAGTATTTTTAATCTCGATGGGCATGCAGATCCGTGTACGAAACAGCCATAGTCCATTTTTGACAATACTAATGATTTATATAATCTCAACAGAATTTCCTGGTCCCAACCCCAATTAATGCTTGCAAGAGTTTTGCTTTTTTGCATCTTATTTTTTTCCGATTACCATTGTTTAAATGTAGTAATAAAACGACGAATTAATCATGAAATCAAATTTAAAGCAACGCATTTTGTAGATTAAGTAAAATAAATTGGTTTATAATTGCATGAGATGAAGAGTTATTAGTAGGCGAGTTTTTATTCGATTTTTTTTTTCGTTTGTAAATACACTACTGTCAAGAGGACGACGCAACTTCATGGATTTCTCGAACAGAAAAAGAACTACTAAAAAAGCCTCACTCAATTAACGTCGAAACGTCGAGTGTTTATTTTCAAACAAAGTCTTTTATTGACTATAACATATAAAATATTCACTTATTAATGCCAATCTGGTAATGTTAAAATGTTTATCCATTAGTACAACAACTAATGTTTGATTATATCAATTTATAACTTTCTTTGTAATACTTGTTAACCAAGTATTTCATTAACAAATCGTATAATTTTAAAAACTATTTATGATTATTTACGAACATTTTTTGTTATTAAAACGAGAAATGTTTCATGTAAACTTAAAATTATTGACCAATAACTGTTACTAAATAACTATTTATGTAGTTGGATAGTTATTTATACTATTTTACATACGAAACGAGTTTTGATATGCATACGAGGGTCGAGCTAATTTTTACTAACTTTGTATCTGCACACTAAATTACAATTTATTTGATTATGAGCTTTTATATAATAACGATAAAAAAAGTGTTCTGTTAGTTATTTTCATAAACGAAAACTTATTTTGAGGGTCGACAAGGTCTAAAAATCGACCCCTACCTACTTAAGTATTACTTTGAATTAATTAATTATTAATTACACTTGATATTTAATGAATTTTACAAGTATGTCCATTTATTCTGTTAAATTTTGATGAGGAAATGATCACTTAAACAATCGCAAAGTTTTTAAATTGGTAAGTATTTTGTATCAATAGGTAAAAAACTAGAAATAGGATTTTTAAAGTAATATGGCTATGGAAGCTAACATCAATAGCCAGTGCGACCCGAAAAGGGAAAACTTTCAAGGATTGAGCAAGCAAGAAAAATCTTCTTGAGTATAAAATCATTTTTTACGAGACTAGACCTTAATTTGCAACTGAGAACTCGAATGATCAGATGCTATGTCTTCTCTGTCCTACTCTATAAATGTGAAAGCTGGACACTTAATTTACAGACTGAAAAGATAATAGAAGCCTTCAAAATGTATGTGTATAGACGGATGCTGCGAATTTCATGGGTACAAAGGATCACCAACGATGAAGTACTCCAGCGCATGCACAAACAAAAAGAACTACTGAACACCATCAAGGAAAGAAAAATGCAATATCTGGGTCATGTGATAAGAGGTCCTAAATACGAAATATTACGCCTCATAATGGAAGGCAAAATACAGGTGAAAAGATCAGTAGGAAGACGCCAGAACTCATGGCTAAAGGGTTTGAGGAGATGGTTCAACCGCTCGTCTGCAGAAATCCTTCGTGCTGCAGTTTCCAGAGCTACAATTGCCATTTGGATCGCCAACCTTCGGTCTGCCTACTATTTCAAAATAAATATATTTTTCTTAGCTTATTTGATTATTCGCACCTTACCAAAACATAAAAACGCATTTTTTACTTTTTTGTCTTTTTGTTTGTTCGGGCACATGCCAGAAATTATTAAACGGGTTTTAATGCGTTATCACGGATTGATGGAGCTTGGCTAGGATCAGAATATAGGCTTTATTTCATTTAAATCGGATGTTGGAAAAAAAAGTTATTCTTATTTAAAGATCTTTCTAGTCTGGGAAGTTACTAACTGCAATCGCCGAAGTCCTAAATACGTTAAAACTTACAACACGAAAGAACAACCTTCAAAAGAAAAAAAAACCCAAAATAAATTCGGTTTGATTTTATTTTGTGTTATAGTTTAGTTTCTAAAAAAATTAATAGGTGGCGCTGTTTATTTTAAGAATACGCTATAGAAATTTTTACAACAACTCAACTGACCCGCATCATTTTTAAATTTAGTTTTACTAGATGTCACGGTTCATTTTTAAAACACATATGTTGGTCTATAAAGAAGTTCTTTGACGTTAAATCGTATGTCAAGAAAAAAGTTCCACACGGACGAAGTCGTCGGCAATAGCTATTTTTAATAAAAACAGGGAATAATTCTTTGCTAGAATTGCTTAATTGATTTGGCAAATCGTTTTTTTTTTAATAAAATGCTTGTTGAGTCTCCGCTTACCAGGATTATTTATGTTTGATGTTGTTGTTATAATTTTATTGCTTTCCATCAAAGGCTTTATCTCTTAATTATTCAAATGTCACATTTAAATACTCGCATTTAATTCAAGTAAAAGTACGCACTTCTGACGCCCTCAAGTGGAAAAAGGAAAAGGTATGCGATTCAATCCAGAAGTATAAAATGATTGGCACGCAAATCCGCTAAACGCTATCGCAATAATCGTTATCGCTAACCGCTATCACTATCGTCGCCTCCAATTCAATTCAATATTATAGTACTAGCACCGCCTCACCGCCACTTGAGGAATATAATATCACTATACGAAACATTTGGTCCTTCGAACCAGATGTACAGTTGTTTTCACTGAAAATGGGTTCACGTCTTATGACTAGATTTTGCCATATTTGCGTAAATCAGGCTTTTCTTATCGACGCCGATAGACAAAACAAAAATACATAAAATTTGATAAATGATTTTAACGTATTAGTATATTTTGCAACGTAAATTTTTAAACTCAACGTAAGCAATAACATTAATAAAAACAAAAACTATAATTGATAATTATTTATAATTTAATATCTGATATGTAATAAAATTATAAAAATTTAATATTTGGTCATGTGACCATTTTTTTTCGACTATTTGAACCAATCTGTCTGGAATTTTAGTTAATTAAATTAACTATAACATTTGAATTAAGCTTTTCCCAGCACTCATGAATAAACTCCCATAATTCATAAGAATTGTTTGGTATAAAATTTCTTTTAAAATAAGCCCCCAACATTCTCTATGGGATTAATATCGGGACTGTAAGCGGGCCATGGCAAGACTTCAATTTTAGCATTTGCGATATGGATCGGGCAGTTATCATGCTGAAAGACGAACGAGTTATTTGGATATATTTGTCCAACAGATGGGAGCCTTATATCTTCCAGAACAGACATATAATCGACGTTAAACTTTTTCTCCAATCGCCAGCAGACACCAAGTCCATAAACACGTATCCAATCCCATACATTTAATGAAAATCGCCCAGGTCTGAAAGCAAGATCGCTAGTGTAGCATTCTTCAAATTGTGTATTGTCTGGTCGGTAGACACGAATTTTTCCATTACAATATATGTTGACTAAAAAACCTTTTCATCAGTGAACATTACCGTGTTCCAAAACTCATGGTCGCGGTAATTATAATTTAGGGCGAAAAGTAAACGAGACTGTTTCCGTTCTTCTGTGAGTTTTTTTTTTTTTTTGCAGCTACGCCGTTTTTTAAGTCAGATTCTTTGACTCTTCTGCTAGCGGTAGGTTAAGACCCAGGATATCCTGTGCCAATAACAGCATTTCTTGCATTTTTAAAAGGATTTGCCCTTAGATATCCCAGAAATGCATCATCTTGTTTAGGGACGAAAATGCGAGCCGGACCAGTACCAACTTTTGTTCTCAAAGACCCTCCTTGAATCCAACGTTGCTTAATTCTTAAAGAGGTGTTTTTGCTCCTTCTGGTAAATTTTGCTAATGCACGTATTGACCACCCATCTTCAATTCTGGCTGTTATTTGAGATTTTTCATTATCAGTTAAACGACGAGACATTTTAAAAAAATTTGACACTGACAGGCTTGTCAACCATACTTTATTTTTAAGTTATATAACAATTTTAGTGTACCCATTTTCTATGAATACAACTGTACGTTTACAATGCTCTAGCTAAAAAGATGATGGAAAAGCAGCACAAAAATATTTAAAATAATATTTCAAGCTTGGACTTATTTGAGTTTTGTGCAATGTTATTGAATTAGCAATCTAAATCGTGTTAGATAACAATACTAACCAAGTTTTTACAAAAAGTATTGGGCTTATCAAACTACATTGTAAACAACTAAAATAATACCCAATTTTAGATCCATCTTCCCATACCCTCGTATTTTTTAAAAGAAAAAATATATACCTAATGGAAATTCCTCGAAATACCAAATTCGATATGGTACTTATTTTATTTATTTAAATGCAATACTGTCAAATAAAAATGTCAACACTTTCTTATAGGTTTATTGGATTTTTAGATTAAACGAAAAAAGAATTAAAGAATTAAAATACAAACAATAATGATTTGTATTAATGTAATTTTATTTGAACCCAGTTTACTATCACAGTAGAAGAAAATATTTCTCTTATACTGGGTATAAAGCAGTAGACGGTCACTACAATGAAGAATATAAAGGTGAAAAAAACACATTAGCTTAACCAATTAATCTTGTAAAAAATAAGCGTTGTTAAGGATGTACTCATAAAAACTACTCTTAAAAATACAAAAAGAAATTTCATAGACAACTTTTATTACTCTTCTGGTTTGGATTAAGTGAAGTGTTTGAACAACATCTTTCAGCAACACATAAAATTTACCATATGTAGTTTAAACTTTCCAATAGATGTCATTTTTCATAACTTTTTGACTCTCGTTTTTCCCAGTGATATTAATGGATACATATTTTTTACAAATCTGGTTAGAAGCAATTTAAATGGTTACACCTCCTCCACCATTGTTTGCAATTATGCTAGCACATTTGACCACAAATGAAAACTGAGTTTTAATGACTTTATTATAAAAAACAGTCAATGTCTTAATTAAATATCATAATCATAGAAAGCAAGAAACTCGTGCATTTTTTTGAGAAACAATTACTTAATACAATAATTACCAAATGGTCTATGACGCAAAAAAGCGGCCATCGACGGTATGTTATTAGATGGGACCACATACCGTGGGTCTCTAACAACTTATTCAACAACACACACACACACACACACACCAAACAAAAGAACGGGTATTTAGATAATGAGCGGTTTCGTATCACGATTTTTATTAAAAGTTTTGATGGCGTTTTTACTACTATCCATTACCATTATTTATGGCAAGTTTTTTTCGATACCCAGATATTAACGATCTATGAATGGTATCGAAGAATGAGGACGAAAATTAGTAAACGTTTTAAGTGGTCCATAACTGATATAAAAATAAAAAACAATAACATCATGAAATAGTTAAGTATTTGTATGGAGTGAGTACATAGGTCGTGAATTTATTTACGAAATGTTTGGACGATGGCTTTTTATGTCAGTTTTATACTTTTTGCTCATTAAAAGCAGATATTCGTATTCAATGCTATATTTTAGAGTTACTGCTTGAATGGAATGTTTTATCAAAACATTGGGAAACCTGATAGTTTAAAAGAATAAATAAGTTCTATTTAAACATTACAATAAATACATACTAGAATATCACTTCTAAAATTTTGGATTAAGTTGATTTTACATTTCTTTTATATTTCATAAATTAAGGCTTGTAAGTTAGTAATACCCTTGAATCAAGTCCCTTCATCTCGATTTTGGAAGTCACGGAGTCCAATAATATGTCTTGGCATGACCATGTTGCTAACATCGCAAAGTCGGCAAGCCAGAGGCTAAGTTTTCTGTGGAAAGCTAGAAAGTTTTTTATTCCTGATCAACCGTTGACGACGTACAAGGCTCAAATCCGACCTCTACTGGAGTATTGCTCGCACATTTGGGGTTCAGCACCAAGGCATTCTCTTCGTCTTCTAGATTCCATTCAAAAAAGGGCCATTCGGTTGATAAACAGCTCAACTCTCACAGATACCCTTCACCCTCTAGAACATAGAAGAAGAGTTGCAGACCAGTCATTGCTCTACAGATATTTCCATGGCAGATGCTCCAGAGAAATAAAAACTCTTGTACCACCATTGGCCACATTCGGCCGAAGAACTCGGCACGCTGATCAGTCTCACCCATTTACTCTCAAGATTGACACTACAAGGACCAATCTTTATCAAGAATCCTTCTTTTACAGGGCTGCAACGGAATGGAATAAGCTTCCAAAATCAGTTTTTCCAGAGAACTATGACCTGCAACTTTTTAAAAAGCGGGTCCACAATCATTTCCTTTCTATAATCCCTTTCCCTTCTAATAGTCGCAGTGCGGACCGTCCGCGGTCCACACGATAGGTCTACCATTTTTGCGACTATTTTCATTAAAAAAAATTCCAAATCATTTTCTGTATTTACAGCAATGACTGTTTTTTTAACTTATATTAGGAATACCATAAAAAGTAGATACATTCCGAAGTATCGCTTTGATATTTTATACGCGATAGTATTAAATTTAATGTTTTTTTTTCATGAATAAAACCTATTAGGAATATTTCATAAAGAATTCAATAAAAAAAATATCCGTGGATTATTAATTCATACTATGTCATCTAGTAAATACCTCGAAAGCTATTAAGTCGGCATTTTTGAAAAAGAAAAACTAGCATATACCGAGTGTACAGTTACCTGTCTAATATTTATTATATAATTTATATCTTTAGTAATCCGAAGAAAATCAATTTTAATTATTGAGACATGTTTTTATGTACGACAAACTGTCTACAGCTGAAAACTAGTTTGCATTCGCGCGATTATACCCGGCAAATGCTGTGACTGTAACTAAAGATTGTGAATGAGTGCCCCGGGGGATATCTTAAGGAAACTTCAATTAAAAAAATGTTAGGAAACGTTTATAGTTGCAACTTTTTCATGAGTGTTTAATGTTAGTAAAGGATTTATGTTTTGCTCCTTATTAAAATTTAAAAAAATAAAACCAAGGGAGTCAATGGGATTTATAACCAATTAAATAATACATTTGTTAATAATAAATAAAAACTAACAATTTATAATTATTTTTTACAAAAAATGTAAACGTATTGTGTCATCCTTGGGACAAGTGTGCACGTTAATAATCTTATCGCAACGACCAGTCGATGTCTGAATAAATATTGAATTTATTAACAGTTCGGAATTTTATTACTTGAGGTGTAAATGACACCGATTTACCACAAAGAAAAACATTAAGGCATTTTTTTTGCTTCAATTTAAAAATACCTAATCATACAATCATACAGACACACAAATTTATTGTAGATAGTTTTCAATTATTTGGTAAAGGAGTAAAGGAAAGGTTATGTAAATATTGCAAACTTGGGATAAATTGCGCCAAAATTAACTAAATAGTGTAGAAATAACTATTAAATAACTTTAAACCAACAGTCTTGTTCAGTTCAACGCACAGAAAACACAAAGCGCCACGTTTTCCAAGAAAATGAATTCCTCAAATCATTCCATCAAAATCTCCGGAAATACCCTTCATCTCGATTTTGGGAGTCACGGTGTCTAATAATATGTCTTGGTATGATCATGTTGCTAACATCGCAAAGTCTGCAAGCCAGAGGCTAGGTTTTCCGTGAAAAGCTGGAAAGTTTTTTACTCCTGATCAACTGTTAACGACGTACTAGGCTCAAATCCGACCTCCATTCAGAAAAGGGCCTTTCGGTTGATAAACAGCTCAACTCTCACAGATACCCTTCATCCTCTAAAACATAGAAGAAGAGTTGCAGACCAGCCATTACTCTACAGATATTTTCATGGCAGATGCTACAGGAAAATAAAAATCCTTGTACCACTATCGGCCACCCATTTACTCTCAAGATATAAGGACCAATCTACATCAAGAATTCTTCTTTTACAGGGCTGCTACAAAAAAAGCTTTCAAAATCAGTTTTTCCAAAGAACTATGACATTGAAACTTTTCAAAAAGCGGGTTCACAATCATCTCCTTTCCATAATCCCTTCCCCTTCTAATAGTCGCAGTGCGGGCCGTCCGCGGCCCACACGATAGGTCTACCCTTTTTGCGACTATTTTTATTAAAAAAGTTTTTATTTTTTCCTATTGACAAGTCTGACTGACAAATCAATAATCGTATAATTATGTGTATAAAAATCAAGAAACCTTTTAAATAATAAAAAAATTAATATCTTTAAACATGAACTACAATCTTATATTTTCCCCCGTTTCAATTTTTTAACGTTATAAAATCAACAAAATGTAACTAATTATATTTGAAACGTTGCGGTTTCTTCACTTTTCTACCGGCTCTGGTACTGGTGACGACACCATCATTTGTACTAGATTGTGATCTTCTTTGTTTTCTTACGCCTTTTCTGTATTATTATCTTGTTGACTTCCTTAAAACTCATTTCCTTGTGTTTTTACTTCTGTATACTTCTCTTCATGTCTATAGACGTTACGTAGTTTTTCTATTCGTCCTTTTAATTCCGTTGTTTCTTGAAATACTTTTTCCAAAGGGTATAATATGTGGATTGAACGGATTATCTCACCATTCTTCAACTTTATCTTGGCTATTCTCGGTTTTTTTATCTCTTCCAGGGTACATTTCTATAATTTCTGCTAGAGGCCATTCAATTCTCTTTCTATTTTCAGCACTCACATATACTAGGTCCCCCACTTTCAAACTACATTTTGCTTAAATCATCAAATTCGGGCAATTCACTTGACCGTGTCTGTGATAAACATGGAAGGGCTTGAAAAATATGTCAATGAACGAGTATTTATAACGGCTTCTTCATCATTTACAAAAGACTTTCCTAGATTTCTCCTCAATAATTCTTAAAATCCTTTACCAGAATCTTCCCTAACGCAGCATGTATATATTTAAGGTCTACTAATTGTGGAAACACAACAATCAGATTGTGGTTAGCTAAATCAAGGGTAGCACCCGAATTGAATGATTTAAACAGAATGAGTTTGGTAAGACGTCATGGATATATTAAAAAACTCCGAGACGTTTTTCGGAGTCGATTTAAGAATACCAATACTGGTCGAAGGACACAAAGAAGTTTGCTCCAGATGGTGGATAACTTTCCACTAATTCAAGAGCTGGTGAACTTTCTTCCATGGATTGGAGTACATATTGTAATTTATCTTCAACGTCTATGTTTTCTTTTTTATTTTGTTTTATACTGGCCCTAAAAACCAATCCAGTATTTGATGTTTTCGTAAAATTTTTAAACCTGAACTTTCGGCAAAATGAAATTTCGGCACCTTTCTTTATTAGTTTAATCATCTTCATCTAATATTCTAAGTAGACATTCACATTTTGATTGATATTCAAAATATTTATCCCTATAGAATAAGTTTCTTGATATTCTCTATCTAGTACATCCCCAAGCGCTTCGGAAAATATTGTTTCTTTTAAATTATCATCTGGGTAGCTTTATCTTGAAGTTATATCCACTAGATTTCTCAGGAGAGCCTCCGATTGGTATTTCTGTACAGACCTTATTTCTTTTATTTCTAACTCCAGCGAATCAATTTTTTCGCAAATGGCGTTTACCTGTCTTTTGCTAAAACTTCTTTTTTATGATTTATTGGGTACATATACGTTAAAACATATTTTTGTGTTATATAGTGGAAAATTTCTGTAAGATCTAATTTTACAACATAAAGTAGTATTGAAGATTTTGATACTCCATTTGTAGATCGCAGTATTTTGAAGATAAATATTACTTTGAAAGAGCTGATAAATGTAAAAGAAAAGTGGTATACACCCATTTGTTTACAAAAAGCGTTGAATAAATTGGAATTATTAATCATACATCGGAATTATTACAAAAAAAAATATTTATCCACCCAAAAGTTAAATTAATAATAAATCATTTTCCAAACATTTTTTTTGGCCAATCCAGCGTTTTCCTTCTACTTTTCCTTGGATTAATAATTTAAGCAGTGTTTATTTGGGACCACGAACCACATGACCGAAGTATAACAGTTTTCTTCTTTAGATGTTGTATAGCAAAACACGATCTGTGTCTATTCTTCTCAGCACTTCTGCGTTAGTTGTATGGGGTGTCAATGTCACGCGCAGCATTCTGTGGTAGCACCACAATTAATATGCCTTAACCTATTCATGGTGTTAATTTTAAGGTCCTTGTTTCACAGGCGTACAGCAAGACCAACCATACGAAACACTTTAGCACCCCCAAACGCGTGTCCGTTGTCCACATCATTGTTGGAATTTATCCAGCAACCAAGGTATTTAAAGTGGTCAAATCGCTCTATGATGTTATCTCCGAGTGTCAGCCTGGTATCAGGCTTTATATTAATTTTACTTGTCGCCATCCATTTAGTCTTTTGGACGTTTATACTAAGCCCTTTGTCTCTACATGCCTGTTCTACACGGTTTGAGAAGAGTTTGTAGGTCTTCTATAATCTCAGCAAGTAGACCCGTGTCATCTGCATAACTAAAAACCTCACCATCAATCCTGACACCAATATTGCAATCTTCTAAGGCTGTTTGAAATACTTGTTCAGAATAAATATTAAATAATGATGGGAAAATCACAGACCCTTGACGAACACCACGATCGATGGGAATCGCTCCTGTTTCTAGTCGTTCAATTTTTATGTTTGCTGTTTGATTGTAGTTTGGAGATTGTAAACTTTGCAGTTAATGATTTTTAATAGCAAAAAATGTTAATTTGTGCATTAGGTGCAAAAACCTAGACTATAGAGATGGATGTTGAAAAGTATTAGTATAAAAACAGTCCATATTAATATTCTTTGAAGTGTATCGAAGCTAATAAAAATAAGCATGATTTCGTAACTCTGTACTTTGATAATAAATCAGGTTCTTACAATTCAATGGGTGCACGTCTTTGTTCCTCGATCTATCGTGTCATATAAAATTAATATTAGCAGGGGGCGTTTATTGAAAAGAGTTAGAGTATGACCCGAAGATAATACCTGCGACGTCACGTAATATCAACAATGTAAAAATTGACAGCGAGCTAGTCCATCACCATCATTAAAACCAAATGAGTTTTATCGATGAATCACGACCATTGTAGATTGTGCTTCCCGCCGAGGTGTAAATTACACGCGAGTAAAAACTGTTTTTAATTAATATTCTTTAGATCGAGCTCGTGTGTGGGTTTCTTTTTTGTTGTTGTTCTTGTTACATCGAGACGACTAATTACGGATTTTTTAGTTTCTGCCCTTCGCACTCGTAAATTATGTTTTTGTGCACCATTGCAACAGATGAAACAAAGATAACTCAGAACTGTATTCTGCTTTACACGGTGTAAATTACATAAATTTAAAATACTATCGATGTTATTGTTTTCTGCTTTAAACTACCCACAGAAAAATAAATATTTTCTTCAGGCCTTTATGTTAGATCCAATGTAAGCGCCGTGTCTTGAAAGGGTTGTTGTATATAATTCTTAAGGGTTGTAAATCCAAGAATTACATAAACACCGAGATTAATCGTGAAGTGTATATTTTAAGGGTAAGATTTGATTAGTTTATAGTCTAGAAAGAATGTAACCGGCTTTTATGAAAAAAAGACTTGCCATAAGATGATGCTCGTTAGTTCTAATTCAAGTAATGGAATCCCTACTGTGAGTTTCCACGATCCACCGTTTCGGCTCCAAGTATGAACTCCTGTCCTTTTGTATGTAACATAAAGTCGATTGCAATGTCTTTCGTTTTAATATCTTTGCGAACACAGAAAAGTCTTATGAGAGTATACACTAATGTAATTGCACAAAGGTACAGCGGTTAACAACTTAATCACGAAGATAGGAACTGATACCTAACGCGGTATAAAATCGTAATTAAAAATAAGGAGCTAATACCCACCCTCTGAGAAAAGAACAACAATTGAGAGAGGCCGTAAATGTAGAATTTAATGCTAAATTCATTCTCTTTAATTCAAACTTTGCTTCGTACCGTGCTATTATTTGAGTACTAAAAACCAGACTTATTATCAAAATATAAGAATTGGGTAAAAATTTAACGTTATTTCTATTGAAATAAAAAACATAAACGTCGCCCCGATTTATTCTTAGAAATAAAGAGAGTGCCGTGAACATTCAAATATGAATTATTTTTTCAGTAATGAATAAACGGCAATGGTAACATTAACCCCTTCAGGCACATAGTGCTTCCAAACAAAATTACTCAAAATTATCTTTTCTACCGAGAGCTGTAAAATTTTTTTTAAATGTAACACCGAATATAAATTTTGTATCGCATTAAGACTTATGTACTAAGTGTAAAAGAATAAGTAACCCTAAAAAATAAGAATTTAAATGTATCTGTGAAAAATAGCATTGCTATCGTGAATAAAACGCATTCAGAATTTTTAAACAGCATTAGAATCATTTATCTTGAATGAATTTCTCTAATATGTAAAATGAGAAAGATTTTTGAAACACAGAGTAATCTCGTAGTATGTAGGAAGCAGAAATTAATGGATGTTGGAAAGAAAAAAAGAAGAGAATGAGGCAAGCAACTTTCCATTTATTTCAGTGATATTGTGCTTCGTTGTGTACAAGGCCTACTAGTGTAATAAAATTGGGATTTACCTCATGAACATCAAAAACTTGGCCATTATAAAAACGGTTAGGCTTTTAAAAAAATAAATTTAAATAGAATGTGTAGGTGTGCTAGACAGAATGATTAATTCTAAATTATTATAAATAAAATTTATCCATTTGCATTTTTTTCCCAACCATGTGATGAAACATTGTCTAAAGAAAGGTCCGTTTATGGCGTACAAAATGTTTAAACAAATGCTCTAGGACAAAAAAACAAAAGAATGTTAATTATTAAATCAGATCCGCCAGGACGAGCTGTAAGTGAAAATCACTTTTGGATCGTGTTACGTACAATATTTTTTCTGTAGCCGTTTTGTATGTTAAAAAGATTATCGATGGATAATAATTTTATATAGACATTTGCATAAAACAATAACTCTTATAAATACATTACTTATAAATATTAATTACACAATTATGACATTTACAATTGTGGACTTAAGCATCGAGTAATTGCTCCAGAGGCTTGTTGGCTTTAATATTTTAGATTTTTCCATTAAATATGCAAGAATCACTTGTTCATTTATAATATGCACATTTTTATCATTACTTCATTTTTTAAATATATTGTCAACCAATTCATACCTCTCTCTTGACTTAACCGGCAATAATTCGTAAGTAGCTTCTTTAGCAGATTCACTTATCTCATGTGGGATCATTTCAGCCTCACTTTTACTTCTGATTTCCATTTTTTGGATTTAAAAATCAAAAAAACATAAACCAATGGTACGTGACAATCGCTTTGATAATAAAATACAAGTTCATGGTATTGTCAAAACCGCCTACATAGATATCCAAAATCGTACCGAAAGTAAAGAAATCGTTCCGAAAGTGAAAAAAATCGTGCCGAAAATAGATATTTTCGGTAAGAATTGTGTAAAGTGGTATTTTCGATTTAATAAATCAAACCGAAAATTTTGTTTTCGATACGGCTGCAGAAAAAGTTTCTTTTTTATTCTAATCAATTTTGTCTTCTACTATCTCAAAATGTTAAGCGCAGCCCAGATTTGCTGTGTGTATCTTCTAGGAAATAAGATGATTATTATTTAGCAATTTAAATAATAATTGAGTTTAACGACAGATTTTTAGCAGCTATTAGGTTTGAGTTAAATTAATAACCGATATCTTTGTTCGGATGATTGTCCCAACGCGACGTGAGTATCTATTCAAACACTGTTTATAATCTTAAGTAAAAATAAGTTCTCAGACACACAATATCCACGGTCGAATCAGATAACTGAAACCAAAAAGTGTGTGCCCGGCTACTGAAAAAAATCAGTCCATACAAGTAGAGTATTAGCTACTATCAGATGGTAAGACGATGAACACCACAGGGTAGCGTTATTGGGCCCATCAATCTGCGCAAAATTATTCATAAGGTCGCTTATCTGACGAACGAACTTAATGGAAGACGGAGATTATGTTACGTCCTAATAAAAACTGAACAAGGAAGATAAATTTGTCAACGTTGTGTGTTCGATCGTCCCGTTTTACATTGTTGCTATTTTATGCCGGATTATGCTAATTTCGGAAAAGATTTTTAGATCTTCGACGAAAACATACTGGTCTTTGCTATTGAATTGAATCAGTTTTTAATAACAAATATTTACGAGTCGAAAAATATCTATACAAACCGTACACAATTAAATAAGTTTTGAGTGAACAATAGGTACTTGGAAATGCAGTATTTAGCTAAAAAACTAAACTAGTTTGTATTAAGCTACATTCTTCCAACATTGCACCGATCATGACGACATATTGTTCTTACGTAGTTGCACTTACACCACTTCCTTTACCCAATAAAAATTAAACGTATTATTACAGTGAAAATATTAAAAAATTGATTTAGTGATTTCATCATTGGGATCATTAAATAGATGACTATTAGGATCCTATTTATTTGCACCACTGGTTCGAAGTCCACATCCTTACTCTTTTAGTCTTTGTTTCAGATACTTCAGGCATCAAACATGCCGTGAGGTAATGGTAATGGATGCACAAAGCGTAACATTAAATAACTATAATGATTATTAATTTCCTTTGACAGGAGTTTCATTCAATAATTAATCAACAAGAGTAGAAAGAATGCCACAAATAATTATTAGAATTAGCGTTATAGTGCAGTTTTTTAATTATTTATTCAATAGATCGAGAGCCGGCCGTTCAAAATCCTACCTTATCGAATTACCGAAAACAAGCAATTTGTAGATGAAGAAGACGATTGGTGATCCTAAAAATCAAAATATTTTAAGAAAAACTCGATTACTGCAGTAAAAATATCCCTGAAATGTTTTTTTTTCACGTAGGTATATTCTAAAAAGACAATGTCTAAGTACACAAAGGTAACATGGGTGTCCAAATAGATGTGAGTTGTTTAAAATTTACGTCGGTTAATTAAGTAACAACTGTCTATTATTTATTAACCCCTTAGTAAGTAATCTGCATACAGTTAATCTTCATATAAAAAAACACACGAATACAACTTACCCCTCTGGATGGCATTTATAGACTTCAGAAAAGCGTTCGATACTATAGAATACTGGAGCATCATCAGATCATTGAGAAGAGCACGAATATATCAAAGATATATAAATATGATTCAACACATCCAAGACTACTTTACAAGTCAAATTACAAGGAGTACGGCAAGAAGATATTATCTCGCCAAAGCTCTTTACCTTAGTGCTTAAAGATGTATTCAGCAACCTCAGCTGGTGCGACAAAAGAATTACCATACAAGGAGAGAAACTGAATAATTCAAAATTTGCAGAAGACATTTTATTATTTGCTCAAAACGAGAAGGAATAATAAAAGACCAAAAGCTAGAAGCATAAAAAGTAGGCCTGTGAATAAATACCAACGACCAACGAAAGTACGGACCATAACATACTACCAGGCATTGTTAAGCAACTTATCTGTATACGGTCTTTCAACCCAAACTGCGCCTATGGCTTTTGAGCTTCATGCAAGATCGCTCCTTACATGTGGCAGTTGACGGTATTTCTTCTGATGCCTTTAAAACCAATGCCGGGGTCCCCCAGGGTTCCATCCTGTCCCCTACCCTATTTGTTTTACACATCAACGAACTCTTGAAAACAACCACGAACCCCATTTACAGTTTCGCAGACGACAGCACACTTGTCTCAACTTTCACATCCGGTGAATGATACAAATAGACTCAGGCAGGAACAGGTTGACTCCATCAATAGAGATCTTGAAGCAATCGTCGAGTGGAGAACCAACAATCTTGTTCAGTTCAACGACCAGAAAACACAAATCGCCACGTTTTCCAAGAAAGTGAATTCTTCAAATTCCATCACAATGTCTGGAAATACCCTTCATCTCGATTTTGGGAGTCACGGTGTCTAATAATATGTCGTGGCATGACCATGTTGCTAACATCGCAAAGTCAGCAAGTCAGAGACTAGGTTTTCTGTGGAAAGTTTTTTACTCCTGTTGACCGTCAACTATTGACGACGTACAAGGCTCAAATCCGACCTCTACTGAAGTATTTCTCGCACATTTGGGATTCAGCACCAAGGCATTTTCTTCGTCTTCTAGATTTCATTCAGAAAGGGGCCATTAGGTTAATAAACAGCTTAACTCTTACAGATGCCCTTCACCCACTAAAACATAGAAGAAGAGTTGCAGACCAGTCATTACTCTACAGATATTTCTATGGCAAATGCTCCAGAGAAATAAAAACTTTTTTACCACCACTGGCCATATTCGGCCAAAGAACTCAGCACGCTGATCAGTTTCCCCATTTACTCTCAAGATTGACACTACAAGGACCAATCTCCATCAAAAATCCTTCTTTTACAGTGCTGCTACAGAATGGAACAAGCTTTCAAAATCAGTTTTTCCAGAGAACTATGACCTGCAACTTTTTAAAAAGCGGGTCCACAATCATCTCCTTTCTATAATCTCTCCCCCTTCTAATAGTCGCAGTGCGGGCAGTCCGCGGCCCACACGATAGATCTACCCTTTTTGCGACTATTTTTAGTAACAAAAAAAAATACTAACTATCCAGGGACAATCAATAGAAAAAGTAAAGTCATACATATACTTTGGACAATCGGTAAGCCTGACATAACAAAAACGGGACAGAAATAGAGAGACGAATCAGATTAGGATGGGCGGCATATGAAAAGTAAAACATGTCCTAGACAAAAATATACCCCTAAAACTAAAATCAAAAATCTACAACGAATGTATTCTCCCCGTGGTAACCTACGGCGCAGAAACTTGGGTAATGAACAAGAAAACAATTCATAAAATCAAAGAGCCATCGAAAGAAAATTATTGAAAGATAAAAAAACAAACAAATGGATCAGGAAGCGGACCCATGTACAAGATATCACCCAAATAATAACCACCCTTAAAAAGAACTGTGCAGGCCACGTGGCCCGACATTCCGAATATTGGAGTGGTAAAATAACAAGATGGCGACCACAGGGAAAGAGAAGAAGCGCAAGAAGACCCAAACAGAGATGGTATGATGATCTGAAAAAGACGGCAGGCCTGAACTGGTACCAGATAGCCCAGAATAGAGAAACATGGAATCATATGAGAGAGGCCTATACTTAAAGAGTAGAAAATGGCTAAGAGAGAGACAGAAAGTAAGTAATTAAAATAATCATTTATTTAATTTAAGGAAAACTTACAGACAAACGTACAGTATACGACAGCATGGTAATAAATTATTATTTCCTAATAGGTATATTATAATATTATATATTTATAAAAAACACAAATAAAGCTAATTATATCGGTCGGTGATAAAATTGTTCATACACAAGTAACTGCTAGGGTGTAAAATGTAGGTAAACAGTTTGGTCTAACCTTATCATAAAAAGTTGGTTTCATTCGTTAAAATAGGGCTATCAAGTGTCTCCTAAATTTGGTCTGCCAGCGGGATCTGCCAAAGTCGGGCGAGACAGATCAACAGTTTTAAGTTATAATTATCGGTTTTTATTACAACATATTAGTTTCGTTCGGTAACTACATCAATTTTGTAGGCTGTAATAGAGCGTTACAGGAAAATTCCTTGCAAACTTATTTTAGAATTACCAATCGTCTACTTTATCTACAAATTGCTTGTTTCCGGTAACTCGATAAGGTAGGATTTTGAACGACTGGCTTTTGGTCTACAAGTTACTTAATTAATCGACGTAAATTTTTACTAGTTCACATCTATTTGGACACCCATGTTACTTTGGTGTACTTAGACATTGTCTTTTTAGAATGTACCTACGTAATAAAAAAATTTAAGTAATATTTTTGTTGCAGTAATCGAGTTTTTCACAAAAGAATCTGATTTTAAGTTAAATTTCTCCATTCGAATATAATAAATTCAATATAATCAATTTTGGTAACGTTATACATTAGCATTTTTAGATTAGGTTCTTATATATGTATAACCTAATTCTCACACTTAATAGAAATAGAAAATGTAAACTTAACAGATCAAATATTTAAAATTAGTCAAGTTGTTTGCTATATTTATTACTACATAGTAACTTTTATGAATGAACATATTAAAGAACATCATTATTAACACGGATAAGAACAAACATTTTAAGTTTCAAAATGTAATGACTGTTGTCTATTAACTAAGAGGAATATGTAAATATTATAATGTGCAAGCAGGACTGAGATGAATGATATGCATGGATCAGGACTTTTTCTTATAAAGCATAGTCAAAAAATTCTTGACTAATAGTCAAAAAGTCTACTGTTCTTTCGTCGACTTAGAAAAGGCCTATGACAAAGTGGTGAGAAATGAATTGTGGTCGACATTGTCTATGTATGGGTTGAACGGTAGTTTGATACGAGTACTGAAATCACTTAACGAGAATTTCACTCCTTGTGTCAGGATAAACGGAGCTTACACGGACTGGTTTAACATCGAAAAAGGTGTTAGGCAGGGATGTTTGGCTTTGCTATGGCTGTTTCAGTTATTTATAGACATTTGTATAAAAGAATGATTTGATTGTCATATTAGTAATGTTACCCTAAAAATCAGAGGAATGAAAGTGAAAGTAAGTTAGACAAAAATAATGGCATTTGAAAGAGAAGCTCTCTGATTAAAGGAGAGAGAGAGAGAGAAAGAGAGAGAGAGAGCGAGAGAGAAAGAGTGGACGAAATAAATAAATTTGTTTATTTGGGTTTAAAGCTACGAGAGACGAAAACTATGACTGTGACATTGAGCGAAGCGTGTTACCAGGCAAACAAATGAATGGGGTACTGCATAACTCTATTTGCAGCCAGAACGTATCAAAAAAGGTACGACTGGCTTTGCATAGACGAGTGCTGGTCCTTACACTTATATTTAGTAGTGAATATTGGGATTGGCAAAAAAAGCATAAAAGTAAGATCAATGCTGCGGAGATGGGTAGTCTGGAGTAAGCTGGAGTAGCTGGAGTGACTCTGATCGATAAAGTGAGACCACTGTGGTGTGAAACAAGATGTGGTAACAAAGATAGATGAAAGAATATTTAAATAATTTCACTACGGGAAAAGTCGTGTATGTATGTATTTTTATTTAATAAAACAAATTATAAATATTCGTTTGTGTGTAAGAACCGTAGCAAGTAGAAAAAAGTGGTCCCTACGGAAAAAGGCGTAACTAATTGTATGTAGGTTTGTAACACGATATAATATGACTACCTTGTTTTAAAAACAGCTAGCGTATAAAGACAGTAATTTTCCTTTTAAAGAATTAACAAATAATTGCCAAATCGAAAATTAATTAAATGTTTATGTATGTAAAATATGCAGCGGCTTTTATTTTTAGCTAGATTTATTTAAATTTTATCAAATTAAAAAAAAAAAAATGAGACCATAAATATAAATTTATTAAAAATTAGCAACTATAATGCTGGATTAATATAAATTATTATTTTTTTATTAACAACAAAAATAAACTGTAGGTATGTTTTTTAATCTGTGCATGTATAGCATAAAAATATTTAAAAATAAATTAACATATTACGCTGTGTAGAAGATGCTGAAAGAGTTAAATTTGTTATTAATAGATACTTTTTAAACAAGACATTAAAAAAGTTTTACATTTTAATAAAAATAATACTCAAGTTTTCGTTAATGTTATGAGATACTGTGTAACAAACAAAAATATTTGATGATGTTAAAAACTGATTTTACACTACTGAAATCCTACCGAAATTTTAATAACAATCCTCGTATGATTGATACTGTTACGGAACCGGAATCACAATGAAAAAAAAAATGTTTGATTCTTGGTAGGTAACAACATTTTAGCGGATGATTTATTACCACGGACGCGCGGATATTCTTTACATTACCAGAAAGAAATCGTTCTATTTCTAGAATAATTGATTTAGATTTATATAAGAAGAAGATTTCGAGGTTTAGTTAGTTTTTAAGTCGAATTTATAAAGTTAATTATAAAGATAAAGATTGTATTGAGTTTGTATCAAAGTGATTTGTCAAGTAAGAATTTATTGTTAAGAAAGATTAGAATAAATTATTTAGTTTTTTTGTACTGTTTAAAATCGTCGAACCCCAGATTAAACATTGCAACAATACGATTAATACCGACGGCAAATTCGTAACTTTTTTTAATTGCTTTTATGCTATGGATTTATAACTCTTTTCAAATTAATTCTTATTTTTTATGCATTAAATCCTATAATATTATTTGAGATCTCTAGGTAATTACCTTTTCATTACGAGGTATAGTCGAAAAATTCTTGGCTAAGAGTCAAAAGGTCTATTGCGCTTTTGTAGACTTGGAAAAGGCCTATGACATAGTGGTAATAAATGAATTGTGGTCGACATTGTTTATGTATGTGGTGAGCGGTAGTTTGATACGAGCACTGAAATTACTTTACGAAAATTCCAATGCTTGTGGAAACGGAGCTTATACGGACTGGCTTAACATCAAAAAAGGTGTTAGACAGGGATGTGTGGCTTCGCCATGGCGAAGAGGAGTTGCATACAATGATTAATATTATGCACAATGCCCTAAAAATCAAAGGAATGAAAGTAAATGTAAGCAAGACAAAAGTAATGGTTTTTTAAAGAAAAAAAAGCATGACAAACTGCGGGATGCTGAATGAAGGAGAAAGAGTGGAACGAGTGAATGAGTTTGTATATTTGGGTTTAAAGTTTACGAGAGACGAAAACTATGACTGCGACATTAAGCGAATGTTGTTGGCAGGAAAACAAATAAATGGGGCCCTGTATAACTTGATGAGCAGCCAGAACGTGTCAAAAAAGGCACGTCTGGCTGTGCACAAAGGAGTGCTGGTTCCTACACTTATGAATGGTAGTGAATGTTGTGTTTGGCAGAAGATGCATGAAAACAGGATTAATGCTGCGGAAATGAGTAGTCTGAGAAGTATAGCCAAAGTGACTCGGTTAGATAAAGTGAAGAATAATAAGATTAGGGAACGTTGTGGTACGAAAGAAGATGTGATTACAAAGATAGATAAAAGAATGCTAAGATGGTTTTGACATCTTGTTTTTTTTCCGCGTCAGATATTTTATATTTGTCGTCGTGTAGGTATTTCTATTCTCGTACTGCCTTAAACTCTTCCCATCTTCTTTTCTTATTTTTTTCCTAACAAATTTTGTGTCCATATCTTTTTCTTCGTATTACTATGTTTTGCTATTCTATTTTTGGTTTGCATAGTTTTTATTATTTAACAAATAATCAGATACATTTGGATATTAAAATAGTTACCATATAAATGTTGTAGTTACTGCTATGGGAATTATAAACAATTCGGAATCGTTGTTGGTAAAAAAATGAAGGATTGTAACGTACGACTTTTAAGAAGATACAATTTTAATCCTTAAAATTAGTAATCAAAATGTATTATCACGGTTCCTATCACCTTTAAATGTTAGAGATACGGTCGTAAATATTGATCGTTCTACCTGGCATGGCCGTAACATTCTACTTCTCTCACACATTTGTCTCTTTTACACATTTTTTTCTTGTGTCCGAGTGCTGTAAACGTCAACTGTCTACACTTTTAGCGTGTTCAAGTCAATTTATTTGCCAGGTAATTTGATGGCTATATAAAATAACAACCCTATTCATTTAAGGACAGTGTTGCCAAAACATTAAAACAACATTAAATCGACATCTTTATTTGTTTAGGCGGCGTTTTCTTCGTCTTTTCTTTTGTTTTTTCTTTTCATTTTTACAACGGTGCGGTGCTGTGAAATACTTTTGGGCGTAATAAAATTCTAGTGGTGAATCAAATTTAAAAAAAAATTAACAAGTTGTTGATAATTTAATGAAGTGGTTTTTGAAGAACGGTTGACAAAAAAATGGCCACCATTGAATAAATATGACGTACCAAAGAAAAACAATTCGGCGTAAAATTAACGAAAAGAACTCAAATTTCAAATATTTGTATTAAAATTAAAAACTTATATTTATACAAATTCCCCCTATGCGAAATGTAAAGATGATTTTTTTAAATAGATTCAAATTGTAAAAAATATTCGGAACCAGGACCAGTCAGGAATTTTTATCTTAGTTAACTTATTGAAGCAGTTCATTTGTTAAAACATGCTACGTAATTTTAAAATGATATTAATATTTATAATATCTAATAAAGACCATAGATGAACTTTAAATAAACATTTACTTATTTGGTTTGTTAGGTTGGTAGTCTGTAAAAAATAATTTTAATTTATCTTTAGCTTTTGTAATTACTTGCATGTTAATAAACCAATGTAACGGGTAACGAAAAGTATAACCTAAAAAAAAAGTAAAAAAATTTAGAACAGCAAATTTTGGAACAAAAAACAACTAAAACAACTGACTTTATAAATATAAGCTATCGATAAATAATAGGTACTTACTATGAAATATGTCATGTAAGTAAAATAAATAAATCAATGATAGCAAGGACACGTTGGTCTAAACTGGCATATCTAATTTCATTTTTTTTTATAGATAAATAACAACAATTACATACGGTACCTACCTCTACCCGGATGTGGGTAAGATAGATTGTATTTTTTTGTTTATTTCTGCATCGAAGTCTTTGTGTTATATTAATTAATCTCACATTAAATAGGTAATAATTTTTTATGTTTTATCCATTATTATTTTTATTCTATATTTTTTTTGTATGGGTTTATTGTTTTATATCTGTTCTTATTGTGCGGATAAAATGTTTCAGCGTTAAGAATATTAATTTTTAACAGAGCAGGGATTGATTCTCTTATTTTGATCAAATATACAAGTTTCGAAAAGGATCGTCTCAAATCGAATTTTTTTTAGAGTCGTTTCATTAAAGAAAATAGTTTAAATGTAACTTTTCGGTATATCGGTAAATATTCTTAAACATTTTCAAAACCGTTATACATCCTGTATGATAAATTAATTTATATTTGTTTATGAGTTAAAATTTCTTGTTTTTTATGGAAGAAAAGAGAAGTGGAATTGGTGATATAAAAATTTGTAGTATTACTTTCGTAATAATTTTTGTGAAAAATAATACACAAAAAAAGTAAAAAAAAAAATTGTAACGATTATGCGATACTGAAATATGCAAGTACAGTGAGGACACAAACCTCTTGCAGAAAGAACGCTGGACATTCGAAAAGCAAATGTTCTGCAGTTACAGCAAAGTTCTCGCAGTAGCGGCAACTATCATTCTCTGTTTTGCCCATCTTTTTCAGGTGATACCTCGGAGGGTAGTGTCCAGTGAGGAGTCTCGTCACCAGTTACAAGTCTTTCTAGTCCAACCCGAGAAGCTGTTTAGCTTTCCTTGGCGAAAGGCTTACTAGCCTTTTCGCTTGTCTTTGTCCTGGCACCTTATGGCAGTGAAATTTTATTTTATCTGTTTCCCTGCGTCGAAACTCTTCTTTCAAGTGAGCTTTGGAAAGTCCACAGAGGGGTTCTGGGCCGGAAAGTTGTGTATTTGCTTTTTCTTTGGCAAAGCAATCTGCTTCCCCGTTGCCTTTAACTCCCTTGTGACCTGGAACCCACATCAGATTGATTTTTTGCTGCCAGTTGTCTCAGGGATTGTGTACAGTCCCAAGTCACAAGACTCACAAGTGTATGACTTCAGAGCTTTTTGCATCCTTATAGGTAAATTTTTAATATCTACAAATATGATTTGCAATAAAGAGTGTAAATGTCGTTACAGATATTTAGTTTGTAATAAGTTGTACGTATATTGAATCAGTTTAAAAAGAATTTTTACAATCGGTGACATAATAAGAAGTAGAGAAAATGAGCAAAAATCAAAACTTGTTTCATTAAATAATATGACAGTTAGCATTGGTTTATGAGTACATAATAGATATTTTAGCAATACAAAGTTGAACCAATTTCGAACTATATCTAGCTAGACTTGTTGCTTAAAAAAGAGCAACAATAAAACTGAGGTATGTCCTCCCCAGGTAGAGTAGGTATATTATTAAAGACCATTCTCGGATTTTAACAATCATACATTTTCAACACCCACTTGAGATGTTGGCGCCTCAAGATATTTAACCTATTGTTATAATCACAACAATTGTGTAACACCCTCTCACTCTTTCTTGATATCACCAAACCGTCTATTAAGCGAATCACAATGCAATGCAAAAACGAAAGTTAATCGTTATGTATACCGAGAAATAAAATAATCCGGGAAAATTTTACATTTTTTTGTCTAGCTACATTTATTTGAATCATACTTTTCTACGATGATTAAAACAAACATCATTAAGTCATGTATCAACAATAAAACATCGTTTTAATAGTAAATATATCAGCAACATCTTATGTGACACCAGCAGCACAAACCAAATTGTTGTGAAAGAGGGCATTGTCCACTACAATGGGTCTGTGATTTAATTTTGAAATTTTTTTTTGCAGACACATAAGGAGCAATAAAACGGATTGTCCAGTAATACTTAATCATTTATTTAGATTTTATGGAATTAAACATTCTTTATTAATATCAGAAAATATTAACTATTTGAACGCTATTTTACCAGACTATAAATATAATTCTAAGCTTATAATTTACTACTATGCATAAAATTTTATATAAAAATTACGAACACTATTATGTTTCCCTGTGAATGATTATATTGTGACTATATGTTATTAGAACTGGCACTAAACTGATTGTTGGTAATCTGTGTGCTTTTTATTGTCTTTATAAGATATATCTGGGTGGTATCCATTTGAAGCGCACAATAAGTAAATATATTTATGATGTTAAATGTAGCTAGTGCTTTGGGGGACAATATTAACGATTTTATATTATAATATTTATAAAATTACCTCTTAGAAACATCTCCAAAGTATTAACTTCCTAATACGTTATTGTTAATTTTAGGTACAACAATTTATTTCGCGACTGTGAAAGATAAAAAAAAAGCAAGATAGAAATCTAAGATAAAACAGTATAAAAATAAAACAATTTCACGGGTTAGTATAAAAATAAATAAATAACAGAACAGAATAATGAAGTCAAGTTCCTATTTGTTTAACGACTTTAATTCATGATAAATACTTAGGGGTACAGATTTACATTGACTGGTCTTTTAATTATTTTTAAACATATTTTCAGGATAAGTACATATTAGTTATTGTGGCTTATCTTATTAGAGTGTCCTTTACGCATTTTTGTTAAGCAAACTTAACATCTGCCTCATATAGGTCAAATATGTGCAATGACCTTAAACCATTAATTTAAATCATACACCTTTTAAAAATAAATGTAACAAATTTTTACGTATGTATAGGCTATTATTAATTAAATAATTAATGACGAAACTTCTCACTTGTTTTGTTATCCCTATTTGGTTTAATGAGAAGAATATTCGATGGTGGATCTACTTACAAAATATTTTTTAAGTTTGACGTGAAAAGTGCGATCCGTTGAATCGTGTATGTGTAAATGTGTTTGTGTGTGTGTGTGTGGCGATGAAGTCTGACCTACAACTTTAGGCTATGAGCAAACAAACATTTAGTACGGATGATGTCAATCGAAACACGTGAAAATAATGGAAATTAAAGCAAATATATGTTTTCTCTTTGTCATTACCTAAACAATAAACACTAAATTTTGGTGTAATGCAAACAACAAAAACTTCCAAGGAAAAAGCAGATCTGCTGGCCGGAATGATCAGTTTTAACTCAACCCTCGATACCAATGGGAAACAACCTCCAACAATACCTAGAATAAACTCATCAATGCCTGAGGTCGCTATCTGCCATCGTACTATCAGGAAAATTTATGACTAATTTATGACACACAATATGGATTTCGACAACTTCGATCTACTGGAGATTTGCTGGCTTATGTCACTCAGCTCTGGACAAACACTAATGAAAAGTTTGGTGAGTCTCGTGCAATCTAAAGCTTTCGACCGCGTTTGGCACCAGGCATTGTTAAGCAAATTATGTGCCTACGGTGTCCCAACCAAACTACGCCAATAGCTCATGAACTTTATGCAAGATCGCTTACATGTGGCAGTTGACGGTATTTCTTCTGATGCGTTAAAAACCAATGCCGGGGTCCTCCAGGGTTTCATCCTGTCCCCCACCATATTTCTTTTACACATCAACGACCTCTTGAAAACAACCACGAACCCCATTTACGGTTTCGCAGACGACAGCACACTTTTTATTAACTTTCACATCCGGTGAATGATACAAATAGACTCAGACAGGAACAGGTTGACTCCATCAATAGAGATTTTGAAGCAATCGTCAAATGAAAAACTAACAATCTTGTTCAGTTCAACGCCCAGAAAATACAAAGCGCCACGTTTTCCAAGAAAGTGAATTCCCCAAATCATTTCATCACAATGTCCGGAAATACCCTTGAATCAAGTCCCTCCATCTCGATTTTGGGAGTCACGGTGTCTAATAACATGTCTTGGCATGACCATGTTGCTAACATCGCTAAGTCAGCAAGCCAAAGACTAGGTTTCCTTTGGAAAGCTAGAAAGTTTTTTACTCCTAATCAACTGTTGACGACGACGTGCAAGGCTTAAATCCGACCTCTACTGGAGTATTGCGTGCACATTTGGAGTTCAGCACCAAAGCATTCTCTTTGTCTTCTAGATTCCATTCAAAGAAGGGCCTTTCGGGTGATAAATAGCTCAACTCTCACAGATACCTTCACCTACTAGAACATAGAATCAGTCTTACCCATTTACTCTCAAGATTGACACTACAAGGACCAATCTCCTTTAAGAATTCTTCTTTTACAGGGCTGCTACAGAATGGAACAAGCTTTCAAAATCAGTTTTTCCAGAGAACTATGACCTGCAACTTTTTAAAAAGCGGGTCCACAATCATCTCCTTTCTATAATCCCTTCCCCTTCTATTAATCGCAGTGCGGGCCGTCCGCGGCCCACACGATAGGTCTAGCCTTTTTGCGACTATTTTTAGTAAAAAAAAACAAAAACTTTTTACTTAAATAAACAAATTCTTAAATATACCATTATAGGCTCAACATATAGCAAACGTTGATTAAAATATTAAACTGAAATTTAAGTTACAAATAAAGACCAATTACCAGGATAATGAGACAAATTAAACCAAATGGCAATGACCCACTTTTAGAAACGTGAATTGTTATTGATGCCGATTGTTAAAACATTTAATTTAAAAACTTTTAAAAACCGTAGTTGTTTTTAAAAGAAACTGAATAAGTAACAAATTGTTAATAGTTTGATTTCAGATGCCGAATACATTTCGAACAATCAGCCCGAACTATGAATTCTTATTTGCACCGACAAGTTAAGAGAGACGGAAGAAAAATAGAAAAAAGAAGTGCCAGATAAAAAGCAACTTATACAACAGAATTTATGAATGATTATCAGCCAAATTACGTGGAATCTCTCGTATGTATAATTTGTCGAACATTTTCAATGAGAAAGTTTGTTTATTGATTGCAGGTGTACAGTGTTTTGCGTTACTCACTAGCTATTTTAATCATAACCGTTTACCTCGGGCATGGACCCGTCCAGTCTGCAATTCCACAAGATATCACTCTTTAACAAAATAATTTTCTAAATTAATGGACCAATATTGCTTGTTAATTTTATAGAACCTACCTATACTTTATACCAAGGTACGCTTAATGGCAGAGATAAAGTATATCGAGAAATAATCTCAAACACAAGTCCTTCACTTTATGTTTTATAATCAAAGTATATACCTATACAATCGAGATGTATAAATAGACATTTCTAACTTACCGTCTATTTTACTAAATCATCCTTATTTACAAAACATTAACATAGTTTATACTAAGTAACAGTATCTATCAACTTATTGATTTGAAAAATATTTTAACCCTTATTTCCTCTACTGTAACTTTTAAAGTAATTTGTAAAAACTTATCTTATATTTGATAGTTTTTATAACATTGATATTAAATGCCACGAAAAACAATTTAAAATTGATGCTTATTAATTAATAAGTGCTATTATTTTATTTAGAACAATATAGATTGAAAAATAAGTAAGTTATTAAAATAATATTAGTTACTAATTTAAGAAAAAATCAAAAACATCTTTCTCATCAAAAAAAGGTTTAAATCAAAAACCTATTTCTTATTAAAAAAAAGTAAAAAAAAAAATAATGCAAATTATAGTAAACATGCAAAAAAAATATCTTACCTTTATGGTCATTGCAATGGATCCACTTGGAACAAACAAATTGTGGTTAAGGCTCGTCCATTCTGAATTGTAAAGACTAAAAAAAAAATCGTTTAGGTAAAAACAACGTACCTAACAGAAAAAATACCTAACTATTTTTTTCTAACATAAACCAAATGTACAGGGTGAGCGAAACTCGATGTCTCAGCTTTATTATAACAAAAGGAAAGACGATACAAAAAATCTGAAAATATGTTCATAGACGGGATTGAGAAAGGTCCATTTTAAGCTCAATTTGCATATTTTTCCATATTTGCAAACTGAAATAATGACGTCATTAATTTTATTTTCCAGAAACAAACCTATATTTTGGCATATTTAAAAAGAGCTCATTTTTTGAACAAATTTTGTATAGAAAAAAATTGACTACCTTTTTGGGAACAAAAAGTGCACATTATGGAATGAAAAAATTATTCAGCATCCAAAAAAGAAATAGATTTTTAATAATAAATTTCAACTTGTAAAATATTACGTAAGAATGGGTTTTACCCCCCTCCTTCCAAGATAAGGGCACGTATAGATTTTCTTAACCCCCCTCTCCCTGGGGACAATTACGTAATTAATGAAGGCCCCTTAAACCTTTTAAACAATTGTCTATGTATAAGTTAAATAGCCATGGCGAAGCCACACATCCCTGTCTCACACCCTTTTCGATGATAAACCATTCCGTGCAAGCATCATTAATCCTGACGACATCGAGTTTCGCTCACCCTGTACAAATACGGAGATTTTGACGGAAGCGTTGCCTTAAATTATTAAACCGAAGCAGTTAACCTAGCAGACGTGGAAAAATCTTGGGTAAAAGAAATGCTTTAAGAAATATTCATTAATAACGTATATGTAATGTATACATTAATGAATTAAATAAAAAAACATTCGACAAAAACTGAAACTCATTTGGCAAAAATCCGTTAAATAGCAACCTTCGGCCCAAATGAAAATTGAAACATAATATAAAGTAAGGACGAACTTTTTTAAAAGTTATGAAAAATAATTGCTCCATAGTTTTCACTTCAAGTTAAATCAACTTTAAAAATAAAATATGCTAATGACAGCTTAAACTTATATAAATTAAAATGAAAGAGTTTATGTCTATGGCTGGTTTTTTTTTTGAAAAAATAAACATGCAACCCTCATATTAATGCGATTGTCTAAAAACATAAGTAAAGCACAATTTGGATTTCGCAATAATCTTGGAACAAGGAAAGCACTGTTTAGCTTTCAGGTCTTGGTTCAAAGATGCAGAGACATGCAACACCTAGTCTTTATGGGTTTTATTGACTTTGAGAAGGCCTTTGCTAAGGTCAAACACGTCAAAATGAGAATTCTGCAGCAGGTGGGAATCGACGAATCTTTATTGGCATCAATGTGCAAACATTCGACTAAGCCGAAAAACATCAAAAGAAGTGGAAATACGACATGGAGTAAGGCAGGGATGCATCCTGTCTCCTTTAATATTTAATATCTACTCTGAATATATCTTCAGAGAAGCCTTGGACGAAGTGGATTAAAATAAAAGGAATTAACATTAATAATTTAAGATATGCGGACGACACGGTGCTAATTGCTGCTAGTCAGGAAGAAATGCAAATACTCATAAACAGCTAGAAAAGGTTAACATCTCGTACCTGGGCGCTAATATCAATGGCAAATGGGACATGAGTAAAGAAATAAAGATCCGTATCGAAAAAGCCAGAACCGCCTTCTTTAAATTTAAAGAATTCTCTGCAACAAAGGAATCACTTTAAAATAAAAATGAGATTAACACGCTGCTATATAATCTCCACATTGCTCTATGGAGTAGAGAGTTGGACGCTGACCGACTCATTATTGAAGAGGATGGTGGCCTTTGAAATGTGGGTCTACAGAAGGATCCTACGAATAAGCTGGATTGACCAAATAAGAAATAAGGTAGTTCTACAACGAATGAAGAAAAACAGAAATAATTAAAAAATAAAAAGACGAAAACTCGAGTACTTCGGCCACGTGATGAGGCACCCAGAGAAATATTACCTCCTTCATTTAGTGATGCAGCTGCGATAAACAAATTCATAATAGCCAATATGATTTCCAACATTCGATAATCGGACAGGGTACCGGAAGAAAAAGAGAAAAACGTAGTGTCAATCAATAATATTAAAACATGGAAGTAAACAAAATAAAGATTGACCTTGTAATTGTTCCCAAATATTTCTAACATATAAGCAGCATATTATTATATCTTAATAGTATCACATTTTAAAATCTGTTCACATTTTTCTTCAATTAATTTTGTATTGTTCAGTCTAATCTTATGCAATGTTAACTTACCCGGTTTACCTTCATTTTTATTAATAATAACCGATTAAAGCTACGACATTAGTAATTTATAACATTTTAGTGTCCACTATTTAATGAATGTTGCATGTTTCTTCTAATTCTTTTTAATTTTTTGCTGAATTGCAATATCAATATTTTTTAATATCTAATAAAACGTATTTAATGCGATTTTATCAAAAGCAAAAACAATGTATTACTATACACTTTTTCTATCCAGAATAACCTAGTAGTAGTAAATTTTGAGTACGAACCAGATCTTACAAAGTCGTGGTGTAGTGCTACGAGTACAATAAGAATAACTAGTAGCTCTGTTTAATACTAACTAGAGTCAATTTTGTCTTATTTAGAGCTCTTTGCACAGGATCATCACAAGAGATATTCTTAACTTAAGGTGTACCATAAATCCAATCCGGTTCGCAAACGTCGTTCTTTAAAGCTAAGCCTAAATATGAGCTGACAACACCGCTAGACAGTGACATGACTGACGACTCAATCAGGGTACTTTAGTATTTGTTTGTAATACCTTATTATTTACAGTTGAATAAATTGACCTTTACCCTGACGTCACTGACAATGAACAGTAGTAAACACAAATATTATATACCTCATCCTTTTCTACTGGCAGTAGAAATACATCATTCAATATGTACACTTGTCTTTCGAGCAATGTCGTACGTTTTTTTGTATCTCTAATTATGACCTCTAAATGTTAAAAAGAGATAGCGCCAATTAAGATTAATCGGTTGTATTCATAAGAATTTATTTTGACCTCTTATGACAACTGTCATTATTTTGATACATCGAGTTTTTAACATAACCTTACTTCTTAGACGGTGGCTAAACTTTCGTGAAACGAGAACATTATTTATGGTAGATTTATAAAGTCAACTAAGGTAAGAATTACGTTAACAACCAAGAAGTAAGAAAGATACATGCATGTAAACACTCTTTAGAGTCTGACGATGATTTCTAAAATACTTAATCCATATTGTATTGTAAATTTCGGAATGATAATAAATGTATGAATAGTGTACATTAAATACCTTCATTACCATTGATTTAATATTTTTGGTTATGCTAGCCAATTGCTTTTGTTAGCCCAAAATTATGTGCTGTTTTAAATTTAAATAAATTTATTCAAATGAAAGATTCATAGAAATTTCTACTTTCGTTAATGGTTACAGAATAATAATATATTATTATAATTCCGAGCAATAGCCTTGGATATATCTAAAGCCTTTGACCGCGTTTGGCACCAGGCATTGTTAAACAAATTATCTGCCTACGGTCTCCCAACAAAACTGCGCCAATGGCTCATGAGTTTTATGCAAGATCGCTCCTTACATGTGGCAGTTGACGGTATTTCTTCTGATGCGTTAAAAACCAATGCTGGGGTCCCCCAGGGTTCTATCCTGTCCCCCACCCTATTTGTTTTACACATCAACGACCTCTTGAAAACCACCACGAACCCCATTTACAGTTAAGCAGACGACAGCACACTTATCTCTACTTTCACATCCTATCGATCACTTTCGGTGAATGATACAAATAGACTCAGGCAGGAACAAGTTGACTCCATCAATAGAAATCTTAAAGCAATAGTCGAGTGGGGAACCAACAATCTTGTTCAGTTCAACTCCCAGAAAACACAAAGCGCCACGTTTTCCAAGAAAGTAAATTCCTCAAATCACTCCATCACAATGTTCGGAAATACCCTTGAATCAAGTCCCTCCATCTCGATTTCGGGAGTCACGGTGTCCAATAATATGTCTTGGCATGACCATGTTGCTAACATTGCCAGAAGCTAGGTTTTCCGTGGAAAACCAGAAAGTTTTTTACTCCTGATCAACTGTTGACGACGTACAAGGCTCAAATCCGACCTCTACTGGAGTATTGCTCGCATATTTGGGGTTCAGTACCAAGGCATTCTCTTCGTCTTCTAGATTCCATTCAGAAAAGAGCCATTCGCTTGATAAACAGCTCAACTCTCACAAATACCCTTCACCCTCTAGAACATAGAAGAAGAGTTGCAGACCAGTGATTGCTCTACAGATATTTCAATGGCAGATGCTCCAGAGAAATAAAAACTCTTGTACCACCATCGGCCACATTCGGCCGAAGAACTCGGCATTTACTCTCAAGCTTGAGAACCAATCTTCATCAAGAATCCTTCTTTTACAGGGCTGCTACGGAATGGAATAAGCTTCCAAAATCAGTTTTTCCAGAGAACTATGGCCTGCAACTTTTTAAAAAGCGTGTCCACAATCATTTTCTTTCTATAATCCCTTCCCCTTCTAATAGTCGCAGTGCGGGCCGTCCACGGCCCACACGATAGGTCTTCCCTTATTGCGACTATTTTCAGTAAAAAATATATATATGATGACAATAAAAGTGTGGTTACATACGATCAACAGATAAATGATAACAGTAAAAGTGTGGTTAAATCTGTTTAAATGAACCTTAAGCCGAGAAATTCTGCGGCTTATCTAAACTGTCACTTAAGTCGAGCTTTGGTGTCAATCTAACAACTGTGCAACGGAAAATATAAATTTAAGGTCCACTTAAGGTTAGGCTTCACTTAAATTCTCTTAAGTAGAACGGCACTTAGAGCTCGTTTCCATAGGATTTTTACCTTTCTTAACCTTTACAACTTTAAAACACGTGTTTAATTATTAACACCCACATTCATATAATCATGAGACCTAACTCGGTGAAGAAATAGACATTAGTATTATCATCTTCCATAAATTATAATAACCAAAATATATAGAAAGTCATCAATTTCTACATACTACATTATTTTAGTTTTCAATCAAACAGTTTTTTATATTGGAAAAAACAATGTTTAGGTACTATGATCGTAAATATAAATGTTGAGGTGGCTTGTTAATTTGATTGTGAAAAAGAACTAAGAAAAGTGACATCATTGAGTTTTACGGTCTGAAGTTATCAAAAATAAAATAACCACTTTGTTTATATTTCATTAAAACTGAAAAGTAAATCCATAAAAAACCAAAAACCTGTCTTCTGTAAGTGCATAACTTTAACGTCTGCATTTTTTCTAACATTAAAACACTAGCGTCTTTGAGAAAAACCATTTGTTATTAAAGTAAATTATACAAATATTATTCGACTTTTATTTTCTATTAATTCAATGGGTTTGAATGAAATAAGCTTAAGTGAATAAGTATATGCTTTAAGGATTAAGCAAATGTTTGATGAGAATGGAAATTTATGATAATTTTATTGAAGTGATAAGATATTTATTTTTCACCTACATACTTTTTATTTTTGTAGATGGTTATTCCTATCACTCGATAGCCTGTTGTACAAATTCATGCATATATTAATTTATGAAGATTGAAGTATTGTTTATCTAAAATGTTTACTTGTATTTGATAGATTCAAATCTTATTTGTTTATAGATTATTTCTTCGAGAAGACTTTAATAAAAGACTAAAAAAATACCATTGCATGAAAAATTTACCACTACATTTCAAATTCACGAAACTAAAAGAGGTAAAGTGAAAATATGTGTTTCTACTCATCGATTAGCATCAGTATGTAAGGTAGATTCAATATTGGACTTTATAGTTAAAACATTATACCACTTGCTTCGTAAATAACTACTAATTTATTTTTTTCTTTGGACCACCAAATTTCTGTTAAAAAAAAACTAAACGGGTATTGGTACACCAACAACTTTTTAGAGCCCTATTGACACTCAACATTTTTTTTTTGTGAAAATTAACAATTAATGTGTGAATCACTTCAACCCTTAAGATCATTTATACAGCTAACAAGGGTGTGTTTTATGATACCGAGAAAATCCTTTGATCTGAGGAACAAAAGAAACCAATAAAACCACTTAAACTTTTATAATTCTTATGACTACCTGTACGAGATTTATATATTTTCTATGACATTCTCTCGAGAAATCGTGATCGAACTTTAGGTTACTGCTGGATAATTTCAAATATTTTTTGTTTTAAAATATATATGTAGGCGGATATAAGCCTTTTTATGTAAAGAAATGTTTTTAATTTTGTTTACACATTTACAGATGAAATGCTGATAAACAAAAAAAAAAAAAATTCTAAAAACTAAATGTTATTATATAAATATTTAGTTGAACTCCAACGTTTTCAAGAAAATATTACTGAATTTTAATTTAGTAACCTTTAAAAAAAAATAAGAAAATGATTTCCCTTTCTGTCCTCTAATTTTAACATAGACAATTGCTTTTACATCTTATATTAATTGATCAGATACTCCTTAATCCGCTTCTGATAATATAATTTTAAAATACACACTTTAGTTCGAAAGCTCGTCGTTAAAATAACGTCGGAGAAAAATTACAGGCTAGATCACTCAAGGTAAATTTCACTTTGTAAAAAATTATAGCCTTAAAGTAGGTACTCTTTTCTTTTACATACATATAATTAAATGCTTGGTGTTAAGTAAACCAAAATTCATGAGCGGATCAAAGACATCTTAAGGGTTTGAGAAATGCAAAATAAATAACAAAATCATTAATAGTCTGTAATTAATAATATATAAGGTTAAGACTTTAATATTTTTATGATCATTCCAAAAAAATGATGACGTAATGTACTAATACGACTGCAAAAAGAATACCATTGCCTATACGTGAAACCACAAATTTAAAAATTAAAAAATGTCAAATAAAATATAAATAACAGAATTTTTAGAAATAATTAATTTTGTAGGTACCTACTATACATCCTTTTTATTCCGTGTCAGTAAGATCAAAGTAATGAACCCCAACCAAGATAAACACTATAACTCAAAATTCAATCTAGATATTTTAGGGACGTATTGCTAGGATTAAAATAAGACATTTTTTTCAAAAAATATGTGCCCTAAAATGTTTTGTTAGTTTGATATTGTGAGAATACCGCCCTTGCGTTAATTACGATTATCTGGCGAATGGGTTAGTTTTATCAAAAAAATGAAAGAAACAAAATTTTTTTATTTGTTTATGGCAAATAAGATAAGATTCTGCTGTTTGAATTTGGAGTTTTTTTTAAAATATAAAATTTGGGCCAATAAAAGTGTGAACCCCTCTCCAACTTCCCCAAAACTGGGTTTACCAAATTAATTTTTAAAGCAAAAAGTGAATAGAGTGCTTAAAAAAGGGGACCGTGCCAATTTTCAAAAGATTAGATCCGTTATTTGTTATTATATTCACAATTTTAAATAATCGTTTTTTTTACAAAATTTACTCGGAAGGGATGCATTTTAGGACATCTTTATTCGAATAATAAGTCTTACACTGGGTTTATCCAGAAAATAAGGTAAAATAAGTTAAGAACTAAGATGAAAATAGACCTGTTTATACAGATGAACTAAATTAAATAATAATTAAGAATCAATCAATAAAATTTTTCATTTTTTAAAAATGACGTTTGTTTTTATGGCCAATTTCATTCATTAATTTGTATTCTGAACTTAAAAACAAATTAAATTACAAAAACTTTTAGGTTAGAAATAAATTTAAAAGAAAGATACATAAGTACATATAGTCACGCCTTCTTCCCGTAGGGGTAGGCAGAGACCACTTCCTTCCACTTACTACGGTTCTTACACACATCTTTTGCTTCCTCTACATTCATCAGTGCTCTCATGTATGCTCGTCGGTTGTTGGTACTCTTTACAGCTGGCCTTTCTTCAAAACAATGTTGATCTGATCAAGATATGTTCGCCGAGATCGACCTCTACCGACTTCCGTCCATTCACACTCGCCTTATAAATTTGTTTCGCCAATCTTCCTTCATCCATCCTTTCTACGTGTCCAAACCATCTAAGCATTCCTTTATCTATCTTTGCAGCCACATCTTATTTTACAACCACAGCGTTCTCTTATCTCACTATTCTTTATTGTATCCAACCGGCTATACTTCTCAGTCTACTCATTTCCGCAGCATTAATCCTATTTTTATGCTTCTTCTGCCAAACCCAACATTCACTACCATAAATAAGTGTAGAAACCAACACACCTCTATGCACAGCCAGACGTGCCCTTTTTGACACTTTTTTGCTGTTCATAAAGCTATTCAGTGACCCATTCATCTGTTTCCTGTCAACACCCTTCATTCAATGTCACTATCATACTTTCCGTCTCTCGTAAACTTTGAACCCATGTACACAAATTCATTTATTTGTTCCACTCTTTCTCCCTCAATCGAAACTTCACAGTTTGTCATGCTTTCCTCTCTTTAAAAAACCATTACTTTTCTTTTGCTTACATTTATTTTCAGAAAGATAAAGGTTGGTATAGAATAGAACGGCACAAACAGAGTGTCTCTGGCAAAAAACAATTTCTTTGGTCATGCGCACATTCATTTTCAAATAAAATAAGGGTTGAAATTTGGTCGACTCTTATTTTATTTATTATTTTAACTTATTTGCTGTATAAACCCACAGTGATTTTGATCCCAGCAATACGTCCATAAAATATCTACATCGAATTTTGAATCACCCTATATTTATGCTTGTGAAGAGTTTAGGGAGAAATGTCTTGTTACTATTGCCACATATTTAGAATATTTAAAAGTCTCTCCATTTAATTTTATACCTGGGTACATACTTAATATTTTAAATAAAAAAATTAAATGTTTTGATTTTTTTTTAAATATCAAAGGCTATGGCAATTTAAATTTTCATTTTTATTTAGAAATGTTAAAAGTTGTATAACTTAGAAACTAACCAAATACATCGTATACATTTACGATTTATAATACTTAATAAAATAGGGGGATTAATTACCATCACAACGGAATTGGAAATCAATGGTACAAGCTAACAATTTTGCTGTAGCCTAAAGGTACATTTATATTTATATATAGTTACCCAACTGATCTGGTTTTAGCACGTGTATCGTGTTTAATAAATCAGTTTAAAAAATTTACGTGATAACACTATTCTAAAATAGCTGTATACATGTTCAAAGCAATCATTTCACCAAAACATAGGTACACGTTAACAAAACGTTGTTGAAGGTAGATACTAGTACTAACTACAACAAAACAAATGTGTTAAAAATATTTTAATTGTAATAATTGTTTTTCATTTAAAAAAAAATTACAAAATTATCCAGAAAACTCTGGGTACTATTTTCAAAATCGGTTATGAATGGCAATAAAAGTGTTATTCAAGTTGTATTCGAAAAGAGATTATTTTTTAAATAAAGTAAAATCGTATTTGAAAATTATTCATAATAAACTGAAACCCCGTATTCTTGACAAGTGTCTAAAAAAAGCTAGAATCGCTTAAATATGATAATGTCAGTACTTCGAGAAAGTTAAATCTCGTGTTGGTACATTAGAACTAATTCTGTAACTTATCTCGAGTTGTCGAGTACCTTATCCAAAGGATTTTCTGCGAATCCGGTCATCACGAGACACTCGGCATACGTTAAAGAGTCGTTAAATCAGCGGCGGAGACAGGTTTAATTTTTATTGCGACAACATTTTTAACATTTTGCATACAGTTTCCGAAGATGGATTGTTATTGTGGTATCAGACCGTTTTCTTTGATTTTTAAATGCTATATTTATTTTATTCGATATGGTAAACGATTGAATAATTTGACGGTTAAATATTTAAATATTACCGTCGTATCGCCACCCCTGGATTTAAGCCATGCGGCACTTGTGTGTAATTCGTGTCAATGCGTAAATAACCGACACATCGCAAATGAACATTATGACTTCTCTATGTTAATTGCTAGCGAAGCAGAGACAGACGTAAGAGAGTATTGGACAACATAGTGCAGTCACAATTATGTATGTTAATCTAGAACAACGGCCATAATGGAATCGCATAACCTTTGCGTGTAGGGATGAAAAACGCCGTGATTTTTCATCTTCTATATTGATATTTATCTGCTGAAAAACTAAAGAGTCAATATCAGAAGGAATTGTTCTCTATGGTAGACAACTCGCAATCGTTTTTAAACGTTGCACAGTAAATGGAAAAACTGCTGTTGTTTAGGTATACAGCTGTCTTTTTTAATAACATAACTGTTTTACAATAAAGTGTATCTGTAGGTACATTAAAGATATTTACAAAAAAAACCTATTTTTTAATTTTTTTTCCGATAGTCGAGCATCAAACAAAACTACTGGACATTCTTTGGTAAAACTTTTTTTTGCTTAAAGCTTGTGTTAAGGCTTAAAAACTAATATATATTTTATTAATAGTAACAGTGGTTTTCCTAACTATGCGGCTTCACGCGCTATTGTTTGGTTTAAAATTATAATAGTAGCAGTGTTTTTACGGCACATATCACCTAGAATTGAATAAGTAAAAACTTTGCATACATCTATACTAAGAAACTACGAGATTTTTGAAATGCTGGCTTATGTCACTTAGCTCTGATCAGACACTATTGAAAAGTTTGGTGAAACCCCTGCTATAGCCTTGGATATATCTAAAGCTTATGACCGTGTTTGGCACCAGGCATTGTTAAGCAAATTATCTCCCTACGCCCAGAAAACACAAAGCGCCACGTTTTCCAAGAAAGTGAATTCCTCTAATCATTCCATCACAATTTCCGGAAATACCCTTGAATCAAGTCCCTCCATCTCGATTTTGGGAGTCACGGTGTCCAATAATATGTCTTGGCATGACCATGTTGCTAACATAGCTAAGTCAGCAAGCCAGAAGCTAGGTTTTCTGTGGAAAGCTAGAAAGTTTTTTACTCCTGATCAACTGTTGACGTCGTACAAGGCTCAAATCCGACCTCTACTGGAGTATTGCTCGCACATTTGGAGTTCAGCACCAAAGCATTCTCTTCATCTTCCAGATTTCATTCAGAAAAGGGCAATTCGGTTTATAAATAGCTTAACTTTCACAGATACCCAATAGAACATAGAAGAAGAGTTGCAGACCAGACATTACTCTACAGATATTTCCATGGCAGATGCTCCAGTGAAATAAAAACTCTTATACCACCACTGGCCACATTTGGCCGAAGAACTCGGCACGCTGATCAGTCTCACCCATTTACTCTCAAGATTGACACCACAAGGACCAATCTCCATCAAGAATCCTTCTTTTACAGTGCCCGGTATAGCTGTTCTCGATGTTGATCGCCATACCTTAACTCCAGTGCAGCTACTAGGTCTCCATATTTGCTTTGTTGGTCGGCAGAAATTGTCTGCAGCATTCCCAAAGCTTGTCCTCTCAAGGCTACTATGAGTGCAGTAGCCTTCTCTTCATCGTTTCACCCATTGGACGAGGCTGAAGATTTGAACTGTCTGCGATACATAGACCAGGATGATTGTCTATCGAAATTTAGTGGTTTCACTGAAATTCCCGATGTGGCAACCCTGTCATGACGATCTTAAATTTTAAGCGAGGTAATCTGGCTTTGTACGTCCTTTATAACAACGTCGATCTCATTCTTGATGTCCTTTACTTCATTTCGTACCGCGACTACTTCTTTTTGGGGAACAATGTCGATCTCTTCATTGATATCCTTCACTTTATCTCGTTTATCTCCTGTTGTTCTAGAAGTTTCATTTGTTCTTCTTTTGTTCTTTTAAAATTTTCTCTGGGTCTTCTTGTCGTCGTTATTCTTTTTCCGATTTTTCTTCTTCCAAACGTCGTTTTTCCTCTTCCAATTTTTCTTCCCGTCTTCGTTTTTCTAATTTTAAATTAATTTTCATAAATTTTATAACGTCCTCCATGTAGTCGTTTCTTGTATTCACCATAAATCTTTTTGTCACAATAACGTCCACGTCTGACACCAGTTGTTACGAAATTACTTCTCTCTTGGGTTCGGTAATTTTAAACTCTCGATACAGTAACAAAACAATTTTTATTCCAATACTTTTACACAATAAAACTTTACTTTTACAAATCACTAGAATACAACTTTTACAACTAATTACATTTCATAACTCATAAAAGCTTAAAAACTGTCCTCTTCGCGGCCGCTGTCCTTTTTATATTTCCAAGCTACTTTTCGAGATTTTTTCCGAAAGCGCCAGAACAATCCTTCTACCATCTCGAAACCGCTAGACGCGACGCGGTGTTCGAGAATTTGCCGGCATAACAACAGCTCATTAATTATGCACCCCAAATTCGGTCGGCGCCATCGTCTCTAGTCAAGGTGGACAGAGACGGGTTCAAAATATCGTAACAATATATTTATTATAATGTGTTCTTTAGCAATAAAAATACATTGGTACATCTAAAACTTATAAAAAAAACCACCAGGTAGTACCTAATCACTGTTTGTAAAATATTTTTCAACAGTAATTGCCTCTTTACTTAACGTATTTTATTGACTGCGGATAATCGTAAAGTTCACTTAACTAGACACAACGAAGTTCAGTATTACCCGGTTATGAGAAGTAATACCGAATGAGGAGTACATAATGAAATTGTTAGCTTAGACAAAATTATGACAACGTAAGTTGAGAATGCCTTCGATGGACATTTTAAGATTTGAATAAACGACGATGATTGCGTATGTAAAGTAGGATAATGCATTAAGCTGGTATTGTTAAGAAACTCATTTATCCATTCGCTGCTATTTAGGTAGGTAGGTAGGTACATTAAAAACATAGGACTGAACAATAATATTATCCATAAAAATTATGTTTATCCAGTATTAATTAATATATTAACGTATTTCTGCATTATTAGAACATCCTTTTATAACCGATTTAGGTACTTATTACTAAAAAATAATCAAATAAATAATCGTATTTCTGCAGAGCCGACTAAAAAAATATGCCACTTTAAATGATTGATTATGAAAGCTTTGGATGTCTCTAATCACTAATGAGGCCACATAGTATTAATAAAATAATTGGAACAGGGTCATCTAACTAATTTGATTTGCTAATAACGCGTATTGCTGTGGAATAATTTTTTTTATTGTATGGTCTTGTTCAATCAAGACTTGATAGTCTGTTTGGTTATTGTATTTTAATTTCTTCTCCGACTTGTATACACATCTGCTTCGACATTCGTAATTGACTTTCTATTTATGTATTATTCTTATAAATAGGAACCTACTAGCAAAAATATTAGCATTTCGGATATTTACATACGACTTAAAAAATTAACTGTACCCGTCTTCTTTTTTTAAGATTTATTATTAATTCAAGTGTACCACTAACTAATAAACCATTCGATAGCCAAATAAACCGAGATTTACATTAACTGAAAAAATAAACCAAACAGTAACTATTAAGTGAATCTTAAATTTGACACATAATAAATTTAAGTGGAAATATGTAGCAGTGAATAAAAAAATTGCACATTTCAAATGTCTTTTAAATGGCTAATTCTAATTAATAATTAGAATAAAAAAAATAGGGTAATTATACAGTTGAGGTTACACCTCTCCGATTTTCATTAAATTTTAGTATTGTTACAAGCCCATCCTGTCGGCGACCGAGGATCGACCGCGGCTGGGGTGCATATTAATGACCGCTTTGTCGGCCGCCGTCGCGGTCTGTCAAAGTCTAGAACACCGCGCCGCGAAGAGTCCCGGACCCTCAAGAAACAGGTGGAATGGTCTGGAATTGTGATTTAAAAAAATAAAAAGGACAGAGGTCGTAACAACGGACATTTAAGTATTAAAAGTGTTTATGATTTATGTAAATAGTTTTAAAAGTTGTTGAATATCAGTGATTTATAACAGTAAAATTTATTGTGTTAAAGTATTGGAATCAACATTGTTTTGTTACTGTATCGAGAGTTTAAAATCACCGAACCCAAGAAAGAACTAAATTTCGTAACAGTATGTTAGTCATCCTGAACAAGAATATGTATATAATATATATATATATATATATATATATATATATATATATATATATATATATATATATATATTGATACGATTTTTAGTTCTATCTTGGGTTCGGCGATTAAAACTCTCGGTCCAATAACAAAACAATTTTTATTTCAATACAATAAATTTTACTTTTATTAACCACTTAGATATTCACTTAGCTATACAACTTTTACAACTCTATATAAACATTTTTTTTTTATGAAAATAGTCGCAAAAAGGGTAGACCTATCATGTGGGCCGCGGACGGCCCGCACTGCGACTATTAGAAGGGGAAGGGATTATAGAAAGGAAATGATTGTGGACACGGTTTTTAAAAAGTTGCAGGTCATAGTTCTCTGGAAAAACTGATTTTGGAAGCTTATTCCATTCCGTGGCAGCCCTGTAAAAGAAGGATTCTTGATGAAGATTGGTACATTTAATAATTCGTAAACACATAAGCCGATACTGATTCTTGTTATGATCGTTTCCCCTTTTATATTTCCGATATCACAGTTCCAGATCATTCTACCTGTTTCTCCATTATTCGACGCGGATTCGAGAGGTTGCGCGACTTTCCTAGGCCCCGTCGGCGGCTACAAAGAAAAGCGGTCGAATACGGACCCTTGACGCTGTCGATTTCTCGGTTGCTGACAGGACCGGATATGTAACAATATATTTAAATATATATACATACATAAAGTCACGCCTTTTTCCCATATGGGTAGGCAGAGACCACTTCCTTTCACTTGCTACGGTTCTTACACACATATTTTGCTTCCTCTACTTTCTTCAGTGCTCTCATACATGCTCGTCGGTCGTTGGTACTCTTGACCTGGCCATTCTTTAAAACAATGTTGATCTGATCGAAATAAGTTCTTCGAGGTCGACCTCTACTGACTTGTCCATTCACACTCGCCTTATAAATTTGTTTCGTCAATCTTCGTTCATCCATCCTTTCTTCGTGTCCAAACCATCTAAGCATTCCATTATCTATCTTTGTAACTACAACTTCTTTTACACCACAGCGTTTTCTTATCTCACTATTCTTTATTTTATCCAACCGAGTCACTCCGGCTATACTTCTCAGACTGCTAATCTCCGCAGCATTAATTCTATTTTCATGCTTCTTCTGCCAAACCCAACACTTACTACCATACATATATATAGGGCGCGGAAAGCATCCCTTAAGGTACTTTTTTGCGTTTGAAGATTCAAATAATTGTAATGATTTTTTAGTGATTGTAATATTTAAATTAATCGTTAAAAGAGATAAAAGAGCTACAAGAAAGGACAATGCAATAAGTTAAAAAAGTAAAAAAATTAGCCTAACCTAATCTTATGTCCTAACCTAACACAAACGGTACCTGGTAAAAAACTTTGAAAATGCAGTGACGTATTTTCAGCCAATCCTTGGATTAGTCTGGCAGGTGATCATGTGAAGTTTGGTAGTAACCCTTAAACTTCACCAGGTACTGTTGGTGTTAGGTTAGGACGGTTAGGTTAGGCTAATTTTTTTACTACTACTTTCTCAATTGATACCAATTATTATTAGCCTAACCTAATCTAACGTCCTAACCTAACACCAACAGTACCTGGTGAAGAACTTTGAAAATACGGGGACGAATTTTCAGCCAATCTTTGGAACTTCACCTGGTACTGTTGATATTAGATTAGGTTAGGCTAATTTTTGTACTTCTACTTCCTCAATAAATACCAATTATTATTAGCCTAACCTAACCTAACACCAACGGTAATGAAAAATCATTACAATTATTTTATTCTTCATCAAACGCAAAAATGTACCTTAAGAGATGCTTTCCGCGCCCTGTATATACATATTCTTGTTTAGGATAACAAACTTAACAACATACTAAAATTTCAAGAAAATCGGAGAGGTGTAAGCTCAACTGTATAATTACCATTTTTTATTGAACGATTAATTATTTACTAATAAAAATGTACCAACATATTTTTAACAATATCAAACGAAATCACTATATTTGCTCACGATAGAGCCACTTATTTTTATATGATACATACTTTATATTTTTTTATTTTAATTAACATAAACACTTCCGGTCAAAACAAAGTAGGTAGGTAATAACTAAAGAAAAATGGACGATGCAAAGACAACTGCGTGATTTTATAATTTTTTATGCTATCAACTTCATGTCATGTCTGTAAAATCCACTTATGAACCTAGTAAAAGTACATACACAAGAAAATAAATAATGAAATAAACAAAATCATATATTTCTTACCTGTTATCCAGTTACTATTTACTTTTTTATCATCAGAATGCAATTTGCAAGATATTTTAGGTTGAAACACTTTCACTTTTTTATCAAATGTTCATTTCATCAGTAAATTTACAAAGTAACTTATATTTTTAACCCTATTAAATGTATCACTTTGTTCACATACGTAAATGCTACACACTTTTAATATTTCCAAACTATTTTAAATAAATTAATCGTAAGTAACTGAGTATACTATAAAAATTAGAAATGGCATCGTCCAACAACATACCTATAAGATGTCATGTCTATAGGGTAATTATCTTTAATTTTATTGGTCGAATTTAATATAAATTTTTCGATGTTGCCATATTTTTTTGAAAGAATACACTTGTTTTTCAAGAAAAAAAAACTTTCGCAAGAAAATATATGAGAAAATCAACAGAACCATATATTTCCTATCTAGTATACATTAACGTAAATTTTGTATACTTATAATTTATTATTGCAAGTAATTTAAGCGCGAAATATTCGCGGGTGACATTTCTGGGTTAGTTTTTCAACTATCGTAGTTCGTCTTTGAACAAGTAATATGGATATATTTTTTTATATAACCTTTAGAAATGTGATCGATCCATCGATATATCTAATTAACTTTGTTAACATATTTAATTGTCCGACCAATAATATTGTTTTAGCGAAATGTGATGTGTAGAAAAACGGCAACATCCACAAAAGAGATGACCATTGCAGCTGTCATCTAATCATGAGTAAGTAGTTTTTACGCGTCCTTTGGTAAATTGATTAAAAATCTTATTTAACAATAAAAAAAGTGATTAAAATCTAAAATAGTGTAATCGGCTAGTTTAATATCTTTATTAATACGGTTTTAATGTAGACGTACAATTCGCATTTATAAAACTTGTGTGGTGAAAGTTGTGAAAAGTTTATTTACTTAGTTCTATATCAAATAACTTTGAAAAATATTATTAGGTGAGTTGTAGATTGTTTCAGTTATTTGTTTTAACCCTGGTGATAAATTTATCGTAAGTAACTGGGTATAAATTAAAAATTAAAAATTGTAACAGCCAACAACATATACGATAGCATGTCTATAAGGTAATTATCTTAATCTTATTTGTCGAATTTAATATAAATTTTTCCATGTTGCCAACGTTTTTTCGAAAGAATACAATTGTTTTCGAAGAGAAAAAACTTTTACTAGGAAATCAATGAGAAAATCAACAGAACCATATATTTCCTATCTAATATACAGTAAGGTAAATTTTGTATTTTTATAATTTATTATTGCAAGTTATTTAAGCGCGAAATGTTCGCGGGTGACATTTTCAGTTATCGTAGCTCGTCTTCGAACAGGTAATATGGATATATTTTTTTAAATAACCTTTAAAAATGTGATCGATCCATCGATATATCTAATTAACTTTGTTAACATGTTAAGTTGCCCGACCAATAAGATTGTTTTAGCACAGTGTAATATATGGAAAAACGGCAACATCCACAAAACAAATGACCATTGTAGCTGTCATCTAATCGTGAGTAAGTAGTTTTTATGCGTCCTTTGGTAAATTGATTAAATATCTTATTTAACAATAAAAAAAGTGATTAAAACTATTGTTATTAATACGGTTTTAATGTAGACGTACAATTAGCATTTATAAAACTTGTGTGGTGAACGTAGTGAAGTTTATTTACTTGCTCTATATCAAATAACTTTGAAAAATATTATTAGGTGAGTTGTAGGTTGTTTCATTTGTTTTAATCCTGATATTAATGGCAACTACTGGTGTTAATTTATTAGTTAAACTTGTGATCTTGATCGGCCTAATCAACCTGATGGTATCTATTTTATTTTTAGTGTAAATTAAAGAATTAAAATTCAGAGTTATGGAGGATAAGCTACCTTTTTTTCGTGAAATAAAATATATTAGTAAATCACAGTTACTTATTACAATAATGTAATAAAATTAAAAGTAAATACTTAATACTGACAAAAAAATATTCATCTTGTTTTTGTTAATTTACGTCCAAATAAAAAACCTAAATTGTACAATAACAATGTATACACTTCAGACTACTATTTTCACTCTTAAATCGTGTCTAATGCATCGTAGGCGTTTTACTTTGTTTTAGAAAGTCTTCTTTATTACTGTCCATAAAAGTCTCATATTGTGTATGACTAAAATCTAGATCTGGTTGTCTGCTAAAAACAAACATGTATATGTTTCTAATAAACGTGTATTTTCTCTTTGTAATTGCAATTTCAGAGCAGAATAGGAAAAATTAATTGACCACCATAATTAATGAAGAATTCAAACTATAAAGTAGTGGCAGCAAGTCTGATGACTGAATTGCATGCTTTCGTTTGCGAGCATGCATATTAATAGTATGTAGAGATTAGCCTTTACTGGTTCATTCATTTTTACTTACGCAATTAAAATAAAATATTAATAATAAACATTATGTTTAGTTTTCAGGTACAAAATATTTATACAAAAATAGTTTAAGGTAGGCACCTACTTAATTTTTGTTACTATTAGGTACTTTTATCATTATTTAGAGCAGGTTACGTATCTTACGTTTTAATATAATCAAATTATTTTGTGATAAAAGGATTTATAAAATTATAAATATTTATTCCTACGAACTAAATAAACATTTGCAAAATTTAATATTTTTCTCATGGCTCTATTATACATAATATAGGTACTTACCCAAGCAAACATTTACATTCATTTAGACGTATTGTACTTTTGTGTACTTAGGCATTATCTTTCTGAATTGTCCACTACATGTAAATGCCCATGCGAAACTACTACATATTATCGCATTATTTTATTATATTATTAATAATTATTGATCCAAAAAAAAACTTCTTTTGTACCACACACACACACACACACACACACACACACACACACACACACACACACTATTTTCCTCTTTATTTTATCGAATCGGACGTTTACATAATCCGATATTATGTAATACCTACATATTATATTAAAATGCCTCATTAGGAGTAGTCGCACCGTTAAGAAGAATTAAAAAATTTTAATTTCTTAAATGATACCAATTTATAGGCTAAGCAACGAGCAACAGTAACAAACCATATTTAAAATTCAAAATAAATTTTTTTAAAATACTAGAATAGTCTAAAATGTTGTTCTACAGTAAAAAAAACAAACCAGCCTATTAAAAGAGTAAGACAATACAAATACCTAGACACGATCATTAATGAATACAATGACAGCTCCCAAGAAATACAAGTCAGATTAGAAAAGGCGAGAATGAAGAGGCTTTTCTGCTGCCGAGATTTAAACCTTGATTTAAAAATACGACTGATGAGATGCTATGTGCTGTCTATACTATACTATGGGATGGAGGCCTGGACACTGAAGGTAACTGACATGAGGAGACTGGAGGCATTTGTGATGTGGATAAACCGAAGAATATTGAGGATCTCATGGGTGGAGAGAATAACCAACGTGGAAGTGATGAGACGTATGCATAAGGAGAGAGAAGTGATTTCGACAATTAAGAGAAGAAAAGTGCTGTAAATGGGACTTGTCATGAGGGGAAAAAAATATCAAATGCTACAAATAATTATGCAGGGAAAAATCCAAGGCAAGATATCTATAGGAAGAAGACGAAATTCATGGCTGAAGAACCTTAGGGATTGGTTTGGATGCAGTAATAATAAAATATTTAGAGCTGCGGTCTTAAAAATAAGAATTGATATGATTGCCAACCTTCGTAACGGAGACGGCACCTAGAGAAGAAGAAGAACATAAAAAATCGAAAATTTTTTTGACAGATACTAGATTCATTAAAAATTAACCAACTTATTTGAACATAAACAAAAAATGTTTTTTTTTTCGCTTACCAAGTCTTTTTTGACGAAAGTAAGTAGTGTCAAAAGTCAAAATGTTTAATAACTTGAATATCTTTTTTTAATCAAATTAATTTTAAAATATTGTAAGACCACAGGTGAAAGATTTAAGAAAATAAAGAGCCAATTGTTTAAAATTTACAGTATTTTTTATGATTTTTAAATTTTTGTCCAGGTATAGTCGGTCTCCTTTTAAATAGTTTTGTTTTATTTTTCAAACACTTTACAGCTGTTTCTTTTTACTTTTGGTCCTATAATAATGTTCACTGGTCTATTAGAAATGTTCGACATGTTTAGTTGCAGTATACTAGAATTTTAGTACAGTTAGTTTCGAGTGCTGTAATTGCCTGTTAAATACAATTTATATTTCGAGGTTAAATTACTCCTATATTTTAATTTAGCTTCCATTCAAATTAAACCGTTTTCAGTTCTCGTAAATAAGAGCATCTTATTGACAGAAAAGCAGACATTTTAATGTATTATATTAGTCTAATATTAAGTTATGTACGGATATATTTAATATTATTAATTTTACATAAACCTTTTTTTGTTTAAACTCATTTATTTTGACTTGTCTAATAAAACGGTAAAGTAAAAAAAAAATTCTTTAAATATTTAAAACAAAAAGTACATAAATTTGTGTCGGATACCTCTAAAGATGACAATCACTAATTTCTTCTCTTTCAAATATCTCGAAAGTACGAGTATTAAAGAGCTAATATCTTTGTAATGACGTCTATTTTGATTACTTAATTCATGTGAGACTCTCAGGTAGTGCTGTTAAAATTTTACGTACTGTGCACTACTCTGTATTCTTTACATCATTATTTTGATTTATGAAGATGTGACACGTTAGGTATTCTAAGTAAATAACTATATCTAACTGTTCACATTCTTCTAGTAATTAAAACGAAATCATTTTACTAAGCATCTAACTACTAATTAACTTATACATGCATACCGAGAATCGTTTTGCGTGGGTGCTGAAAATATTATAAACCATTAGAAGCCACGAGCATTAACAGATGCGTGAACAAACTATTTGGCAACATTACAAAATCCCACCTTTGTTTTATAATGGTAAATGCTAACAGATACGACATGTTATTATAATGATAAATTGTTTTTAGCGATCAATTGCAACATACAACTACGAGATCCTTTTATGGTTTAACGTTGTAGTCAATTTTTTTTAATATCTATGTTCGATGCCTCATTGATTCCGTACACAGAATTATGTATTTGTAACAATAATATAACTGTGTTGTGTCACTAGAAGGACATGTGACAAGTTATTTTTAACGTAATCCCTTGCAATAATACTGTCGTATTAGGAACCCGTCATATTTACAAATATATGTACATACCTACAGGATGTAGGTACCCCATCAATTTACATACATACATCCATATAGTCATGCCTTTTTCCCGTAGGGGTACGCAGAGACCACTTCCTTCAACTTGCTATGGTTCTTATACACATCTTTTGCTTCCTCTACTTTTATTAGTGCTTTCATACATGCTCGTCGGTTGTTGATACTTTTGACCTGGCCTTTCTTCAAAACAATGTTGATCTGATCAAGATATGTTCGCCGAGGTCGACGTCTCCATTCACACTTGCCTTATAAATTTGTTTCGTCAATCTGTTTTCATCCGTCCTTTCTACGTGTCCAAACCATCTAAGCATTCCTTTATCTATCTTTGTAACCACATCTTTTTTACGCCACAGCGTTCTTTTATCTCACTATTCTTTACTTTATCCAAACGAGTCACTCCGGCTATACAATTCTCAGACTCATCTCATCTCCGCAGCATTAATCCTATTTTCATGCTTCTTTTAGGAACCAACTTTATAATGAAGCACCAGCAAATAAAAGAGTAGGAAAACGAATAGAAGATGACTTAGACACTTTAAATACTGAGATACCACATCCTTTTCCTCTCCTTTAAAGAAATAACCACCTGGACATTAGCAACACCGGATTTTGAATATAATGAATTTAAGAAATAAAATACTAACCGAATCCAATATCTTTAAATATTCCATAAGATCAAAAAAATATATAAGAATTGAACAATTATATAAACTGAAAACTGACCGAGGTACTAAATAAGATTTTTCTTACATAAGAGAAACTCACCAGTAGACATTGAACCCACTATCCTCACTTTTCACTGCTAAATTATACGCTATTCTTCAAGCACTAAGATTTATTGAGACATTGGACATAGTTATAATAACGCCCCTCTAATCCGGATTATCTTAACTTTAGTCCATATCCTGCCGAAGTCCAGCAAGAGAATAATTTTCTTTAGGGTTCTTCTGGGCACATAGGAAAAGCCGGTAATGAACTTGCTGATATTGCTGCTTGCGATGCTACTGGACAAAATTATCTAAGCGATATCCCACCAAGACCTAAAGACATAATACACACCTAAAAAATGGAATAAGAGACAATGGAACCAAGAATGGAATGATAACAACAAAGACAACAAGTTGCACTCACGTGATTGAGAATTGGCCATACCCATATAAAATCTAGCTACCCTCAGTGTGCTTTTAGACCCTCCAATATGTGATACTTGCGAAGTGCAGCTGACTGTGGAACACTTACTTTGGTGTGCCCTGTAGGTATATAACCAAGATGACAAATAACCCTTCCTGACACGATGCAGTATTGCCTTAAAAATAAGCAATGGTGCATAAAAACAATTCAATTTCTAAAAGAAACAGGTCTAATGAGAAATGTGTGGATAAGTAGTTCAGATGAAATTCTGAACAATTCGGAATTACAAGGCTAATAACCACTATAGTCGATGCCTTTAATTAAAAAAACCAGGTAGTAGTAGTTTTTTTAAACATCTCTAAAAAAAGTTATAATGTTTTTAAATAGCTGATAAACTTATAAGAGAATGACAAATGATATTTTGCATCCTAACAATCTTTATTGCCGATAGCAACTAATGAATCATGTAATCACCATACTATAAAATTTAATTGATAATGTTAATATTTAAATTTGGTGAATATGTGAGTCACTTCAAGGTTAAAATGTCAATATTGTTCCTGCAAATTGCTGCCATTACTTTCGTCTTGCTTACAATCACATTCATCCGTTTAATTTTTAGAGCGACATGCATAATATTAACCATCACTTTTTTTAATACCCAAATTATTATTGCTATAGACAACCCGTATAGTAACAATAAAAGTTACGGTAATACATTATTCAAGTTTGATCTGCGCCGTAATATAATGATTAGAGATTGTATATTTATATTGTTTTATATTTAATATAAATCGTGAATTTATGCTAAAAATTAATATAAAATTTTGATAATATTGCCTAAATTATAAACAAAAAATATTATTACGATTAATGAAAAGAAATTTTATTGGACATAAATAAAAAATATGTATAAAAAGGAACTATTTAGGTAATGTAATTATTATCTATGAATCCTAAAATATATCCTTTTAAATTTTTACCACCCATCACAATTATTAACTTATCGTCGGTAAACTGTTTGTATTTATTTAAAGGGTGACGAGTGAAACGGATGAGAAAATATTATGGGATGTGCAAATGGTATTTAGAAGAGGAACGGAATGCATGGTTCAGATCTTTTCCTTACGAAGCATAGTCGATAAATTCTTGGCTAAATATCAAAAGGTCTATTGCTTTTCGTAGACTAGGAAAAAGCCAATGACAAAGTGGTGAGGAATGAATTGTGGTCGACATTGTCCATGTATGGGGTGAGCGGTAGTTTAATACGAGCGCTAAAATCACTTTATATACCAGTGCTTGTGTCAGGATAAACGGAGCTTACACGGACTGGTTTAACATTAAAAAAGGTGTAAGACAGGGATGTGTGGCTTCGCCATGGCTGTTTAACTTATACATAGACGATTGTTTAAAAGATTTTAAAGAGAGTGCGTATGGATTAAAAATGAATGATTTGATCGTCAAATGCCTTCTTTACGCCGATGATCAAGTCATATTGGCGACATCTGAAGAGTAGTTGCAGGCGATGGTTAATGTTATGCATGATGCCCTAAAAATCAAAGTGATGAAAATTAATGTAAGCAAAACAAAAGAAATGGTTTTTAAAAGAGAAGAAAACATGACAAACTGTAAAGTTATGATTAAGGGAGAAAGAGTGGAACAAGTGAATAAATTTGTATACTTGGGTTCAAAGTTTACGAGAGATGGTAAGTATGGCAGCGACATTGAGCGAAGGGTCTTGGCAGGAAAACAATTGAATGGGGCAATGAATAGCTTTATGAACAGCCAGAAAGTGTCAAAAAAGGCACGTCTGGCTGTGCATGGAGGATTGCTGGTTCCTACACTTATCAGTATGGTAGTGAATGTTGGGTTTGGCAGAAGAAGCATAAAAATAGGATTAATGCTGCGGAGATGAGATGAGTCTGAGAATTGTATAGCCGGAGTGACTCGGTTGGATAAAGCAAAGAGTAGTGAGATAAGAGAACGCTGTGGTGTAAAAGAAGATGTGGTTACAAAGATAGATAAAAGAATGCTTAGATGGTTTGGACACGTAGAAAGGATGGACGAAGGAAGATTGACGAAACAAATTTATAAGGCAAGTGTAAATGGACGGAAGTCGGTAGAGAACGACCTCGGCGAACATCGATCTCAATCAGATCAACATTGTTTTAAAAAAGGCCAGGCCAAGAGTACCAACAACCGACGAGCATGTTCGAGAAAAACGCAATTGAACAACTCAGAGTCTCAGAAGGAGATTTCAAATTTAACGCCTTGTATATTTTTTCACAGTAATATTTTATTGATGCATATTTGGTCCTATCGCCATATTTTGGTCCAAATAACCCGCCCTTATCCCATGTCCCAATAGTTATGAATCACCCTGTAGAAGTCTCCTAGTTGGCTACGTAACGGTAATAAGTCTGGATGCTCTACTTTATACAAATTCTTAAATAATAGAAGCAAGCCATTAATGAAGTTTATTAAAATTTAATACTAAAAACGAAAAAATAACTTACTTTTTGTAATTTTTACAATAATATTTTTATGGTTTGATTGTTATTAATTAATATTACATAGGTACACAGTAAAAATTATTTAAAACAAGCCGGCATAACATTTTCCCACAAATTACCATTTTGTTGCTTCTTACTTCTACGCGAATAGATTACAATAATTCATAAAAAGTACAGTTGTAAATTAATTTGTACCAATTTTAAATTATTGTCGTAATATTTTAAAAATATATTCAGTAATGACACTCTGTATGAATTACATTAACTGTTCTGAATATGCCCATGAGTACTGCTCAATTTTGCATTAATAATATTTTAAGTTTTAATTTAATCGAATTACCCTTTACACAGATATATCTACTAACTTTATTTTAAGTATATTTACAATTATTTTTAAAAGTTGGCTGTGAACGTTAACTATCATGACGTGACTTCTATGCGGTTCCGTGGAACAAAACAAGTGACAGTAGTTGACGACCGCCATTTAGAAAAGTAAATTTGTCAAGTGAAGACTAATAAAAGTAAAAGACAATTTAGTTAGTTATAATACTGGAATATCAAAAGGAAACGTGCGAAAAGTTTTTCTTGAGCGTTACTGTAAGTAATACATTATATCGTTACGGCTTGTAGTCAACGAATACTAATTTTAGAACTAAACGTTTGATAAGAGTGAATTGAAACCAAATTTTTTATGCTAAATTTTAAACTATATCAAAAGTGTGTGTAAAGGTGTTCAATCAAAATATTTTTAGCAGGGTGAAAGTTAAAAGTTTGTCCGAATTTAAAATTCTTTATGTCTAGTATAACTTACCTGAGAATTTTTTCATGTACCGTAATCGTCAAAATTATTTAACAATACTTTAATGTTAAAAATAATTAACAACTACGGGGTAAGTCAAAACTAAAGTTGTTTCTGAATTTAAAGCTATATCAATAGCGTGTAGTCCATAAATTATAAAGGTGTTCAATCAAAATGATGTTAACATACAGGGTGAAATTTAAAAGTTTTCTCTGAATCTGAAATTCTTTGTCGAGATTAAAATTACCGGAGAATTTTTTCATGTACCCTAATGGTCAAAATTATACAACATTATTTTAATGTTAAAAAAATAATTTAAACTGCAGGGTGAGTCAAAACTATTTTTTTAAATTTAATACTACCTACAAATTTTTTCACTTATTTATCATAGGTGTATAGTCCTCATTTTAAGAATGTTGAAAATAATGTTATGCTACAGGGTGAGTTAGAACCAAAAGTTTTTTCTGGATTAAAATTATTTATTTCTGGTTTAAAAATACCTAAGAATTTTTTCATGTACCCTAATTATCAAAATTATGTAACAATACTTTAAGGTTATAATTTTCAACTACAGGGTGAGTCAAAACTAAATTTTTTTTCTGAAATTCATACTACCTACAAATTTTTTCACTTATTTATCATAGGTGTATAGTCCTCATTTTAAGAATGTTGAAAATAATGTTATGCTACAGGGTGAGTTAGAACTAAAAGTTTTTTCTGGATTTAAAATTATTTATTTCTGGTTTAAAAATACCTGAGAATTTTTTCATGTACCCTAATTATCAAAATTATGTAACAATACTTTAAGGTTATAATTTTCAACTACAGGGTGAGTCAAAACTAAATTTTTTTCTGAAATTAATACTACCTACAAATTCTTCACTTATTTATCATAGGTGTATAGTCCTCATTTTAAGAATGTTGAAAATAATGTTATGCTACAGGGTGAGTTAGAACTAAAAGTTTTTGCTAAATTTAAAATGGTTTTCATTAATCGTCAAAGGTGAATAGACATATTTTAACGATGTTATTATAAATGGTTTAAAGTTACAGGGTGAATGAAAACATTAATTTTTGCTTTATTTCAAAAGTGTCGATAGTGTTTACTTAAAAAATCATGATTGGGTTTAATTTGATTATTATTTGAGTTAGGCAAAAAGTTAGTGTTCTTAAAAGAGTAAAACTGATACTAAAATATTTTAATAACAATTTTTCTGATATGAAATGTTATAATAATGTCGGACATTTTTAAGATGATTAAAAATAATAAAGTTTTTGTTTTGTTTCAGGTTCACTCGAATCAATAATCGATAATTATGTAGTGAAAAATAGTTCGTTTTAAATATTCGGTCTGAAGATAAATCTTTGGGGAAATAATGAACACTCATAATGAGAAATTTCTTAAAAATTCCAATAAAATAGGAATTTTATGAATTTTCTATGGGGCGAGTTTTCGTGTATTTCCAAAGGTCTTTCCTTCGGTTTCGGTTAAAGGTAGGTGGTATGGATGAGTTATTTTTATTATATTTTACAGTTTTTAATAGGGTGGTGTAGTGTATATTCGTTCGTTGCAGTATAATTCCAGTGTTGTGAAGAGGAAACTCTATCTATATCTCTATATCTCTATCTATATATATCAACATATATCAACATTAATTAAAACCGTTAAAAAAAATAAATTTCAGTTTTAAAAAAAATTTATTTTAATAAAATGCAAACGGAAAAGATCAATACATTAATCAGAAAATATGTGTTATAAAACAAACATTAATTTACAAATAAGATTTTCTTTAAAAAAATATAAAAAGAATTTAAATAATTTTTTTTTAAAATTTAAATTAATTGCAAACATTAGGTATTAAAAAACATAAATAGTCTACATGCACTAAGAGTCTTAAAAAAAATAAAAATAAATTTTAATAAAAATAATTTAGAATTACTTGTACAAAGAGAGCTTAAACGGATATTATCAATAAATTAAAAATATATAATTATTAAAAAAAATATTAATTTAAAAATTTTTACAACAATCAAATATATTGCAGTTTTTAAAAATTATTTAAAAATAAAAATAATATAGAACCACGAGAAAAAAAGTTATTTTTTTTTTTTTACCAAGAAAGCAGACTTTAAGGAAGCAGACATCTTCAACAGTGGCGCAGGAAGAAGAGTCGTTTTCTTAAGAACTTTTAATAGCATAGATAATTAGGTAATAACTTTTTAAGCCGAAATATGTATATTTTAACTAAATTTATCACCAAATATTCCAATTGTAATTTTTTTGTCAGTAAATAACAAAAACCTCATATTTTGACTTAAATCGATAAAAATGTGTGCAAACGAGATTTTAAGTTTTCTAGGTAACAATAAAGACATGTAGCACTAGGGTACTTAATTGTGTAAGTAGTTAATGTACGGTTGAGCTAATTATGCGGTAAGCAGTTTATTAGCGAGGTGTTATTTTATCGATTTGCACTTTTGAGTCTCTTCGGTTACATGGACAAGGCTGCACGACCACAGTTCGGAGGTCTCTCTAACGCACTGCCCGAGAACTGTATTTCTGAAAACTATAAAATGTATGAAACTTGTGTGTGTATTTTTGTGTAAAACGGACGTAATCGTAATAAAGAAACTTCACCGGGATGTAATCGGAATCGGTAAATCGCGATCGTGTTTTCGGGAGTGATGGATTTGGAAATGGAGCTTATGGATTTGGAAATGGAGCTAATGGATTTGGAAATGGAGCTGATGGAGTCTAAATGGTGCTGCTTTACAATTGCTGCTACAAATCGGTGAGTCTTTTACATTAATATGTTGCTTAAATTACACTTAAACTTCGTTAATTCGATGGTTCGAACCATCACTTACTACATAAAAAGTTTGAATTATCCCAGTGTTATTTAGTAAAACACAAAATGTAAATATGAAAACAATACTTTTGGTTGACGACCAAAAACAAAATACTTTTCTTCCGAATCCACTTTAATTTTAAATTACTTTTTGAATCAGACAGGTTAGGTTAGGTTAGGTTTTATGTGAGTGGGGCGTGGTCGCCCCTCCACCGCGACCCTTAGTAGGTCTATTGTGGCTCACCCCTAGAGGCTACAGTTCACCGTACAATCCAGCCCTTCTTACGAAGTTCATGGTTGTATAGGGTGAGATTTTTTTAAAATCGGTAGGTTCTAGGTTAGTGTAACCAAAAATATGTTGAACCTTATTCTTCCCAGGCCGGGGCATGAACATAGTATATGTTCAGCAGTTTCGTCTTCCTCGCAGCAGAACCGACAGTCCGTTTGTTGGTTCAGATCTATCTTTCTGAGGTGGTATCTCAGACGACAGTGTCCCGTAAGCAGTCCTGTTAGAATACGCAGGTCATTTCTGCTCCATTCTAGGATCTGCTTAGTTGTGTTTCTCGAGGGTTGTAACGGTAAAAACGCCTTCGAGTGGGTTAGCCCTGGTAAGTCGGACCAGTACGTGAGTATTTTCCTCTCCGCCCAGTCCGAAATAATTGTTTTGGCGGCACTTGTGGTGACTCCAAAAACCGGTTCTGGTCCAGTGAACGCAGATTCGGCCCCCTGTTTTGCAAGGGTGTCGGCTTTTTCGTTTCCTTCCACCCCCTGGTGCCCAGGTACCCACAGTAGGGTCACCCTGTTGTTCGCACCAAGGTACTCTAAGGATTCGATGCAATTCCATACAAGTTTAGAATTTATCTTGTTGGAGCTCAGTGCTTTTAAAGCGGCCTGGCTGTCTGATATTATATTTATGTTTTTGTTTGCTAGAGGTCTGTTGGTCAACTCTCTTGCACACAATTCGATAGCGAATATTTCAGCCTGAAAGATTGTGGCATACCTGCCAAGACTGGTAGATATTTCAATCTTTGGTTTCCTGCTGAAAACACCGGCCCCAACTCCATCTGGGGTTTTTGAGCCGTCTGTGTACATTACGTATTCAGTCTCTGGGAAGAGGATTTGTCCCCTCATCCATTCGTCTCTCTCCGGAAAGAGGACTTTGAACGACTTTCCTACGTGTATTTTTGTAGCTAGCAAGTCAGGAACCATCCCGAGAATTTGGTGGTTTTTTGTTTCACTCAGTATCCCGGAGTGATCTCCGAGTTGCTCTCCATTTATTTGCTTTTCCAAAGACAGGAATCTATAGGAAGCTATCCTGGCCTCCCTCTCTAAGAGAATATCTAGGGGAGGGAGATGTAGGAGGTGTTCCATCGCTGCCGTTGGTGTGCTGGACATAGCTCCAGTTATGGCCAGGCATGCCAGCCGCTGAAGGCCAGCAAGCTTTGCTCTAGCTGTCTGTTGTAACCCTTTGGTCCACCAGACTACTGAACCATACGTGACCATAGATATTATCATTGTTTGATAAATCCAGTAAATCTGTTTGGGGTTCATTCCCCAAGATTTGCCACATACTCTTCTGAGATTCCAGAGAGAAAACCTGGCTTTGTTTATTGTTTTTTCCAAGTGGGCGTTCCAGGTGAGTCGTTTATCCAGAACTACACCCAGGTATTTCACTTCCGTCGCAAATGGAATGCTCTCTCCGTATAGGACAGGCTGCCGAAGCTTATCTAGCTTTTTCCTTTTCGTAAAAGGAATAATTACAGTTTTTCGGGGGTTTACAGACATCTGTTCCCTCTCGCACCATCTGTATACTGTGTTAAAAACTTCTTGAAGGACGTTTGAGATCGTCGCTTCAAATTTACCTCTAACTATTATAACCAGATCATCCGCATAGCATTGAAAATCTACTCCCTGCATGGAAAGCTCGCTCAGCAGAGAGTCGACTAGAAGTGACCACATTAGGGGGGAAAGTACCCCGCCTTGTGGACATCCCTTCGCCGCCCTGAACCTAACCGACTCTCCATGCAGTGATGATATTATATATCTGTTTTCAATCATGTTTTTGATCCAGTTACAGATTTTACCGTCTATCCCTCTATCCCTAATTGATGTATAGAGTGACTGTGGTAAGGCGTTATTAAACGCTCCTTCTATATCTAGAAAAGCTGCCAGCGCAATTTCCTTATGTTTAAGGGAATGGCCGATCTTTCCTACTAGATTGTTTAGAGCTAAATCCGTAGATTTGCCTGTTTGGTAGGCATATTGGTGGGGGTTTAAGGGATGTTCCCTAAGATTCCCTTCTCTAATATGTCTATCAATAATTCTTTCCAGAGTTTTCATTAAGAATGAGGTAAGGCTGATCGGCCGGAAGGATTTGGGTAGGGAATGATTCACCGTACCCGTTTTACGTATGTATACAACTCTCGCCGTTGACCAGCCCAGCGGAATATAACTCCACGCCAAACTTGCTCTGAATAGTTTAACCAAAAGAGGTAGTAAAATTTCGCTGCCCTTCTGAATGAGGGCAGGGAAAACACCATCCTCCCCTGGAGACTTAAATGGGGAGAAATAATTCACCGCCCATTGTACAGATGTTGGGGTGACTACTTTTGAAACCTTTCTCCAGTCCTCCCTTTTGGGTCGTGATGTCGATCCCATTGAGAGTGGAATTTGCTCCTGGTCCCTCAGAAGCAGACTGCCGGGAAAGTGGGTCTGCAAGAGAGTCTCTAACGTTTGCCTACCAGAGTCCGTAAAAGAGCCATCTGGTCGTTTTATCGATCCAATCTCTTGCGTCGGATCTCTGGCGAGAGCCTTGTGGATTCTTGTGCTGGCAGGTAGATCTGATATACTCTGACAGAACCTCCTCCAGGATTCTCTTTTGGCTTTCCTTATTTCTTTGTTATAAGTCGTTAGAGCTGTACGATAGATTTCCCAGCAACCTGTTTCTTTAGCTCGATTGAAGAGACGTCGAACTTCTTTTCTTTGCTTGTCTAAGCTTCTGCTCCACCATGGTGTACCTCTATGGTCCCTCTTCTCCTTTAATGGGCAGTTTTCCTTATAGGCCGTTAGAAGGGCGGATGTGATATGCTCATTCGCCGCTTCTATTTCAGCTCTATTATGTATAGTGCTATTACCGTTACCTAGGTGCTGTTGGAGGGATTCACAATACCCTTTCCAATCTGTGCATTTTGGATCTCGAAATTGCACTATGGGACGTTGTCCTATTCTCACGTCAAAACGTATGTGTCTATGATCTGAGCATGAGGGCTCGGTAGATACCTGCCAGTTAACTATTTTGGTACTCATAAACTGTGTACTAATAGTTATGTCTAGAACTTCTCCGCGAATTCTGTTCACGAAGGTTGGTTCCGAGCCTACGTTGTTGACTGCTAGCCCTTCCCCTATTATATAATTATATAAGTACTCACCTCTTTCATTGATGTCGCTGCTGCCCCAATCCAAATGGTGGGAATTTGCGTCGCATCCAATGATCAGTTGCCTGTTGTTCCTCTTGCAGAAGGCGACTAGATCTCGCACTGCTGCTGGAGGAGGGTGTTCTTTTCGGTCTCCAGGGAAGTAAGCAGAGCAGACGACTACATCTACTCTACTGTCTCCTCCTGAGATCGAAAGCTGTGCTGCAACCACATCAGGGGTGCAAAACTCTGTTAACATAAAATAGTTTATGTTTTTCCTGATTAGTATGCATGCTCTTGGCTTACCACCTAGAGTACACGCTATTAACTTACCGGAGCAGTTTCCTAGGCCGCTTATTCTGCCTGTATTGGAAGTCCAGGGTTCCTGGATTAGTGCCACATCGAGTTGCTCCTTGGCGAACCTCCTGCTGAGGACATATGAAGCCGCTCTAGCATGTTGGATGTTCGCCTGGAGAAATTGAATGTGGTTATCCATTTCTACTTAAAGGTAGAGTGGGGAGGTTTACTTTCCTTCCCCGTATTGTTTCCTGGTGTAGGTCGTTTTGTCGACGCTTTACCATGAAGGGGTTTTTTCCCTTTTCCGGCTTTTTTGCTGGTTTTGGCCGGCCTCTTCAGTCCCGCTGTAGCCGCCGAGGTAGATTTACCTCCCTCTTTGGTTCTAACGGTTACCTCCGAAGACTTTGGAATTTCCACCGATGATGGATCTTTCTTGGCTTCCTTGGACCGGAATTGCACCTGTCCAAAGCCAAAATATGGGCGGAAATTTAGCCGCTCCAAATCTTTAATGGATACCTCATCCATTGAGAACGTCCACATTTGACCAGGTCCTGCGTTTTCCCTGTGTAGAATGGTCCACTCCTGGGTATGCAGGGTACGGTTCATCTTCCGCAGACGGTTGGTTACCTGTTCTCCCGTCAGTCTGGGTAGTCCCTCATCGTCTGGGATGAAAGCCACACAGATGTGGGGTTTCGGTATGTCTTCCTTCCGAACTAATTTCAGCTGGGCGTTTTCCCAGGGTTGATGGTAGCATATCACTTCCTCCATCCACTTGACCGTCTCAGCGTCCGTACAGGACAGAAGGAGGATTCCAGGTCGAATGGTGCAGCTCTGGAATCGCACTTGTGGACCATCGTCCGGTAGTTTGTCTACAGTGTCCATAATGGATCGCTCAGACAGGTTACAATAAATAATATCAAACCATACGAGGATACTTTACAAATTGTTGTCACTAACATAGAAGCAAACACATGAGAAAAATGAAACTAATTTATTTTTTAACATATAGTCACCTGCAACGTTTATACACTTGGTATATTGGTTTTGCAAAAAATTGAGAACTTTGAGTCTTTAGCCATTCATCTACCGCCGACATCACTTCGTTTTCATCAGCAAAGCGGCTTCCATAAAGATGTTTTTATTTTATTTTGGAATTCCCGCATTGTGAATGACAACCATTGCAACACAACTTTTGTGGGCCGGGGCGTTGTCCTGGTGAAAAAGCACACCTCCTTTTCCTGATTCCTTTTCTCTGATTGCTTTGCGTTCTTTTTGTATAAAATCGCATATTATTCACCTGTCCTGGTGCGCCCACGTGGTAGATAATCCACTAAAATCACAAAAAACTGTAGCCATAATCTTATCAGCTGATGGGACAACACGAAGTTTTCGAAAGGAAGGGGAAGGTCTATCCACCATTCCATGCTTTGTTTTTTGATTCTGGATCAAAATAATGAACCCATGTTTCGTCGACCGTCAGAAATTTTCGTTTAAATTCATTGAAATACCTGTTAATGATCTCCAAATTTGTCTCCGCTGCAACCTGGCGAACACGCTTCTGGTATGTCGTCACCATTTGTGAAACCCAACGTGCAGGGAGTTTTTAAGACCCAATTCCTCATGTAAACTTTTTTAACGCTAACAGATAATCTACATGTCTGCTATATATAGCATTGACTGTAATTCTTCTGTCATTTAATACCATATTATGGACTAAATTCACATTTTTTTAGGTCACCACAGTTTTGGGGGCTCCTACATACACCTGGTGTATGTTGGACAGGTCTCTCTTCCCAGTTCGAAATCTCGTGACCAGTTTTTGATTACCTGGTACGAAGGTGCAGAGTCTTCTATTATGTCCTTATACATATCATGCGGTGGTAACCCCATTTTACAGAGGTACCTTATCACACCTCTTATCTTAATTTTGTTTATTTTTATAAAATCAAGCACACCTCAATGAAAAAAAAAATTTAACTTACACGAACTGATGCGCTGATGCTAGTTGGCATACACTAATGTCATACAATAAGCTTTTTTGCCTGACACTTTTTTTGCATTTGTCATTCAACGCCAAGGGACAACAATTCGTGAACTATTCTCGTATGTCACAAAAACTCTCATTGTTGGTCCTCACTGAGTATACAGTTCAGATATGCTTAGATGTCTTTTTTGTTTCCAATACCGTACTGCATAAACATTTTTAATGATGAGCTCGACAAATGGTCCTTGTTACCTAACATTATTATTGAAATATTCGTATTTAATAATTTACTACAGCTAAAAATACTTTCTATAATGATCAGCTACTCCAGGTTTACTATTCACTTGTTTATTCGAATTTATCATACAATTTTGTTTTATGGAGAGGTGCACCTAGTGTATCTAAAGTTTTCAAAACACAAAAAAGCATAATTTTACTGATCTTTAGCCTAAATTTTAGAAATCGTAAAATATTAACAGTTCCATCAATATATATCTTCAAATGTATTTTATGTGCCAAAAACAATTTCTCTAAATTCTTCAAAACCTGTAATTTCCATTATTACTCCACAAGATACGGTGAGCAATTTTGCATTCCTAAGCACTCAACAGCTCTCTTTGAACATAGCCCACAGTATATTGGAATAAGTTTCTTCAATCATCTCCTATCATCCATGAAAAATATATTAGATATCAAACTCCTCAAAAGGCATCTTAAGAATTTCCTAGTGGAGAGGTGTACTGCTGTGTCTTCAGGGCATCAGAATTCCAGTCCGCTGGTTTTGGCAAACCGCAGAATTTCTGTTGGCCCTGTCTTATTTAGATCACTTGGATCCATTATCATGCGGCCCCAGGTTTGATACCTGTACACCGCTAGCATCGGACAGCAAAACAGAATGTGTATGCTGCTCTCTTCCTCTTCGCCGCATAGTCGGTAGTTTTTCTCAGCCGCCAGCTTAAGTTTGAGTAATTATATAATTAATATTTCTTTCTTTTTGTAGATGTTGTCGTTAATAATTTTTTATTAATAAGAGTAATATTCATAAAATATTACGTCAATTCGTGATGTATATATATATATATATATATATATATATATATATATATATATATATATATATATATATATATATATATATATATATATATTCATTTTCATGCGACTATCTTACCTGTACTTCCGCTGAATATGTTGAACAATGCACTGACCTACAAAGTATTTGTAAATTTGCAAATCGTTTGGCTCTCAATATACTTCTTCAAAGTATCGTATAGAATATATTCTTTAAATGACAGAGTTGTAAAAGTATATTATGAAATACTACCCCTCGTAACAACTTTGGGAAATATAAAACAGTTATAATTATAAATTGTGTCGACATAATTGATCGCGTTAGGCGGAATATTGTAATATATAATATAATAAAACTGTTTACATGTGTAAATTAAATGAAACAAAAAATATACTAATACTAAGTTTGTAGAGAGTAGCAGTTAAATAAATTATGTTTCTTTAAACTACATTGCCAGTTGTCATTTTATTGAAAGTTGTTTTTGTTATTTTTAAATAAAATAAAGTATTAACAGAAATAAAAAATAATAGATGATATTTAAACAACGTGTACTCGACAACAACTTTTTAGTCCTTTAAATGATTAATAGTTGGAGAAAGTCTCGTAGTGGATAAAGCACAACAAGACATTACATTTTATAGGCTTATTTAAAAAAAAATAGTTAAATGTACTTTAAGTACAGTGAAGTTTAGTAAATGAATGTGATTTTCCGTTAGATAGATCGAAATTTCCAGGAACTGCATGTTGCTAACGTTATTTTAATAGGATACTTAATTCTTTAATAAGCACAGAGTGCTGAAGATAGTGTGGGTATTAAAAAATGAATAAATGCACATGGAAATCGCTAATAAATAAGCATTAATGAGTAGTATTTATTGCTGAATAATCGATGATATATTTTATTAAAAAAAAATGAATTAATTTTTCTGTACACGAATAATTTAAACGCAATAAATCATAATAAGACTATTAGTTTTAGGTATAATTAGTTTTATCTCCATATAACAAGGTTTAAATATTGTTACGAATTTTAGTTCTTTCTTGGGTTCGTTGATTTTAAACTTTCGATACAGTAACGAAACAATTTTTATTCCAATACTATTACACAATAAATTTTACTTTTATAAATCACATAGATATTCACTTAGATATTCGACTAATTACAACTTTTACAACTATTTACATCTCATAACTCGTTAACACTTTTAAAACTAAAACTGTTCTTTGTTATGACCGCTGGAAGTCTGAAAGTCTCTAGGCGCGGCGAGAGTTTATTAAACGGAGGCGGAAGCCGACAAAGGTTCATTAATATGCACCCTCGCCGAGGACGATGCTCGGATAAATAAACAGAGCCGGAATATGACAATATTATGCTGTATCGTTTTATTGATTGCACCTTGTATAAAGTAACAAGAAAAAGTAACACAACAAGATCAACTACTAAAACTTTTTATTAAAACTTTAAAATCATCCGTCATTACCTCGTAAGTGAATATTACTAAACTATCAACGATAATATATTTGTTTGTAGCAAACAAACTGTATCAACTTATTAAAATAAGATGCGCATTAGGTTTTTTAAAAAGCGAAAAAATAAAAGATATCTAGTTTTCATGTTTGGTCATTGGATGTGTCAATTAGAGACAAAAGACGATATCTTGTTTCCGGTGCAACTCTCAAGAAACAAATCTCTTGTCTCGCCGCCATATCTGAACCGATCTGCTCGACATCGGGTTTAAATTTCGAATTGACATCGGTCGTGGCTATTGTTTCAGCCCGATATCTATTGATACCTTTCGACAAAAGGTTTATTGATTTCCAAGTGTATTTTTCCTTTTATACCACTTAAGCTGTTGAATGGTGTACAAGATCTTATAAATGAAATTCCGATAACCGTATTCGGTAAAGGCTCGCAATTTATAGTTGTTATAGTATTGTGTAGATTAATTGTTCTACTTTTTTTTAAAATCTTTGATTACTTTTTTGATGATGAACAGAAATAGGCCAAACCGAGCAAAAAGCATCGAAGGTTACATACAATTATATTTTCTTGACTATAATTCCAACGCCTTTCATAAATGCGATGACTATGACGTAAAATAGATATAAATACGAATGGCAATGTAATAAATACTTTAGTAAAATTTATAGAAAATCTGATAGTACATACACACGAGGATACTTTACGAATTGTTGTAGAAGCAAACACATGAGAAGAATGAAACTAATTTATTTTTCAACATAGTCATCTGCAACGTTTATACCTCGGTTTATACACTTGGTATATCGGTGTTAAAGTGTTTTAAACTCTTTTGAAAAAAACTTAGGACTTTGAGTCTTCAGCCATTTATCTACCACCGATATCACTTCGTTATTATAGGCAAAGCGGATTCCACGAGAATGTTCTTTTAATTTTGGAAATAGATGGTAGTCGTTGCGGGCAAAATCTGGAGAATAAGGGGGTTGTTTAAAAACTTCAACTCCCACATTGTGAATGGCAGCCATTGCAACACAACTTGTGGGCCGGAGCGTTGTCCTGGTGAAAAAGCCTACCTTGACTTAATTTTACTTTTCTCTGATCGCTTTGCGTACTTTTGGTATTAAATTCGCATAATATTCACTTGTTATGGTGCGCCCACGCGATAAATAATCCACGAAAATAACACCTGAACATTCCCAAAAAAACTGTACAGATGATCTTACCAGATGATGGGACACCACAAAATTTTCGAGGAGGGGGAACCCCTATGCCGTCATTCCATGCTTTGTTTTTTGGATTTTGGATCAAAGTGATGAACCCATGTTTCGTCGACCGCTTACATAAATTCATCGGGATTCCTGTTAACGATCTCCAAATTTGTCTCCGAACATGCTGCTGGTCATCCGTCAGCATTCGTGGAACCCAACGTGCAGAGAGTTTTTTGAGACCCATTTCCTGGTGTTAAATTTTTTCAACGCTTCCAACATAAAACCTACATGTCTCTGCTATATATAGCCTTGACTGTAGTTCTTCTGTCATTTAATACCATGTCATGGACTAAATTCACATTTTCTTAGGTCACCACAGTTTTGGGGGCTCCTGCACCTGGTGTATGTTGACGGGACAATAAGCTTTTGCCTGACACTTTATTTGCATTTGTCATTCAACGCCAACTATTTTAAGGACAACAATTTGTAAACTACCCTCGTACAAATAGTCACGCCTTTTTCCCGTAGGGGTAAGCAGAGACCACTTCCTTTTCTATGGTTTTTAAACACATCTTTCGCTTCTTCTTTTTTCATTAGTGCTCTCATACATGTAAATTTTTTTGATTTTCTCGCTTTGTATCCAACGGATTGTTTTTTGAGAAATGCGATGAGTTTAGGATACTTATTGATTTCGATGTTATTTTTAACATTCAAGCATGTTCGTATCATCGATTATATGGACCAAAAAGTTAATGACTTCGAAGTCTTCAATTTTTGTCCAAAATAAGCCAGTAACACATTTTCTGAATACTTATTGACCAGGTTATAAATCTATTGTATTGAAATTCATATTTTGCTTTCAATTTTTTTGGTAGGATATTTAAAGTTACATTTTTTGCACTTTCGGCTACATCAGGAGATATGCTATTTTCCATGATAAAAGAATGAGTAAGAGATGCAAGCGTTTTTGAAATATTTCCGCGCTAGAGCGGCAAAGCTGTCACAAAATGACGTTTGTCGGAAAACGTCAACTTTGTGTTGAAATTTGAAAGCGTCAAAGGCCACTTTGCTAAGCAGTTGTAGAAAAAGTATTTTTTACTCTTAAAAGTGATTATTCTGGTTTGGGTCGATTAGTTTGCTTAAAAAAGCCATTAAATTATTGTAATGTAAAAAAAGGTTTAACGTATTAACCCTGCTAAACAATAAGGTATAAAAATTTAATTATAGGCTTGTTTTTTATTCCAACATTTTATGATTGTTAATTACGAAAAAGATATATGTGCATGTCTGAATTAAAAGTAGCTAATTTTTTAATGTCTATCTTGATCCGTTCATTAGTTTTAGTACTAATGTACCTACGTATTCGTAAAAAAAAACAAGTATATACTCGTATTATAGAAGAACTACATTAGCAAACAAAAAAGATTAACACCACAGTGTAAATGACACTGATTTAAAATAAAATGAACATATATGTACATAAAATAATTAGTTTTACTCTAGCATTAATACCGTTCTTGACAATGGTAATTTAAGAGCAAATTTGAAGATCGTAAAAAATATGTTTGTCTTTTATTTAAAAGTTATTTAAATGGAATGCAATGATTTAATTTTACAGAATTTGTCAACAATAAAAAAAAAATTATTACGGCAATAATTTTATATAGATATTATCTAATTATAAAAATATTTACTTATCAGCCCGTAAACACACCTTTTAATGATTGATAAGAGTATTTAAAATAACTATTTACATAGGATAATGTAAACAGTTAAAATGTTCCTTATTACTGTAAACTATTTTTAAATTATTTAAAGTAAATGACCCTCCTAACCGACGGTTTAAAATTTAAATTCTTGTAATGTCTTGATTACATCAAGTAAATGTTTTGTTTTATCAAACTTACATCTTTATAGTCAACTATACTTGGTAAACAAATATTTTTACTGTAGTAGTAGAGGTAGAAAAATATTTTACCATGTAGGTGCATACGAAGAGAAAGATTTTTTAAAAGCCCAATATTCGTTAATTTAATAACAATATTTAAAAAAAATATAAACCATTTCAAAAACAACTCTTAAAGTAAGATAATAAATTTATTTTTACTACTTTATATTAAATATTCGATAAATGTACCTACAATTATATACTTTTGGTATCTACGAGAAAAAAGCCCCGTTCAGGATGAAGCATGATGAAAAAGGCGTGATTGACGATTATTTAAATTGCATCAAGAGTTATATTGTAATCAGTTGAGTTGGGTAGGTAGGTAGGGGACAGAGAAAGAGCTTTAACGCGAACAGTGAACCAATACACGATAAACAATTACCACTTCACTGCCGACGTCCCCTGGAAACGTCTCGCTGAGACGGCCAATCCTTCCACCACCGAATCCTAAATTACTCCATTAGACAATGTCACCAAGCAAAGAAAGGTTCTTTTCAGAACTGACTATAGCAAGCATAATTATTGAGGGACTAAACGAAAATAAGCAGGAACTACTTTTGGAATTTTGTAGAAATACCAAATGTCATGTTATGTGCATACAGGAAACACATAGAAATGCCAACTCAACTAGATCCAAAATACCAGGAATGAAGCTTGCAATGGAGATGCCACACATACATTACGGCAGCGCAATTTTTGTTAAACCCGATCAAATTATAACATCGATAAGCTCAACGACAGACGGTAACGGCAGTCTTGTTGAGGAATGAGCGGATGCTAATAACCTTGCGTTGATCCACGACCCTAAACTGCCACCATCGTTCCACAGTAAAGTATGGAAGCGAGGTACAAACCCAGATATGTGCTTCACTGGCACTAACGAATCCCTTCTACAGAACGAGAGGTAGTATGTCAGCTTGGAGGGCAGGAAAAGCAGGTGGAGATCACAAAAGAATAGCCTCCCCGGGGAAGCGTCCTCTCCCCAATGCTATTCAACAAATAGACAAACGATCAGCCCACCCCTAATTATACGGAACACTTCCTCTATGCCGATGACTTGGCCATCGCGGCCCAGGGGAAACATTTCTCAGTAGTCGAGGAAAACCTAAAGAACGCACTAACACAGATGTCCACCTACTACAAAACCAACTTCTTGAAACCTAATCCATCTAAAACCAGGTGTGTGCCTTTCATTTAAATACAAGAGCAGCCAGGAGGGAACTACATATACAATGGGACGGAATCGCCAAGGAATATACATCCCGCCCGAAATACCTAGGGATAACACTGGATAGATCTTTAAGTTATAAATTTCACGGCCAAAAGACCCGACAAAAGGTATCGACCAGGAACCAACTCCCGAAGAAACTAACTGGAAGCAAGTGGGGAGCTAATCCTCACGTGATCAGATCTACAGCTGAAGCACTATTTTTCTCAACTGCGGAGTACGCTTGCTCGGTATGGAATAGATCCTCACATACAAAACATATAAACGTTGCACTTAACGAGACGTGTCGTCTCATAACTGGCTGTATGAGGACTACACCACTGGGATATCTCTACAAGGCGGCTGGAAGCGAGGCCTTCCGCAGCTCGCCTAATAGCGATAGAACATACTAAAAGATTCAAACAAACTTTCGACAACCGCCACTGGTTGCACAATGCTCCAGAACCAATAAGACGACTAAGATCACGAAAGAGTTTCCTGGATGCAGTCCCTATAGAGTCACCGGATATATCCTCTACGCCAGGTACCTCCATCAGGCTATCACCTGGAATGGAAAAATTGGAAAACTTTGAACCGTCTTAGAACAGGAGTCGCACCTACAAAGACGAACCTAGCAAAATAGACACTATTAACCTGCAAAAACTGCCCAAACTCTTGCTCACCCAAAGATTTATGGCTTGCCACAGATAATGTTTTGCATGTGGTCCGGTTTTGGGCCGATAGAATTTGATATGGATTCAGATACGAAAAAATATAGTAAGTAAGGGTAAGAACTAACAAAAAATACTTATTTTCTGAACTACCGCTGGTACTAAAAAGCACTCTTGTCGTCGGTAATATACATATATTTATAACATGTTTGTTAGTACCCGGTATCATTGGTCTTTTGGCAAGCAATTTACAAAAATCATATTTTTTGTGATTTGTTTAATCAAAAAGAGGAATAAAAAAATTATTAAAATTATTATTACCAATGTTAGTTGTTGTATTTTGATCTGTAGGTAACTATAAATCTCAAACCTCTTTTGATGCTTGTGGCGCTTCATGGAAGGATATATTAAGATAATATCTTCGCGACGACTACGACACGATTATATAATAACATAATAATGTAAAATTAAATTGAATGATAAAGATAAAACTTGTAAGATTATTATAAACTACATATCTTATTGTTGTAATTGGTGTTTACGGCTTTTTCATATTATTTTATTGTTAGAAGAAATTACTTTATTCCATTCAATATGCTAGGGTAGTTCTTCCTTGCAAAATTAGACCTATTTTATATACAAACATTTTGTTTTATAACGAAACACTAGCGTTGTTTCCAGGACTCTGCAAAGAAAAATAATTGCACTGTTTATGTACGAGTAGGTACCCGATATTTACAATTTATTTGTATACTATTTTGATTCTTCATGATTGTTTTTAGTCCTTTTGATCTTTAATCAAATATGTTATCCGCACATCTTTTAAGTTATACATATATGTATGAGTAACCACCCATTTGACACCACAAAACATCTCGACGATAGTATATTTTTAAATTTTATTTACTCATTATCATATCAATAAAAGAAATCCATAAATCATATTCTTAACTACCATTCTTTCAAATTATAGTTAGATCATTGTTACTAAATATAGGTCTCGGTTACACCACAGAGAGTGAATGAAAAATTATAAAATTAATCAATACTCATTGTTCAATAACAACATCTGTAATCGAACGATAATCAGTTGACATTTAAATATTATCAGGAAATTTATGACATGTCAGGTTGATGAAAATAATTTTAAATAACAATACTTTTTGTATTAAATTATGTTAATATTTAAAAATGTATCTTTAATACCAATGCATTTTCAAAGAAAATAAATTGAATATTTTTATTACTTTTACCCAAACAATTTAAAATTGAAATAAAATATTGTTTAAAAAATAATTACGAAGAATTTTAGTAGTTAAATCAATTCTCTCCTTTGTCCTTATAGTTGTAGATTAAGCCTTTTAAAAGCATTGTTGAAAAAAACATTAAAGCAAACCGTAAAAATGTTAAATTATCTCCATCACAACGTAGTTAAATATCTTTTACTTTCTTTAATACTTCCTCTTCGATACTCCGATCGCATCCCACCTGTTTATTATTTCGTTCAGTCGATAAAGCACGTCTAAGTGTAGGATGGGTTTATAAATACAAAACAAAATTGCAAAAATTGAACTATTACTATCACAAGAAACTTATTACCTATGGAACGTGGGAGTAAAAGTTCACCTACACGCGAGGAAGATTCACTGTTATTTTTTCCTTTATTTTATAATCATTAAGCTATGCAAGTTTAATTGGTAAATTTATAATTAATAATGTTTAGTTTGGTTATACAAATTTAATTTTTCGTTTTTGATAATGGCAAGCTCATGAATCTCCACCACATCTATAGGTATAAATATCATTGAAGTGTTTGTCCGTGATTTCAAAATAAACTCATTTTTTTAGCTCATATGATTATTCGCACGTTACCAAAACATAAACACGCATTTTTTAATTTTTTGTCTTTCTGTCTGTCTGTATGTATGTCTATCAAATTTTAATGCGGTACACACTTCCCAATTGTATCCTATTTTCCTAACTAATGTTATAAATGCGAATGTGAGTTTGTTAACTACTCAACCGAAGAAGACGCCGAATGCGTGATATGTCTTGGAATATTCTCGGAAGATACTCGTGGAGAAGAGTGAAATGCACTAAGTGGGATCATGAAAAATGTTCAAACGGCACTGGATCATGGTAAATTTTTTGCATCTGTTTTAATGATTAAGTGTGAAATTCCTGGCATTTTATTATTCTAACTTAGTTTTTGTTATTATTAAATTTTAAAACAAAATTTTACATTGTAAAGTCTTTAATTTTATAATAAATGATTATTCTAAAAAGAAATCATGTTTTCTGCACTTCTTTTTATAGTTTCAAAATAAGTTGGTGAAGCGTCTTAAATATGCCAACCCCACTATCCGAAATTATGCTACCTACCAATTTTCTTATTCTTTGGAAAAAAATAATAAAACTTTAGTTTTACTTTAATTGCTTTTTTTTAGCCATAGTTAAAGTATATATTTACATAAAAATCACCGTTCTAACAAAAAGCATCCAAAATTTGAGCACTTTCCTCTTCTATTAAATAATAAAATAACATGATATACATGTACGAGTACTCTGAATATGTTATCTGACAGGATTTGATTGCTGGAAATCGTAAAATTGTTCATACAATTTGATTAACGCGAACATACTTCAGAAATTATTTATGATAAAAGAGAGAGAGCAAGGTTTTACAACTCACTGTAGAAGAGCAAACATTTATTTATGGTTGCGATACTTTAGAGTTCCTATTACTGTTCCATTTAGTGTAGAGATGCCGTCAAATTTATTATTACACCTTAATTGAATAATGTCGGGTAATTTTAATTAAAGAAATTTCTTATGTTCAAGCCGCATTTATGGCCCTCGTTAATACGCACTACAACATTGCCGAGCCGTTTTCTTAGCTCAAATATCAGATAAACCTTCTTTAATAACATGCAATGACTGAACCATACTAATTGATGACAGCTTGCAATAATTTTGTAATCTCACTACGAATTAGATTAAGTCATACATTTAGTACTAATTTTTTCAAAGATTTCACGGGAAATAAATAATTGTTAAAAACCGTTCTTAGAACTCAAAGCGCTTAATAAGGGAGCTTTGGGATTTGTGTTATAAAATGTTTTAAAAAGGCAATGATATTTACCAAAGACGTACGTATTTACCAAATCGTATTTTTTTTATACCATTGTACTACTAAAGTTGGCATGCAACAAATTTCGGCACAAGTCAAACTGCAGAAAGTGCAGCCAGCGGCTAGCTTGTCTGGGAATCACAGGGGCAACATTCACGAGCCCTACTGCAGCCGTAGAGGTAATGCTGAACCTTCCACCATTGCACTTATGTGTAATGAAAGAAGCAGCAATCAGTGCCTTTAGACTGAGCCAGACAATAAATCTTAGAGCAAGAAATCGGAATGGACATTTAAAGATTTTGAAAAATATATTCCTAGAATCTATGTCTAAGCCAGAAGATATTATGCCAGTTAGGTACGACTTCGAAATGCAGTTTAAAGTGGTTATAAACAACCACCAAGTTTGCACAGAGAACGGACCTTAACTAGGAAGGGATGCTTTAGTGTGGTACACGGATGGATCCAAGATGGATGAAAGGGTTGGAGTGGGCGTTATAGGGCCAAATTTTAGGCTCTCAAAACCCCTTGGTAACACCCCAACCATCTTTCAAGCAGAATTACATGCCATAAAGACATGTGCCCAGAAGTGCATCGAAAGAAACACCCGAAGGACAGAAATCTATATTTTATCAGATAGCCAAGCAGCCCTAAAAGCTCTGAAGTCATACACTTGTGAGTCTAAGCTGACTTGGGACTGTAAACAGTCCCGGAGACAACTGGCAGCGAACAATCAGGTTACTTTGATGTGGGTTCCAGGTCAAAAGGGAGTTAAAGGCAATGAAGAAGCAGATTGCCTTGCCAAGGAAGGGGCAAATACACAATTTTCCGGCCCAGAACCCTTCTGTGGACTTTCCAAAGCCCACTTGAAAGAAGACATTCGACGTTGGGAAAAAGATGAAATGAAATCTTATTGGCATAAAGTGCCAGGACAAAGGCTAGTAAGTCTTTTGCCACGGAAAGCTAAACAGCTTCTCGAGTTGGACAAGAAAGACTTGAAACTGGTGACGGAACTCCTCACTGGACACTGCCCTCTAATGTATCACCTAAAAAAGATTGAATCCCGGGCCTCGAATAGGTAAAGGGTTAAGCACAAAAGATCTGATAGGTCGAAGTGCCTGAGAGGCAGCATGGCCTTTACGACCCACCCTACAATCTACAATCTACTAAAGTTGGCCAATATAATTGGACAATTTTATTGTATACTCTTTAAAACATGTTAACGTTTTTTACCCAGCACATTCACGTATTTTAAAATAGATTTACTTCCTTTACAATAACCATAATCTCGGCTATTAAACCTTGGACTACAACATTTTTTCTTGTGAACAATTTTGTAATTTCGATAAGCAAGCCATAAACCAAAACGAATTTTTGCAACGTCACGGTTATATATGTAACGAGTTTTATGTTTAATCACGGCTATTAATTTATAGTTTAATATCGATTTTATTTCAAAGATTAACGAAAATATGATGGTTAGTCATCAATTAGTTGGGCTTCTAGTCATAAATAAACTTATTATATATTTGATTTAATAATAAAGCGCACACAATTTATTACTTTTTTGACACCTAATTTAAATTTACTGTAACACAAGATTTAGTGGCATTTTTTTAAATTTAAGTTTGAAAGAAAAAAATACCTTATGAAATTAGGATTTTCATGTATACAAGGTTTAAAAATTAAAACTAAAAGGATTTTAAAAGGATTTTATTAAACATTTTTTTTGAATGGGAAATGAGAAACGACTTTTATTTAAAAGAGAATTGTGATTCGTAACGTTTTTAAAGAAAACGTTTAAATTATGTACTTATAATTAAAAATTAACATTATTATATCATAATCTTGTTTTAAAATGTGCTATTATATTTAAATTTTTAATAAATATGCATTTCTGTATAATGCTTCTTCTTCAAGGATCTTAAATAAAAAGCACTTCTATTATACCTAGTCACTGAATAAAATCAATTTCCAATAAACCAGTAGGACATTCGTTCACATTAGTCAATAAAAATTTAAAACTATGTTTGTGTAGCTAACAACTGACCGATATGTCAGTTTAAAAAGTGCATCAAATCTAGTAAATTAAAGTTATGTCACCGTATTAGGTAAGCCATTATTAATGATCTGATGGATTGTCTGATCGTGACGGAGGCGTTTTGCGTCTTACGTTTATGTCTTACGTCTTACGTTACAATTTACGTGCGCGCGATCCGTCTGAAAACGTGCCACAATTGACCGGGTCTCTAACTGCTTCGTGTTTATCCGACGCCAGAGGTCACTGGCGACATGATCACGAGTTACTTGATTTAAATCCATAAATTGAATTGGTGATGTATGGAAAATACGTGAAAAATTTATTGTTTAGATATTACGGTTTTTTAAAGAGAAACCGATGACAATTGTTATTGCTGCTTGGAGCTTGCAATCTTTTTTATTCAGCTTGAATAAATAAGTGATTAAACCTCATAACTTACAATTTTGTATTTGATTAGTAAAAGCATTGATAAAAAACAAGTTAAACGGAGTGGGCCAAAGAAAACAGTCCACCCCGATATTTGGTAGTATTCATTAGAATTCAAGGAAATGCTAAAACACATTGATTTTTGTTTCAAAAACGACACGAGTGATAAAGTTGCTCGTCTTCATAAAGCTGATTAAATAAATTCGCTGTTCTTCTTGTACATTTTCCGTTTTTAAAAAATATGAACATAATCTCAACTCGTTCTGCAATTGAATATACCATTTTATAAGTATTCAAAAAATACCTAAATTGATGTACTAACATCAATGTTTAACAACATGTCTTAAATTACTATTTTTTTACAAAATTCGTTTTATTATACATTTGATGTGACAGAAAGAATTAACATATTATCAAAAAATAGGTGTTACGTTTCATTTTCAAGAGGTGTTGCACTTTAATCTAATTAAGATTTTTTTTGCAAAGACGGTGTAAATATCGAATAAATATTATGAATGATCACGCTTAAATACTCCATCTTAATGCCTTTCTAATGATGTGCCACACATGGTACATTCCCTATTTTAAGTTAAGGGGTTGGGGAAGTGAAAAGAGGGGGGTGACAAATGACAGATATTTGTATCGTAAAAATGTGTCGTCTCCTTTGGAACAAAAATCAACGTGTTTCAGCCTTAAATTCTTAGAAATACTATGAAATACCGGGATGGACTGTTTTCGGTTGACCTCTTATGAATCGTTATAAATGTGGGTGTTTAAAATTAATTAATTTTGCTTTACTACAGATATCTGTATTACTCTGGTATTCATTTACATCAATCGCAAATAATACCTTATTTTTACAACCAGCAAACCTTAATGAAACAATTTAAGTTTTATTTGTAAAAGTTATATAGTGCGTCCGTAAAGTATGGAATAAATTGGAGTCTAGCGGACAGAATTTGAAAGATATACGCCCAGAAAATAAATTAATGTTTATCAATTGCACCAAAGTACTACTAGTTTTTAGTGAAATGTCATTATTTTTATTGACGTACAAAAACAGTTAGTAATACAACAATTTTGGTATTAATTCGTAAATCTTCTGTATTATTGTTAAAAATAATTTTAAAGTAGAAATGAACTTAAGTGTAAAGCAAAGAATTGAAATACTTATGATGATTGGGTATGGAAGCAGATCGCGAGCTCAGATGGAAGTGTATAATTTATTTAATGATAATAATCCAGAAAGACCCATAACGCAGTCAACAGTAGGTAAGATTGAAAAAAATTTCGAGACACTGATACGGTTGAAAATGCACTCAAATCAGGTCGGATCTCTGTAAATTATGATACTTTAGATGTTCTACTTACCTTTGAAGAAGACACGCACATTTCTGCTCGTAAGGTTAGTCGTGATCTCGATGTTAGCAAAACAACGGTACACACATTAATAAAACTTGAAAAATAGCATCCCTATAACTTGTACAGGAATTATTAAACAAGGATAATCCAGATAGAAGAATACAATTTTGCGAAGCAATGATGGATAACTGCCGCCGGGACCCTCTTTTACTACAAAACATATTATTTCTGATGAGGCTACTTTCACATTAAATGGCAAGGTAAATCGTCAGAATTGTATATAGATACTGGATGCGTGAGCATCATATACAATACCCGCAAAAGGTAACAACCTTAACGAAATTTTTCCAAACAGGTGGGTTGGTAGACGTGGACTTATTGAATGGCCAGCAAGAATTTGTACTACGTTTGGGTTACTGTTAAATACAGTAAGGGTTACATTACATTACATTACAATGGGCCTTTGGTATCGGCGCCAATGTCACCTAGATCTTTTGATCCTCTGTGACTACCGCTGCGTCTTCAGGGCATCAAAATTCTAGTCCGCTGATTTTGGCAAACCTTTGGATTTCTGTTGGCCCTGTCTCTTTTAGATCGCTTGGATCCATAATCATACGGCCCCAGGTTTGATAATTGTACTCCGCTAGCATCGAGCAGTGACACAGAATGTGTTTACTGCTCTCCTCCTCCTCTCCGCATAGTCGACAGTTTTTCTCGGCCGCCAGCTTAAGTTTGAAGAGGTGCGCCCTTAGTGCGATGTGTCCTGTGAGCAGGCAGTAAGGGTTACAGTTCGAACATTTAAGATAAATGTCATTTATCAATTTCTGGGTTACTTTCAAATTCTTGTATCTATCATTACAAATCAACCTAACGAACCTAACCTAACCTATGCGCATATCTTCCAAATGTTGTCCGCTAGACCCCAAGTATCATACATTTTTAAAATCAGCTCATTTTGATTGATCGCTCATCACCTTAATGTGTACCGTCCTGTACCAAATTTTGTTGTTAATTGTAGAACATTAAAATTAAAAATCAACGTGCTGTGGATTTTTTTAAAATTTAGGAAATATCGAATTTATTCCATACTTTACGGATGAATTACGTATGAATAAATAAGTGATAAAGATTTAAAAAAATTTAAAATAAATTTAAATTACTAGCATCACTATTGGAAAAAATAACTCAGTTAATTTTAAATATTTTTGATTAAAATACGTGGGTGCCTACTTTATCTTTATAAAAAGTACCTGTATAAAAGTACTGTGTATGCCTAAATGGATATAAATATTGCTTTGTTATTAATTGTTTTAAAGATTTAAAGAAAAAAAGAAGAATAAAAACCTAACAACATCAATTTTGCTGTAAATCACTATCTTTGATAGTCCCATTTTAGTTTTATAAATATATTAATCAAGAGGTTACATTTATATGCCTTATTACATTATTGTACAGTGCAACAGAAGTAGCTTGGCGGGCAACTAGCCTCTAAAATAACAAATATTCGGCTGAATATACTTCAAATTCGTAAACTTCTTACTCCGATTGTACTTGAGACTCACGATTACTGAAAATTTCGTCGTCGCCGATCGGATCGTTATTCGAATGTTTTCGTTGTGCGCAGATTTTGTGATCTCACGCCCGCCAAGCTACTTCTGTTGCACTTTACTGATCCTCCAGATTGTGGGTCTTGCAAATACATAAATAAAAGTATGCTTAACTTCTTAAAGCGTTTACTCTGAAAATTCCTAAAATAACTTTTAAATCGAACAATATCGATTTTTTACTCGTGATAATTAATACTAGGTATACTAGTTATTATTGTAGACACTTAATATAAAAATTAAATTTCTGTAAGGATTAGATATCCGAAGCAAAAAAAATTCTTATTGTTACTTCGCCTGTTATAATATTTATTTTTATTATTATCCAATGCTTGTTTACATTAATCCGTGTAATAAAAAAACGTTTCTTCTGCAAGTGCATCGGAAACCATCTTGTTGCGTGGGCGTGACCGCGGAAAAAATCGCAGTGTGCCTTTAAGATCGTTCGTCCATTGTTCGGACCTACGGTAATTTGCATCCACGGCCCTCTGGATGTGTTGGAGTTCATTCAAGACACCCACCACCATTGTGTCAAGTCGTAATAATAACTCTGAGGCTGGTACAATTGATTTTCTTTCTTCGGCTAGCACGTGTACGATGATGTATTAGAATGCGCCTAATTAATGGACGTATTGTGTATACGAAACGTCGTTTGATGCGAGATGAAACACAGTGGCGGAGTAAACCGATCGAAACTATCTAGTTAGTACAATACGGAGTTATTCGTAATACTACTTAGACGGTTGTTTAAAATATATATGAAAGAGAGTGCCTATTGATTAAGAATGAATGATTTGATCGTCAAATGAAAGTAAACTTTATAAGCAGCCTGAACGTGTTAAAAAAGGTACGACTGGCTGTGCATAGAGGAGTGCTGGTCCTTACACTTGTATGTATGGTAGTAAATAAATGTTAGGTTTGGCAGTAATACAATTAAAGTAAGATCAATGCTGCGGAGATGAGTAGTCTGAGAAGTACAGCTGGAGTGACTGATGGATAAAGTGAAGAATAGTGAAATAAGGAAACGCTGTGGTGTGAACGAAGATGTGGTAATAAAGATAGATAAAGGAATGCTAAAATGGGTTGGACATTTAGACAGAAATGATAAAAGAAAATTGACGAAACAAATTTATAGCGCGATTGTAAATGGGCAAGATGATAAAAGTCGACTGCAGCGAACGTATGTCGATAAGATTGAAATTGTTTTGGAAAAATGCCAGGTAAAGAGTTAGTACCAACAACCGACGAGCATTTATGGGAGTGCTGATGAAAAAAGAAGAACCGAAAGATGTGTGTTAAAACCGTAGCAAGTGAAAGGAGGTGTTCTTTGCCTACCCTACGAGAAAAATGCGTGACTATATGTATGTATAATTAGTAATTTAATAAATATTTTATTAAAATATATATCCCCAATTAAAATGTTTGTATTTGTTTAAACTGTTGAAAATAACTGACCAAATTAATATTTATATGGAGATACGCTGTACTTAAGATATTCAAACTAGCTGACTCGGCTGCATCTCGTTAGTTAAATAATATTATCCTTACAGCCTTATCTTTGTCATATCAACTTGTCGCATTACTTCACACAAGCCGCTTGTTTCCTGCTCTACGTAAGTAAATTTAAAGAATGACTCAGAATAATCACGAAAAAAACCAACACAAAAGAAAATATTCAGATGACTAAGCTTTCCTGGACGAGATGGATTGTTTGACGGAAATAGTTTTTTAGTTTTCAGTTTACCTAGTAGTAATCGCGTTATCTACAAACGAAGACGGTTTTGTAACTTTAATATAATTTCAGCAGCATCACAAGAAACAAAATTGTGCAAATAAACAATTTAACGTATTTTTAATTTTATTATGTGATTAATGACATTTTATGAAAAAAGTCGGATATTTGATTAGATTTTTATTATGAAGTTATGAGGGCACACATGTTTAAAAAAAGGAACTACGTATTTTTTTCATTAAAATGGTAACTGGGAGTTTCACCCCTTTGGTGAGTGATATTTTAAGATAGAGATATTTTAGAGTGTGATGGTGGTTGTTCCAATGTTGTAGAATCTTTAATAAAGGCTACAGGATTGCACTAAAGTGGCGCCCGTCAGGATCGCTGTGTGCTTTCGAATACTAAGGATTAGTGTTTTAATGATTATAAATCCTTTTTTAAATAATTATAAATAAATTTCGATATACTCGTCCAATTAGAATATACACGTAGTTTACACAATCATGGCTTTGTTCGAACACAATTTTTAAAGATATCGCATAAGCAAAAAATAATACCATTAACGCTGGACAGCCGATAAACCTGAGTCACTCATTACACTATTGTGCCTTGTCGAGACAAGTTTATTTTCAAGTTTTGGTATTTTTTACCTAAAATAATTTTAAAAATGGAAGAATTTATAGTACTGATAGTGATGTAAGTAATCTGGATAAAAGGAGAAATCTACAAAGTGGTTCCGAAAAAGTTAATTTTATTTATTTTTTCTTATTCGGGCAATACCAACTAGCTTAAAACGAAAAATGGTTCCAAACATCGTTTGGATAATGTCACGTTGGTTCTGAACATTTTTATAATGTAAGGTAATACCAGCAAACATGTGGTTCCGGAAGAGTAAATATTATTTATTTTTTCTTTTTCGGGTAATTCCAACTAGCTTACAAGTTGTAAGGCTTTAAAATATACTCATAATTTTTTTTAGAAAATTTCAGTAGGTCTTCAGAGTCAAGTACTTTAGAAACTTCTGAAAAAGAAAACTCGGGATCCTTAATTTTAAAACGAACCATTTGAAAACAATGTAGTATTTGGTAGCAAAGTACATCGTGCTCTTGCGGATCATTGGAACAAGTATCTTACCTTATGGGTCGAGAAGAGTGAGATAAAGGCAATAAAAAAGGTGTGTACAAGTGTACATCGTATTTAAAAGAAATACTTATTCCTTATTTCAAGGCAACGGTTTTAAACCCTGAGTTAAAATATTTTTGGCAGATCGTGATAAAAAAGAGGATAAATATTCTTCTTTTGTTTAGGCGCATATGGGCCTGGCTCTTTCGGCATTAGCAAAATGCATCGATACTATATTAATAGGAGACGAACACTATTGAAAATATAAAAGTCAGCTGTTGTAATCAAAATAAACTAGATGAAATATTATAGGGAAAAAAATTGCAGACAAGTTTAGAACGGCTAAGATACACAGAAGAGAGAAAGGGGCTACAGAATTCGTACAAGCCTTAAAAATCGTAACTACAGAAAATAGCGGTATTTTCTTTTACTTACTAGGCAGGTCGAAATTTTATTTCAATGACTGGCAGTTTTTATCTAAAAACGAAAAAATAAGGTCTCGAGTTAATGGCCACATAATACCATGTATTATGATCCTTGGTCCTTATCAATGTAGGTACGAGGATAGTTGACGAATTGTTGTCCCTAACATAGAAGCAAACACATGAAAAAAATGAAACTAATTTATTTTTCAACATAATCACCTGCAACGTTTATACACTTGGTATATCGGTGTTAAAGTGTTTTAAACCCTTTGAGTCTTTAGCCATTCATCTACCTTAGAGAGGAACCCCTATGCCGTCATTCTATGCTTTGTTTTTTGGATTCTGGATCAAAGTGATGAACCCATGTTTCGTCGACCGTAAAAAATTTTCGCTTAAATTCATGCCGTCAGCATTCGTGGAACGCAACTTGCAATTTTTGAGACCCAATTACTGATGTAAATTTTTTTCAACGTTTCCAACAGAAAACCAAGATGTCTGTGCTATAACCTTGACTGTAATTCTTTTGTTATTTAATACCAAGTCATGGAATAAATTCACATTTTGCGGGGTCCTCCACCTGGTGCATGTTGACAGGACTTTCTTCCCAGTTTAAAATCTCGTGATAAGTTCTTGATTACCTGGTACGAAGTGGCAGAGTCACCCAATACTACTACCATGTCCTTATACATTTATTGCGGTGGTAACCCCTTTTTACAGTGGTTCTTTATCGCACCTCTTATCTCAATTTTGTCCATTTTTATTAAATCGCGCACACACCTCAATGAAAAAAAAATTTAATATAGACGAACTGATGCGCTAATACTAATTGGCGGCACACACTAATGTCATACAATAAGTTTTTGCCTGACACTTTACTTGCATGTTATTTAACACAAACTATGTTAGGGACAACAATTCGTGAACTATCCTCGTTTTTTAATAAGTAATGCTAAAAAGTGAAATAAAGCAGATAACACCTATTATATCAGATTTACTTTAAAAAGGTACCTATTATAATTATGTGTTTTTTAACTGAGGAAATTTTGAACAATTACTGATTGAATATTTCATGTTTTTAGTCAAATTTATTTTACTTTTATTCCTGTTGTGGTTTTTTGTTTAAATAATAACTTTAGCATTAGAATAATGTTATTGTTTTTGGTTTTCAATAAATAGGTAATTGTTTTTAACCTCAAAAAAGTTATGTTTAAAACTACTCGGTACGAACCGGGTAGCTAGCGCCCTCAATGAGAGTCAGATATAAAAATTCATACAAAATTTTAATCTAATGTTGCCAGTTGTTTCGACATAATCGTAAAAAATCTGTGTAAACATTTTTCTTTTAGCAACAAGGCCACCTTTTTTTAAAACACCCTGGATAGAGCATCTTTTTTTCTGATCTTACTATAGTCGTCAGGATACTTTTTTATTATTATAATTTTATTAAGTTGATTTTGTGTTAAAGAAGGTATTCTAAAAAAAAAATTGTTCATTAAATTTTTTTAAAAGTGCTGCTGCCACTGTTTAGTCGTAAATCAATTAGTAACTATGAAAAAATAATTAAATAAAAGGTTAAATACCTGGTTGTCGCATTTTTATAAATAATGTATTCAAAGTCGATATCTAAATAGACAATATTTAGCATGCGAAGTGACACGACAATGTCTTTTTAGCATCAGCTACCTCGTCGGTTAGCGGCAGGTTCATTAGCTAATGACTGACCCGACACCGATTATATATATATATATATATATATATATATATATATATATATATATATATATATATATATATATATATATATATTATTACCACAAAAGTATTTTGATAAGCATAACTTACATTTCTGGTCTGGAATGTTGCGACATCATGACTATCTTAGTTCAACCACAATATACACCAACTCAATTTTAGGCTGGTGTATTCTGTGGTTCAACAGAACACAACACTTGGGACAATTTTTATTTATTTACAAGTTGAACAAATTGACCTTTACCCTGACGTCATAACTACAAACCTCGCGAAATGAATCAATGAGTCAAAAATGGCTACTGTTACTTTGTCGTGTGTCTAAATATTTCCACTGTTTGTTGTCTTGTCAGTATTTTTTTGCGTTACAAATAACTAAATATTGCTGTTGGTTAAAGTCAATTTAAATAATTCCATATTACTGTTTTAAAATAGTCGAAAGTTTAGATGAGTCCTATGATATTCACAAATAATTATTTTTTCTGCTACTAATACACAAAAAAACTATTCTGTAACCATTAACGAAAGTACAAATTTCTATGAATCTTTCATTTAAATAAATTTATTTAAATTTAAAACAGCACATAATTTAGTGCTAATAAAAAAAATTGGCTAGCATAATAAAAAATATCAAATCATTGGTAATGAAGGTATTTTTTAATGTACACCATTCATACATTTATTATTATTCCAAAATTTACAATGCCATATATATTAACGTGTTAACGTAATATTTACTTTAGTTAACTTTATAAATATACCATAAATAATGTTCCCGTTTCATTAAAGTTTAGTCACCGTCTAAGAAGTAAGGTTGTGTTAAAAATATTTATTACATGCAAAACAGGGAATTTCGTTCTCACCGTAAAATCAAAATAACAAATTAGAGGTTTTGAAAAAAACCGATTTTATAGAATTTATCTGAATGCAAATGATAAAACGCTTTGAACAAAACTCGATGTATCAAAATAATGACAGTTGTCATAAGAGGTCAAAATAATTTCTTATGAATACAACCGATTAATCGTTATTAGCGCTACCTCTTTTCGACATTCAGAGGTCATAATTAGAGATACAAAAGAACGTATGTCATTGCTTGAAAGACAAGTGTACATATTGTATGATGTGTTTCTACTGTCAGTAGGAAAGGATGAGGTACGAGGGCAGTTTGATAAGTCTGTGACTTTTTGAATTTCCCGCGCAGGTACTCCAAATGCAACAGTGCTGCCGTCAACTATGATCTATCAGTGGGCAACTTTCTAATTTTGAGCAAGCTACGTCGTGCAGTTGGTGTTTGATAGCCGTTCAAAGCAGACAACCTCGTGAATTTTTACGAAAATGGAAAAAAGTGAATTTCGTGCGCTGATTAAGCATTACTTTTTACGTAAAAAATTCATCACTGAAACTAAGGAAAGACTTGATAATTACTACGGGGACTCGGCACCATCAATTTCAATGGTTAAGAAGTGGTTTACAGAGATCCGTTGTGGTCGTACCAGCACTAGTGACGCCGAACGTCCAGGTCTCCCAAAAGAAGTGATCACGCCGGAAATCGTCGATAAAATCCGTGAAATGATATTGGATGATCGGAGAATGAAAGTGCGTGAGTTGGCTCATGCTGTAGGTATCTTAACTGAACGGGTACATCATATTTTACACGAATATTTGGATATGAAAAAACTCTCTGCGAGATGGGTGCCGCGATTGCTCCCACTCGACCATGAGCGCAATCGTGTGACCACTTCAAAAGAGTGTTTAGCGATGTTCAGCCGTAATCTGGACGAATTTTTGCGCCGTTTTGTTACTGTGGATGAAACATGGATCCATCACAACACGCCAGAGACCAAGGAACAATCGAAACAGTGGGTTGCTCGAGGTGAACGTGGACCAAAGAAGGCGAAACAGAGTCTGTCAGCCAACAAGGTCATGGCCACAGTTTTTTGGGATGTACGCGGTGTCATTCACATCGATTTCCTCAAGAAAGGTAAAACGATCACCGTCGAATATTATTCAAAGCTTTTGAACAGATTCGACGTCGATTTGAAGCAAAAACGGCCGCATTTGGCTAAGAAGAAGAAAGTGCTGTTCCATCAAGACAATGCACTTGTGCACACTTGTCTAGTTACGATGGCCAAAATCCACGAATTGGGATACGAACTGCTGCCCCATCCAGCATATTATCCAGATTTAGCCCCCTGTGACTATTTTCTGTTTCCAAACCTAAAGAAATGGCTGGGCAGTAGGAGATTTGAGTCGAATGAAGAAGTCATTACCGAAACAAACGCGTATTTGAGAGCTTTGAAAAAACCTATTATTTGGAGGGAATAAAAAAATTAGAAAAACGCTGGACTAAATGTATTGAGCTAAAAGGTGATTATGTAGAAGAATAAAATGTTTATTTGCGGAAAAAAATTTTGTTTTATTCAAAAAGTCACTAACTTATCAAACCGCCCTCGTATATTAAGTTTGTGTTTACTACTGTTAATTGTTAGTGACTTCAGGGTAAAGGTCAATTTATTTTACTGTATGTCTATCGGAATCAAATGTTAGACTATGTCAATTAAATTTGTAGTTAGTTTGATTGAACAAATTGATTAAAATTTTAAAATGTTTGTAAAAAGGGAGAAAGCGAGAGAAAAATACTGGCGAAAATGTCATATTCTTATAATTTTTATGGTGTTAATTTGTTTGTACTTATCTCTGTGATTGTTTAATAGTTTTAAAATAAAAAAAATATTAATATTTTTTAAACGCATACTTAGACTTTTTTTTAATAATTTAAATTCGTCCATTTTATATGCGTTATTGTTCCGGTGCTCGTGGCACCACCGGCACTGTGTGTAGTCCCATTAAATCATTGTTTTTACGATTGGCCTGCTCCGTACTTAGTCAATAATTATGGCCGACATTCATTGGTCATTACATTATATCTCGAACACCAACGTTTGTTCGGTTTAATCTAAATTGTTTTGTGCCCACCAATAAAAACTAACGCTTCGAGTGCTTTACATTGATAATGTGTTTACTCATTACGGCATTGGAGCTATTTTTGTCGTTGATAAACACTTACGCCACGACTTGCTGCTCGAAATTTATCTAATTGGTTAGAATTTAATGAATACACATACATGATTTTATGTAAGTCGGGTCATTGTCATTTACCTACTCACACGTTAGCTGAATTTATTTTTATTTACATTAACATTTTATACGTAAAAATGTAAAACAACAAATGCATTCACAAGTCGACTTTTTAAATTGGTCGCTTCTAAACCAAACATAGTTTTGGTACTTGCCAAATTTTGGTGTAAAGACGGCACCTAAGGAAAAAGAAATAAAATGTACAATATGTAATTCCACAAAAGATATTAAAAGATAACGTGTGGCCGTAATCAAAAATGAATTTTTATACATAAAAAAAACAAATGTTACTCTGCAACATTGTTGACGAAACTAAAATGACCCATCCAGAAATGGAAAAAAAAACTAAAATCAGGTCATTTGTATACTTGAGAAACAAATACAAATAGTTGGAAAACACCATGTTTTTAAATTAAACAGCTCTCTCAAAATAAGCCTGCGAAGTCTAAGATAGACAAAAAACTTTAATGTATATATTATACTATTGATAAATGTTTATTATACCTATTTATTATTAGGTAACATTATTTTGAAGTTGCATGTATTGATGTATGAAAAAAGTTGTTGAACTACATTTGCAAATAATGTTGGTATACCTTAATCATGCTTTACAATCTTCCAATTGTAGTTAATGTGTATTGTTATGTTATATATTTTATGATACATACATAAAGTCACGCCTTTTTCCCATAGGGGTAGGCAGAGACCACTTCCTTCCACTTCCGCTATGGTTGTTACACACATCTTTTGCTTCCTCTACTTTCCTTAGTGCTCTCATACATGCTCGTCGGTTGATGGTACTCTTGACAGCTGGCCTTTCTTCAAAGCAATGTTGATCTGATCGAGATATGTTCGCCGAGGTCGACCTCCACCGACTTTTCCATTCATACTTGCCTTATAAATTTGTTTCGTCCATCTTCCTTTATACATCCTTTCTACGTGTCCAAACATCTAAGCATTCCTTTATCTATCTTTGTAACCACATCTTCTTTTACACCACATCGTTCTCTTATCTCACTATTCTTTACTTTATCCAACCGAGTCACTCCGGGTATACAATTCTCAGACTACTCATCTCCGCAGCATTAATCCTATTTTCATGCTTCTTATTCTGCCAAACCCAACATTCACTACCATACTGATAAGTGTAGGAACCAACACACTTCTATGCAGAGCCAGACGTGCCTTTTTTAAAACTTTCTGGCTGTTCATAAAGCTATGCAGTGCCCTATTTATTTGTTTTCCTGCCGAAATCCTTCGCTCAATGTCACTGTCATACTTTCCATCTCTCGTAAACTTTGAAGCTAAGTACACAAATTCATTTACTTGTTCCACTCTTTATCCCTCAATCGAAACTCCACAGTTTGTCATGCTTTCTTCTCTTTCACAAACCATTACTTTCGTAGGGCATCGTGCATAACATTAACCATCGCCTGCAACTCCTCTTCAGATAAAGCTAATATGACTCGATCATCGGCGTAAAGAAAGCATTCGACGATCAAATCATTCCTTTTTAATCCATACGCACTCTCTTTAAAATCTTTTAAACAATCGTCTATGTATAAGTTAAACAGCCATGGCGAAGCCACACATCCCTGTCTCACACCTTTTTTGATGTTAAAGCAGTCCGTGCAAGCTCCGCTTATTCTGACACGAGCAAAGAAATCCTTGTAAAATGATTTCAGTGCTCGTATTAAACTACTACTCACCCCATACATAGACAATGTAGACCACAATTCACTAATCACCCTCTGTCATAGGCCTTTTCCAAGTCTTTAAAAGCGCAATAGACTTTCTGACTTTTAGCCAAGAATTTTTTGAATATACCTTTTATGTAAGTGTAAAAATAAATTTGGACGCAAGCAATTTTATTTGGTAAGGACTTTTTAGTCATATTTTTTACTAAATTCTTGTATTTTTATAATAAAACTAATTTAATGGCGTATTATGAAACTGGCGTTTTCTATAATTTTGCATTAATACTAAACCGTATTAAACTCATTAATCATATATCTGATCTCCGTATAACTGGGCAATAAAAAGCTAACATTGATAATGGCCTCAGGTCCAACGACGAGCCATATGCCTACTCCTTCTTCCCCCATCAAGGATCAAGACGAATATTGCCGCGGAGAATTCGTCTTTATTGCTAATAGTGGCGCGGATAGTTTAAGTGTTTTATAAAGTGTAGCAAAATCAGCATCGAAATATTATTTTGATTATTAAATTGAGTCGGTGAGGTAATTTTATCAGGAAGTTGTATATAGAAGTAATTTTTTTTGCAACAAACAATGTTTTAAGATAACTTTTATCCAGAACTTTACTGTTTGTGAAAATGGGTTAATTTAAAAAATCTTTTAATTAAAAACTTTAACCTAGTTTGGTCATATTTTTTAACAAAAAAATGCAAAACAAGTGATTCAGGTAGCTATTCCTGCAAAAAAGATTTCGCAATTACTTTTTAAATACTCACATCGCCAAAATGCTTCGACCCCCCTCGTAAATTGTAAAACAAAATATTTATCATGGCTGGTTTTTTCTAAAATTTAATCTTTATTTCTTTAACCGGTGCTAGACATTCAAAAATTTTACAAAAACAATTTCCTCTTATTTCATATCTATTTAACGTGTTTAAGTGATTGTTGAGTTCTTCTTTGCAATCATGCCTGGCAATAGAATTTCATTATGCCATAGACCAAGAATGGTGGCTTTGCATGATAAGGGTCTTCCGAATCATCAAATCGCGTATAGACTAAGTTATCCGTATAGTGTATTTGTGCCAGAAAACTAACAGAATTGACTGAAGACGTGAAACTGGGCGTAACTAATGCAAGAGAAGATCGGTGTCTAGCAGGATATGTAGAAATTAAACCATAACAGTCTTAGCTGTTTGAACTCATTTAAGAAGAACGTTTGGTCGATTAATTTCAAGTATCACATTGTAGTGGAGACTTGCTAGAGCCAATTTGCGATCCAGGAGACCACTAAATGTACCCAGGTTACTTTCCAAACATACGGCGACTCATCTACAGTTGGCACAGGAACACAGAGACTGGCTTTCAGCTCAGTGGTGAAATGTTCTTTTTTCGGAAAAACCCAGATTTGGAGAGGGCCAGGGCGACAAGAAAGACTATCTTTTGCCAGAAAAGTCGTTCTATACTAAGGAGGATCAGTAATGTTTTGGGGAGGCATACGCAGCTTATTCCCATTCCAGACACTACGTCAGGGAATAGATATGTTCGAGACAGTATTGAACCCATTAAGTATTTATTTTCTCCGAAATGAAATTGGAGTCAATTTTGTTGTCATAGGTGACAATGCTAGGCTACATCGCATAATAAGAGTTCAAAATGCACTGAATATTGAGAATATTGAATCACCGCGGGTAGCAAAATCGCCAGATATAACTCCCATTAAGCACAAGTGGGATTTCGTTAAACGAGCAATCTCAAACAGAATTAATCCTCCTATCACCCTTCAGGAACTCACACTCGTGGCCCAAGAAGAATATAACAAAATCCCAATAGAAACCATTAACGCACTTATTGTTTCCATGTCCAGGCGTGTTAACACCCTACTACAAAACAGAGAAGGAAACACCGAATATTAATGCATTTTTGATTTAGCTCTAAAGTGATTTTCATTTATATTTCAGATTCTGGTAATTATTTTATTGTGCACTATTTTTTCGTTTGTATTTTTTCCTGCTCGGTTAAAATTAAATTCAGCTAATTTGAATTGATTACATAACCAAATTAAATGTCTTTGTAATACACTTCTCTTGACGTATAGGTAATAATAGTTTGTCATTTAGACAAATATAAGGGGGTACAAGAATTTTGGCGATCAAAGTAGTTTCAATAAAATAAAATAAAGCTATCTGCTGTACTAATTCAAGATATATCACCGTTGAGAATTCACCGTCTTCGTATTTTTCCGACATGTATCTACTTTAAAAGATCCAAGTTGGCATGTGCACGATCGAGTTCAGTAGTTTACGTAATGTTTTCAAAAGGAAATTGACGTTTATCTAAAACGGACTTCTTCTACGGCGCTACATATGGATTTTGCTTGTAGATTAAGGAAGTTCGTAACTGATATTAATGATTAAACTCTGTGGTCAAACAAACAAATTTAAAAGATTTACTTGACCCGTACGAGGGTCGGTTTCGTGTCATCGACACTTACATTCGAAAAATGCTGATAATTTTTATTTTAAAATACATTTCATTAAAATACTGGTCATGATAAATCTCTATTTTCTCCTTAATATTATTATTATTATTATTATTATTATTATTATAACGGTAGACTTAATTTTAAAAATAGGGCTATTTACTAGACCAACTCAGCTCTGACAAAGAATATTTTTTCCTATGCATGTTGAAGTACATTTTTTTTTCAAAATGTTAATTGCAAAATGACAATGACCAAATAAAAAAAACACAAAACTTGTATTTTTTTTAAATGAACTTTGTCTGGGTACAAATATTAATCAAAACCACAGCAAAATTTGTTGTGTTTAAATATAATTAAATTAAAAGAGTTGCAGCAAATAAACTGACCTAGATTTATGTACTTTTCACGTTCCCGTTAAAATCTCTACAATCACGACTCGAGCACAATTCTTCCTTCTTTGTGAATTTATTAGGATTTTGCAACAGCATTTCTCAATTTCCTCTTTAATTACTAGTTCAGCCTTCATTAATACCAAAGACATTTAAACATAAATCAACCGCACCGAACATCAAGTTTGACATTCTGTTCTATTTCCATATGCACGATAAGTTCGATCGGTAACAGTAACGTAATTCATTAGGGATGTAGGTCCCAATTAGCGTTTGACATACCAATGTTTTCCTATCTAGATTAAAACTAATTGAGATGTTGTTTCTCACACGTGTTTCGTTATTTTATTTGCTCACATTTATTGAGAATTTTTTACAAAAATCCATAGTACCTAATCGATTATGTGATATGTTAAATTCAAATAAAAGTTTTTAGAGCCAGGGTCGATGATTTCGTAACTGAATATTGTGACAGATAGCACTAGTAACGTTTGTATTTGTATACCTTGGTTTTAAACATTCATAAATATTATAATACTAAAAAAAATTGGTTATAATACCGTCTTCTATTTATGAAACTGAAACCAGCACATGATGGATGGTATACCATTAGGTACTTAGGTAACCAAAATTAATTGTATATCTGGTACATTTGTTTTTTTTTTAATAATGATTTACACACCCATATTTTGTCTGTTTATAATTATAACTTTAAAAATGGAAAAAAATCTGATCATAAAGTTACTATACCCTCATGTAGTTACGCATAAACAGTGTTAAAAGATGAAATATTAAACCTTGTAGCTAGACATCTATGTCCATTTAGAAAGATCATAAAAAATTAAATTGAGGAACTCTTTCAACTTTTACATGCCTAGCATCTACTTCTTTTTATTTAAATAATCCCAGTTTTTTTACGTAGGTATATAAACATCGTCTTTCTAGAATATTTTTGGGAATATAAATTTTTTTTTATCAAATATTAGACATTTAAAGTAATGTAGTCGATTTATTAAGGTAACAAATTTGATATCTGGCACCTGATGGTTAAAATTTCTCTTTCAGAGAATTATGTACGCTACTTTTTTGCAGTAATCTGGTGTGTGGTGATTAAAACCAAGGCAGATCGTAAAATAACCGTAATTAACAGTTTGAATCGCATTCTGCCACAGACCACTCTAGTTTTTCAATGGATTCATTGACGTTTATGGTTCTTTGCCGTTGACGGACTGCTCTTGTCGCAACATAGACGAGAATAATTCCGTTCTTTAGGAAGAGGAAGTGCATCATTAAACGTGATACACATTTTTAAACGATGTTCTTTCATTTAAACATTTTTAATTTTTTGTTATGTCGTTATTTCTTAAAACATTCATCGAGGTGATAGAATGTATATCTAGGTATTTTAGGGATAAAAAGTCTAACATTTTTGGTCAGCTGGCGCACAACTATTTCTTTTGCGCATGAATTGGAAATTATCAGATCATTTTTTATATGTAGGTAGTACATAAATTGTTTACCATAACTATCCGCTATAATATAGTATTCTTAGGTTAGGTATCATGTAAGTCGGACCTCCACTGCGACCTTTAGTAGGTCTATTGTGGCTCACCCCTACAGGTTACAGTTTACCGCATAATCCAGCCCTTCTCACGAAGTTCATGATTGTATGGGGTGAGATTTTCTTGAAATCGGTAGGTTCTAGGTTGGTATAACAAAATTTGTTGAACCTTATTTTTCCCAGGCCGGGACATAAACATATATGTTCAGCAGTTTAGTCTTCCACCGGTAGTGGTAATGACTACTATTTTTGTTTTTCTTAGTCTTCTTCTCTAGGTGCCGTCTCCTGCTTCGAAGGTTGGCAATTACCATAGCAATTCTTATTTTTGAGACCGCAGCTCTAAAATAGTTCATTATTACTGCATCCAAACTAATCCCTAAGGTTTTTCAGCCATGAATTTTGTCTTTTTTCCATACATCTCTTGCCTTGGACTTTTTTGTTGTTGTAGCATTTGATATTTTTCATTCCTCATGACATGTTCCATGTATAGCAGTTTTCTTCTCTTAATTGTCGGAATCACTTCTCTTGCCTTATGCATACGTCTCATCATGGTATTTGTATTGTCTTACTTTTTTCATAGGCTGGTTCCCCACATATATCTTACGATTGTCTCGAGTTGCTTTTGTTATCAGCATATATTTTGTTTTGCTTATGTTTAGTGATAGTCCATATTCTTCGCTTACTGTGACCATTCTGTTAATTAGCGTCTGTAGGTCTTCGTGTGATCCAGCTAAAATAACTGTATCGTCAGCGCAGCGTCGTTCTTCTTAGTAAGTTTAATTATCTTACGTCTGAGGATCAGTAGATAGACATTTCTGTTATCATAAAATAATCGAATATCTACTTCGAATCGAACACACATTACATTATATTGTTACGCCTATAGGTTGTTTAATAAGTGGTACACATTTAAAAAGAATAGTTTTTATTTATTAGTAACAAATTATAATTCACTGCACTAATTAATTTCAACTAACTGTCTATTTTCCATTAATAACTATATCTCTTCATTTTCAACTGTCTTATTACTTCTCAACTACTATTCATCAATCAACTAACTCCCTGGGTGTTAATACGCGTTCTTATATATTGCCATGGAAAATTTTCCAAATTTTCCAAATTTCCATAGAACACACGAATCGACAAGCTTAGGGCGCATTCGCCAAAATCTATCACTTTCTAATGGATGAACTGGACAGGTCCGGCCTTTAAGATGTTGGTCGTGATTCGTAACAATATGTTTTACAAGCATCGTTGTTTAATTATCACTTATTAATTAAATTTCAAGAGGATTTTTAAAAAAAAATGGGTCATTTAAAAATTGTGTCATGACATCCCAAAAAAGTATTTAACCAAACGATTAGATCATTAGAAATATAATAGCCACTTGCCGACTTAACGTTCTTTATTAATGCTAATACTAATAGTTATAATATTTTAAGTGTAATTACTTACAGTTTAAAAAATATTAAAGCAATATTTATAGCTTAACAAAAACGAGTTTTGAGTTATTAGTCTAAAAAATAAATATAGAGCAACCATATTGTAGATTGAATTAAAACTTAAAACTTTGCAAATACTGTTCAGGTCGTAAAAAAGTCGAGCTTGATCTGTAAAATGCACAATCCTATGGAAATGCAGTTAATAAACCACCACATTTGAATTAAGTTTAAGAAACGGTGGCAATATCACGACTTGCATGTAAAAGTAAATTGTTTACCTGTTGTTTTACGAAAAATACAGCTCGATGATGTCATTTCTTACCTTTAAACTGGCATTTATTATATTATCTATAACTAAAAAATCTTATTACGAGTACTACTAATGTATTTCCAAACTAGGCATTAAAATACCGTATAATCGAATCAGAATAATTGTGAGATTATGCAAATTCTTTCAGTTTTATACACAACTTTCTAGTATATCGTCGATCATAAGTAATTTTATGTGCCTAATAAATTATAACAGCCTACGCTAGTCCACCAAAAAACAGAGACGGACTAACATTTTTATTAACGAATATACCATCCCAAAATTTCATAACTTAATTTCCTTATTAAAAAACTACTTATTATCACTATATAGTGCGATAATCAATTTTTTCTTTGTTGTATCCTTTAGATACTCGCTTTTTATCAAACGCTACTTTTTGTCTGTATCTACACTGTAAAATATTGGGACTGTTAAACAATGCCAAGCTTGGAGTAGTAGGTATCTATTCCCATATTAAGTATCTGCTTATTTGTACTGTTAAGTTATTGAAAAAGGTTTAATTACTTGATCGGAGACTTACGTCTAGCAAATAATTTATCCTAGAATGGTCCATCATAGAGTGTTGCGAAATTACTACGTTCAGGAAATTTTATCTGTGGAACTTTTCTCCCAATATGTAACAAAAGTCGTCCTTTATTAATCCATCACATAACCTGGCAATAGGTATTATCATTACAATTATAGGAAAAGTATTTAATAAATGTTAAGAGAATTACAATAAGTACCCATAAAAAATTATTTAATTATTATTTTTGTTAATGTTGTTGTTGCATACTTTTCGTAGTATGACCAATCGATCCGTCCCTGTCAAAAAAATAAACCATTAAAGGCCAAAGATGAAACAGGTGTACAAAGATACGATCAACATACACAATGGAGGTTAATAGATAGCTAAATTGGAATACGGATGACCTATATTTTACAGATTTCGTGTTCGATTGTTTTTAAGGTCTAAGCTTCTGCAGGCTATTCGGACTTTTACGATGTTAGTTTCTTCATTTATTAATATTGGAAGAGAAGGTAAAAGATATACGTTAGAGATTGTAAGGATGTAAAGGTAATTACGTTAAAGGAATAATTTTTTAGTGCCTTTGGATGTCTCGGAATGAATCTCAGGATTTTACTGTTGTTTCAATGTTTTTACTATTTACTAGCAAAATTACATTATATTACAGAATGCTATCAAATGTTCATATTTTGGCAAAATACTTGTAAATTTATATTGATTTTTTTTGCAAGAATAGCAGATATAACTTGAGTACTAATTTTGCTATGTTTATTAAAAAGAACGCCAGATGTACATGATTTTACCATGGAAAAAAAATTCTGGGCTCTGATATTTTAAATAAAGCGATTCTGGGCTATTGCTATTGCAAAAAAAATACAAAATTGTAGATTTATATAATTAAAAGTTCTAGAATGAAAGTTTCCTAATTTACATTAGATAATTAGTTTCTATTTATTGCAGAATTGTTAACTAAAATACTAAAATGTTCTTTGTTATTTTTATTATAATTTAAAGCCCTACGCTTCTGTCAAAATGGAAGCAGTAGTCGGCCATATGCACCCTTCACTCTGGTCAATACTGGAAAATAAATTTCTTCCAGTGCCATCATAAATCGTTTGCGCAAAGCTAACTTAAGGCTGAGGAACATGTGCTATGACAAAATGTCCAATGGGGATCTATTTGTTTTTTATTTTTAAACGAGTCAAAATTGGAGATACTTGCTGACTCAATAATTGTAAGAGTCTGGAAAATACCGGGCCATGAAGCAAGATTGCAGAATGTTACAGGAGATTTATTTCTTTAGAAGAGGTTCAGTAATGGTTTGAGGCGGAATCAGTATCGGAGGTAGGACAATGGAATCAGTATCGGAGGTAGGGACAGATCTCGTTTGGTTGCAAAATTTTTAAATGCCAACCTGTGCATTAATGAAAAACCTACTTTGACCAATTATGTTTCTATATAGGGTGTTTCTAAATTCATGCAAAAAAATTCAGGAGGTGATTGCCCGTATGAAATTATGATGGTTCTTTCCTATAACAAAATTTTCTCCGCCAGCCCCCTTCCAAAATATCACCCCTAAAAAGTGGTGAGTTAAATTGGGTATTCATTTTTCTCAAATTTAGGTCAAACTAGAAATTTTGTTATTTTCCATGCACTCGCAAAGGACGAATCACCGGTATTTTTTCAACATGCCTGTTATATTATAAGGGAGTGAAATTAGCGTCCTTTACATTATTTAATGTCAAATCTTTTTTTCAAGATTTAGTTTTGTAAAATAAAAATATCACTTATAAAACCTGTTTACTTAAAAACATTTATTAATTACATTTTTTCACAGAACCAACAGATTCGATAAAAAAAATAAAATACAAAACCATTTTTATTCTTTATTAAATAATAAACTGTGTATTGAGAGTGAAAAACAGTGAAGATGATAAATGCAAGAATAGAATACGATTTATAATAAATAGTGGGAATGACCGCCCCCAGTCAAAATTAAATCTTAATTTTACTCACCACCTTTTAGGGGTGATATCTTGGAAGGAGGTGGACTGAGGAAATTTTGTTGTAGGCAAAATCCACCATAATTTCATAAGGGTAATCACCTAGAATTTTTTCGCATTAATTTAAAAACAACTTGTATGTCGCATTTCGTACTTACCTATGTATGATTGTGCATGACCACATGTTGCGGTACAAGTAGCTAGCTTTCTTAATGATATTATCGAAGCATCACCGTGACCTGCGCAATCACTGGACTTAAATCAAATATGATACGTGCTTTAACGAAGAGTTTTGAGGGATGACAAGAACTTAAAAACCGTCAACACTTATATGAGGCTTAGGGGAAAGCATACATAGATATCTTAACAATAAATAGATAACTTTTATCCATGCAAATAAGATGTGGAGCTGTAATTAATAATCGAGAAAGATATATCACTTTTTAATTTATTTTATAATGACATAGATGTGGTCCATTTTCAACATTTTTTATATTTTTGTTTAAAAATTAATTTCTTTTAATTTATCAACTGCGAAAATTAACAGCTCAGAATAGGATATCCTTAGATTTCCATGTGTGAATATTTTCATAGGCTACAATTTTATGGTAAGTACAGTGTAACAGAAGTAGCTTGGCGGGCAAGAGATCATAAAATCTGCGCAAAACGAAAATATTCGAATAAAGATCCGATCAGTCATGACGAAATTTGCAGTAATCGTAAGTCTCAAGTACAATCGAAGGAAGAAATTTACGAATGTGAAGTATATTCAGCCGAATATTTGTTATTTTAGAGGCTAGTCGCCCGCCAAGCTACTTCTGTTGCACTGTACTAGGAGGTATTTTTTTTGCAAGAATAAACTTATGGAGATATTATTTGTTTTATTAATTATTATTAAAAGGGCTTTCTTACAACATAAATTTAGCATCAGTAGGTGGCAGAAGTTAAAATAATTTTATTAATCAAATTGCATTTAGTCCCACTCACGTTTGTATACAAATTCTTTTTCTCCCCACTGTGCAGAAAGCGTCACTTTCGGCCTGCTACGCAAAACGAAGTTGCCGCTCTCTGCCTTCAGTAGGGAGAAAAATAGTATACACACCAAGGGCATTAAAGTAAGAACACATGGTCAACAAACATGTGCTCTGAGACATTTCTTACTTTACTGCCCTAGGTGTGTAATATACTATTACTATTTATTTTTTATACTGTATTCATCCTTTGCAGGTTAATGTTACCAATAAAATTTTAACTTAACTATTGTGATATATATATTTTTGTATCATTCCTAATTTATTCGAAAAATCAACAAAATGGATAGAAAAATGCTTGAAAATCATTTTTCAAAACAAATTTTTTTTTTATCAGTGTTCAGCTAAAATATTTTTTTGCTTTAAGTATTTTTTTAAGTAAATATTTACCATTTACATTATAAATGAAACTTACTTTATAATTTCTTCTGTTTTTTTAAATTTTATTCAAGTTTTATAATTACCCTTTTTCTGTTTCCCATTAAGTACTACAGTTGTTGGTGATGAAAAAAGCTAGGGATGGTTTTTCCATTAACTTTATTTCAAGCAAAATCTGGGTAATCTATCTTATCCATTGACTTTGTTTGTTTTGTTTTCACGACAATAATTCTATCCACTCCGGCTTTATAATAAATGACCGTTTCGCATGGTACTTTGTGGTATATTTTTTAAATTATTTAAATTGTTGGTAACGCTTTAGATAAGGTTAAGTTTTTTAAAAATATTTTTAAACCATTTTTCAGTCAATAGCTTAATTTACTTTTACTTATTTTCTTATATGTTTTTTTAAAAACAATTTTAAATTTCTATCAGTTGCAATCTGAAAAACTATGTTTTCTTACTTTTTTGTTCCCATATTTCTGTGTTTATTTAAGTAAGCAACTAAATGGATAAAGTTGTGTTTTGGATATTTTTTATAACCAAATTCTCAGTTGCCGAATTGTCAGTTACTGCCTGAATATATTTTGCATCTAAAAAACCATTTTCTTTTACTATTTTGCCTATATTTCTGTGTTTATTCAAAGTAGCAAAAATATTGATGGAGTTATGTTTTGGAATATTTCCAATTGTTTCTTTAACTAAATCACTTTTTTTGGCAAATATCTTTTAAATTATTTGAGTAAACAAAGCATTAAATGAAGTTTTCAAATATATTTTTAAATTTTTTTTTAAAATTACACAAAACTTTTTAAACGAATTCAAAATATACACGCCATAGAACAATTTTCTTTATTATTGTTTTTATTTTGATAATTTGTTGATTGATTATGTATGTACTAATTTATGTGATTGTTTTATTAAATAATAATATTAAAGGCACCTAAGATAGATGTTTGTAAGACGGTGTTTAAGTAAATAAATGGCTCATTTTTAATCCTGACCTAGTGTGTACTAAAATAATATTTTTTGTTGTTAATGGTCTAACACGACTTTTATAAAATTATAATTTTTGTTTTAATCCCCATGAGTTTAACCTAAGAATGAGTAATAACATACATACATACATAAAGTCACGCCTTTTTCCCATAGGGGTAGGCAGAGACCACTTCCTTCCACTTGCTACGGTTCTTACACACATCTTTTGCTTCCTCTACTTTCATCAGTGCTCTCATTTATTCTCGTCGGTTGTTGGTACTTTTGACCTGGCCTTTCTTTAAAACAATGTTGATCTGATCGAGATCGATGTTCGCCGAGGTTGACCTCTACCGACTTGTCCATTCACAATCGCCTTATAAATTTGTTCTTTTAATCTTCCTTCATCCATCCTTTCTATCTGTCCAAAACATCTAAGTATTCCTTTATCTATCTACTACTATACATAAGTGTAGGAACCATCACACAGACGTGCCTTTTTTGACACTTTTTGGCTATTCATAAAGCTATGCAGTGCCCCATTTATTTGTCTTCCTGCCAACAACTTTCCCTCAATGTCACTGTCATACTTTCCATCTCTCGTAAACTTTGATTCCAAGTACACAAATTCATTTACTTGTTCCACTCTTTCTCCCTCAAATCCTATTAAAATCGAAAGTCCGTGTGTCAAATGTTTACAAATACGGCACAATGGTTATAAATCTTGATTATGAATACCTAAGTTTCGGATAAAACTGCTACTACTAAAAACTGATTGTGGAAAACTTTACGTAGGTATATTTATATTTATGATTTTATTATGTATTATACTTTTTCTTATTAATTACAGTTTTAAGGTAAACAGGCCAGAAATAGATATTTTATTTGAATTTCTCTTTATTATCATCTACAGTTTCGGTACTCGTTATAGACTTATAATCATTAAAAAAATTTGTCTGATTTTAAATGCACGATTCTCTCCTTATCTGTCATTTAATCTTTTGGTGTAAATTCTTAGTTGGGTTTTTTCGTAATTTACATTGCTATTATTATTACATAAGAAAATCTTAAGAAATTGATGAAATATCTTTTTTTTTATTCGATTTGTGATTTCTTTGGGCACGAAGAAGAACTTTATTACTTTATCTCGTCTGACATTTTGGTTTGCGGTAAACGGTTATAGTTCACTGGTTAATCTCTGACAATGGATGCATAAATTCTTATTGTTACTTTCACAAAAATGTTATCATTTCGTAAAACCGAGCGATTGGATGTAAAGCTTTAAAAATGCAATTTGTACGTGCATAAGTGTTTCGCAAACCTATTTCTTTTAAGGAACTTTAAAGAATTTCGGTTGATGATCTCTTAATTGATATATATCTTCTGTATAGTAATAGTAGTATCTACTATCTGCTGATAAAGAAACTTTATTTAGTAAAAAAAAATTCCGTATATAAAAAGTATTAAATTTTAAATTGTTTTTTATTTTTCTTTATATTTTAAACTTTTGTTTTAAATATATGAATATTTTTTGTGAAAAATTTATCTTGACTATCCATTTTTATGTTTCGTCAAGTTATATTTATTACTGGCGTAGGTGGAAAATTTATATACTAATAAATTTCCAGGACATCAATATAATTGTTGCAAATATTAATGAACTTTAGACTTACGAATAAACATCAATTTTTTTTAAGTAATAACCCTGCATAAATACTAAGTACTACCTACATCCGTATCTCAGAGGTCACAGAGCTATAATTATGTTAATAAAATTATAGCTTTGCAAGCGATAAAGCACAATGTAAATTGAAACAGGGGCGTGTGTCCCATTTCTATGCCAAGATTCAAATCCGGAGGATACAGATATTTTGCGGTATACGTTTAAAACGTTGCGTTCGATGTGAATGAATTTTGTTTTGGTGGTTATTATTTTTTATTACATTTCAATATTCGTGAACCACGATTGCTACATTCATATTTTCTAACAAAACTTATTTATTACTAACTAATAATCCCTCTCAGAGCACCTTCAAAAGTTAGTTACAATGAAATAATAAAGAAAGTTTTAGCATTTTTTAGTTGTACTTACCATGTAAAAAATTTCCAACAGCAACCTTCCTTTTCGGTGGAAAATCTCCCTTCCAATCTGCGATACCGATATTTCACTTGGAAACAAAAAATCAGAAACCCCAATTAATATACTCAAAACATAAGTCCTAGAAAAACTAAATATCCACAAAGAATTAACTCAAATATTCACAGATGCATCAAAATCTGATAAAGTTGTTGGAGCCGCATTTGTCTCAGGTAAACAAATGTATTTTTTTTTTTATGAAAATAGTCGCAAAAAGGGTAGCAGATTTTTTAAATTTCTAATAATTGTTAAATTCTTGACTCTTGGCCATAACCGTATGTTTCATTAACTACCGACGAAAGAAAAAAACATTACCGACCAATCAAGCAATTACAGTGCAAATATGACGATTTCAGATAAAGTTTTTTTCGCGAATTTGCAGAGTAAATAACGTATATCTTGTATTATATTATTACGAGTGTATATTTAGAAAAACAACAAAAATGAAAATGGAAGTTAACGGTGAGTAATTGATGTTTAATAGAAGATCAACGTTTTTTCTTGAGTGTAAGTCACGCAGACTTTACATCTTTGCGATGATTTTAATCATTAGAGGCGGACTTGCTGCTTTAGCTCCACAAATTCGACAACCATCAGTTTTATAGCTGAATCACCCTGTATTACAATTTTAAGTACCAATAAACAAAATGTCCAAATTAATCGTTACTCTTTCTCAGAATATCGTAAGAAAAAAAATTATTAATCAAGTTGCCACAATCTAGATAGACAAACGTCACAACGCAAATGATTACCAGTTGCAATTTTCAATAAACAATCATTCAGAAAATGATGGAACGTAATATAAGAAAACTGACAGCCATTGAAGATAATAATCTAACATTAAAAAACACCTATTCCTCGTTAATGCAAATAATTTAAACAAACAATAAAATCTACCTATATATTTTTATCTTAGATTCTTTTAGGAAAACAAACAGGCCACAAAAATTGTAAAAACTTATTATAAAGTTTTTAAAATAATAAAAATAATGTTAATTGTTACGGTGCTGCATTAAGAACTTCTTTTCCGCATTCTTTAAAGTGGTGTATGATGATACATTGAAGGTGCAAAACCATATCCAATATCAGCTGCGTATCATCGTTCAAGTTTTACACTCGAGCATTCAGGTATGTGCAGGTTACGGGTCGACGAACAACTGAAAAATTACTAATAATTTTATTGTTACCGTACACTCGAACATACGTACATACAAGCATCATAATATCCATGTATTATATTGCTCATATCGGAATATGCGGTGCATATAATTTAAAGACATATAAGGTAGCTCGGTGTTAACAGTAAAACTTTTTATGTTTACTCTTAACTTTAGTGACTTTTCCCACATATTGTCAGTGTATTAATATTTATATATATATATATATATATATATATATATATATATATATATATATATATATGTGGTCTACATTGTCTATGTATGGGGTAAGTGGTAGTTTAATACGAGCACTGAAATCACTTTACGAGGATTCCACTGCTTGTGTCAGGATAAACGGAGCTTGCACGGACTGGTTTAACATCGAAAAAGGTGTGAGACAGGGATGTGTGGCTTCGTCATAGCTGTTTAACTTATACGTAGACAATTGTTTAAAAGATTTGAAAGAGAGTGCGTATGGGTTAAAAATAAATGATTTGATCGTCAAATGCCTTTTTTACGCCGATGATCAAGTCAAATTAGCTTTATCTGAAGAGGAGTTGCAGGCGATGGTTAATGTTATGCATGATTCCCTGAAAATCAAAGGGATGAAAATAAATGTGAGCAAAACGAAAGTAATGGTTTTTGAAAGAGAAGAAAGCATGACAAACTGTGGGGTTTCGATTGAGGGAGAAAGAGTGGAACAAGTTAATGAATTTGTGTACTTAGGTTCAAAATTTACTAGAGATGGAAAGTATGACAGTGACATTGAGCGAAGGGTGTTGGCAGGAAAACAAATGAATGGGGCACTGCATAGCTTTATGAATAGCCAGAAAGTGTCAAAAAGGGCACGTCTGGCGGTGCATAGAGGTGTGTTGGTTCCTACACTTATGTATGGTAGTGAATGTTGGGTTTGGCAGATGAAACATGAAAATAGGATTAATGCTGCGGAGATGAGTAGTTTGAGAAGTATAGCCGAAGTGACTCGGTTGGATAAAGTTAAGAATAGTGAGATAAGAAAACGCTGTGGTGTAAAAGAAGATGTGGTTACAAAGATAGATAAAGGAATGCTTAGATGGTTTGGACACGTAGAAAGGATGGATGAAGGAAGATTGACGAAACAAATTTATAAGGCGAGTGTGAATGGGCAAATCGGTAGAGGTCGATCTCGGAGAACATATCTCGATCAGATCAACATTGTTTTGAAGAAAGGCCAGGTCAAGAGTACCAACAACCGAAGAGCATGTATGAGAGCACTGATGAAAGTAGAGGAAGCAAAAGATGTGTGTACGAACCGTAGCAAGTGGAAGGAAGTGGTTTCTGCCTACCCCTATGGGAAAAAGGCGTGACTTTATGTATGTATTTCGAGCGGCTACCAACAAAATAATGATTGCAAACATGATAGCCAGAATGATTGCCAACGAACGTTAAACGGTCATGGCACCTAGAAGAAGAAAATTAATATTTTATTGCAGTCTAAAATGTATAAAAAATATTAGTCAGTAGAAATGCTTGAAAGAAGATTAGTTTTGTTTTCATTGTATAAAAAATATTTTTAATAGGTACCTACACAACTGTATTTGATAGTCAGTTATTATTCAAGAAATTAAGAGGCAGCTCGATTGGTTATTCAGCTAAACATATAGATAAACTAAGGATTATCCAATTTCACATAAAACATGGTCTATTGTGAACCTATTTCATAACAATGAAAAAGTTGGCGGTCGCCCATGCTGTTTTGGTGAATTGTATTTTGATTGATGCCCACACTATACTTTCTTAAAATGTGACCAGTGTAGGTACATCTGAACAAGACGCTTTGAAGCAAGATCTTGAAACCCTTGAACTCTTGATCACTTTCTTTACGAAAATGCTCCGGAATCGGAAGAAATAGTCAACGGTTTCGTTGAAACTATCCTTAGTTTTAAGTTAGCAGAGACGTAGAATCATTGATACGTTTACACCAATGAAGAACCTTATAGAAGTCGTATTGTTAAAGCCAGCTAGCTCTAAATAATGCCTTGCGGCTATGCAGGATTGGGCCAAAACGTCAAAGAAATTTGCAATGAGGTACTACCGTTCGAAGTGGAGATCTCCTGTGGTGTCGCCTGTCAGAGATACACATTCGCAGGCGGTCGTTTAAGTAACAATATCTTGGTCGACTGATTAAGATTTCTCGCAGAAAAAAAAGCTACTTACATTAAAATATTATTAAACTAATAATGAAATCAAGTTAACCGTTTATTTTCCCGTGAAAAATATACAGGGTGGGGCACCCCATACGTCACGATCCCTGTAAACCAAACCATACATTTTTTCGGGAATTTCTTGATTTTTTTAGATGCATATTGATTAAGACTGCAAAAGGAAATTATTTTGGAATCTACAGGGTGGCTCAGAAAAGTATGACATATCAAAGTTGTGTATTTTTAAATGGAACACCCTGTATTTTGTTACAATTTTAAATAGTTTAGGAAAAAATAATACGATTTCATAAAAGGTACTATGTAGCTAACTATAACCGTTATGTACTTATTGATTTTTTTATGAAAATGCTAGGTACAATTGGAAACTAAATAACATCGAAATGTATAGAAATCATCCCTTCGAATTCTGACCAAGCATAAAAAAGGTTTTGGGCTATTGATTTTGATAAAACATGTTTCTCAATATTATACAAAATGTTCAAAAATCATTGCCACTTTTTTATAATTCCGGACAAAGATAACTTAGTTATTTCAAATGAAACACCCTGTATTTTTTTGGTCTGAATAATATAAAATTCAATTATCGTTAATTTTATATTGGGATTCCCTATACCTAACCTAAATAGTTTTTCAGATATTGGCTGTTTCAAATAGTAGTTCTTATTTAAATGCATTCTTTGAATCAAGATAGCTTTGAAACGACATTTATTTAATTTGCTCACAGAATTTTTATTGACAGTTGTTATACTTTACTTCATCGAAAAAATTTACTTTTTATAATCTGACGGTAGTTCATTAAACAGACTATACAATTTTTTTTTATTATCAAACTGAAACAACAACAAAATATGAAACACAAATGTATTTAATTCAAAGTAGATGCTCAAAATGACGACCATCCTGTTGAATACAAATACTCTATAATATAAAAGACTGCTTAACACTTAATAATATTTGAGGCGTCGCTCTTTGAAAAGCAGTCCTTATTGAGAGTTTTCTATGATTGATCCCATAATAAGAAATTAATTTTCCTCATTTCTAATGATAGGTTTTTGTCAATTTAACTTTTCATAAGCTACACTTCAAGTCCTACGAAATTCATTTAGCAATCGTTTGAGAACCAACTTGTTTAGATGATTCCAGTCTGGATATTTTTGGGCATACACCCTAGACGCCAAAAGGTAATTCTCTAAACACTCACCAATCGCTAAAATCATATCTATCCGCTCTTAAATGGGATAGGTTTTCATTTTCGACGGTAATAATTCAGTGAATGTTTTGAATAACGTAAAACACAATAACTGTTAATAAGAATTCTTTCAAAAATTTGCATAAATGTCGTTTCAAAGCTATCTTAAGTCAAAGAATGCATTGAAATAAGAACCACTATTAGATAAAGTCAATATCTGAAAAACTATTTAGGTTAGGTATAGGGAACCCCGATATGAAATGAAAGATAAAAGAATTTAATATTGCTCAAAACAAAAAAATACAGGGTGTTCTATTTGAAATAACAAAGTTATCTTTGTCCGAAATTATAAAAGAGTGACAATGATTTTTGAACATTCTGTATAATATTGATAAACGGGTTCTATCGAAATCAATAGCTCAAAACCTCTTTTATGCTTGGTCAGAATTCAAAGCAATGATTTCTATACATTTCGATGTTATTTAGTTTCCAATTGTACCTAGCATTTTCATAAAAAAATCAATAACTACATAACGGTTATAGTTAGCTACATAGTACCTTTTATGAAATCGTATTATTTTTTCTGAACTATTTAAAAGTGTAACGAAATACAGGGTGTTCCATTTAAAAAAACACAACTTTGATATGTCAAACTTTTTTGAGCCACCCTGTAGACTCCATAATAATTTCCTTTTGCAGCCCTAATCAATATACATCTAATGAAATGAAGAAATGTATGGTTTGGTTTACAGAGACCGTGTCGTATGAGGTGCCCCACCCTGTAGATACAGAAAATAAAATATTTTAATTATATCTTCACTAGACGCAAAAAAACCTAATTTTTTCAGATAATCGGCATTAAAAAGTTGGACTTTTTATATAAATATCAAACAACATATTTTGAAAGTTACCATGTTTTATGATATATATTTTGCATAAGTAACAATCTTTAACGAGATTCAAAATACAATATAATATAAAATATGAATAATATTTTATATTGTCATTTATTCGAACATTAATTATATTAATTGATTTGTACACACCTAATTTAATTATGAACTGCACTCCGATAATACCTTTTTTTTTATTGAAATTAGACCTAAATTAATTACCCTGCTTTTTGTCATATTTTATTAAAAAAATAAATCGAACATTTTATTGGTCAATAAATTTTACTACTCGTATGTTGTTGGTTCTTGTCTTACGTTAATTGACATAATTCACTGTTAATTGGAACTTGGTTAACAAGAAAAAGTCGTGTAAAACGTATTATATTTCAGTTATATAAATAATACGTTTTAATACATTGTATTTTTTTAAATATTTATTTATTACTAATGTAAGTTATGGATTATTTAAATAGGCCACATTAAATATTATTTATTGGTTATAAATAAATTGTAATTTTTTCAACAAATTTTTTTCGAAAATCTACTTTATTTTAAAATAGATCATTTAAACGATTAAAACTTTTTACCAAGGGCAAATAATTCAATTTCATTGTCGTCGTAAGCACATGGCATCCACACATGTATCACAACATTAAATTTCTCCTCTTTTAATCTACTAATATTAAGACCATTAAGACTTATTTATCTGTAATCACTGCATTTTTTTGCACGTTGTTTTTCAGGCTATGTTATAAACACGGACTTCAGCCAATCTTCTGGTATTTCACCAGTGATGTAAACTGTATTGAAGAGTTTAACTAAGAGTCCGATGTTGCCTTCATTAATCATATTCAAAAGTTCCACTGGAATATTATCTGCTCCGGTTGCTTTTTGAGAGCGTATGCTATATAGTATTTCGGACTTGAGAATTTCTGGACCTTTTACGCTATCAGTGGTGTCTGGTTAATCTGATCTGTTGTCATCAAATAGTTCAGCTATGTATCCACTCCAGGCTTCAATAACCTCATGTTCGTCAATGATTAGTCTGTCTGTATTATAAATTAGCATACTAGGGAGTTTTTCTAGTATATAGACCAGCAACTTCCGTAACTTTTTTGTACATGTTGAACATGTCGTGTTTTCTTTCCAGCTGCTCCATTTCTCTGCATCTATCTGTCATTCATTTTTCCTTAGCGTCCCGGATCTTGTTCTTAATTTTCTTTTGTTTATTTCTATAATCCATCGTATTTTGTTTGAGTTTTCTTCGTTGTTCCATAAGTTCTAGTATTTCGTCAGTGATCCATCGATGTTTTTTGGGTCTTACATTCGTAGTTGAATGTTGATTTATGACTTTATAGAGTTGGTTCTGGAACAGTTTCCATATATTATTGACGTTATCATTGGTGTTAATGTCACTTAGGTTATTGTTTAAAGTAGTTTCTAATACATTCCTGTTGAGTTTGTTTATATCGATTTTAGCTTGATGCGTATTTTTTTTAGTCTCTTTAACTGAACTTTGATATCGGCAACCAGTGGATTATGGTCAGATCCAATATCTGCGCTTGGATATGTTGTGACTTTGTTGACAGAGTTTCGGAATCTTTTGTTTACTAAGATGTAGTCGATTTGGTTTTTGACCGGGTGTGTTGAATTATCTCCTGGACTCTTCCAAGTAAATAACCTTCGTTTGTGTGACCGATACCAGGTGTTTGTTATGACCCTGTCATGCTCTTGGCAAAAACTAAATAACCTGTTTCCACGTTCATTGGCTTCGCCCAGGCCGTGATTGCCTACCAAGTCAGATCTGCGGCCTTCGCCTATTTTTGCATTAAAATCACCCATAATGTAGGTGATTTTATTACTCTTTAGACTCTCTAGTGTTTCGCCGAGTTGTTCGTAAAATATTTTTACTTCGTTGTCATGCTTCTTATCTGCCATGGGCGCATATACCTATAATATATTAATGTTAAATGGGCAGATGTTTAGTTGTAAGAGTATAATCATGTCGTTTATGGGTACAATGTTCCTAACAAATTTTACAAATTCAGAGGTCACAAAGATGCCGACTCCATTCCTATGATGTTTATCTTCCTCATCGCTTCCAGAATAATATAGGGTGCCATCGTCATGGTTGCATGTTCCCGACCAGGCCATCGTAATTCACTTATGCCTGTCACCGATAAGCTCATACGTTTAATCTTCTGGATAAGTTTCTCAAACTTTCCGGCAGCGGGTGCTTTTATTTACTACTCTGCTGTCTTTATTGACCCATCTAAGAAAAGTAGCAATTTTCTAAATTGTCACAATCTTCTATATACTTTGCTATCTGAAGAACACTTTTTCTCACAATTTTTTTTCTTTTGCTGCGTTTTTTACTATTCTTATAGACCATTTCTGATAATTCTAGTTTAAGAAAAAACATATCGATGCCTTTAGAAATCATTCCTAGATAGAATTATCAAATGGATATATTTTTTAAAAGTACACAAGAAAAATGCAATTGACTAAGCATTTTGAAGCAAACGGCTACCGACACGCATAGACAAATAATGGATGAATAAAACTTTCTCCGTTATAGTTATCTGGTCGAATTTATAGAAGCGATTACGAAATTTACTGGACAGAATGAATACAACGGGACTGGTTTAATTCGTTGCTATTCAACTTGTTTTATCGTGAATAGTTGTCTTGTTTCTGCGCGTATTTTCAGATTAACTTTCTATTGATATGCTATTTCGATGTATGAGTATAAAATACGTTTCCAGGTAATTGAATTTGAAATATGTTTTTAATTTGTTGTTTTTATATGATTTTAACATTAAAAAATGTTAAATCATACATAATTGATACAAAGATAAATTATATCAATATTGAAAAAATATTATTAAATTTTTCAACTAAATTAAACCGCTTTATTATTGTCTGTAACAATTTAAAAAAATTATAATTGATAATAAAATTTTTGAGAAAAGCCATAATTTTATCTATAAAAATTTTTGTCCAACGTTATCTTTAAGTGTACCTATCTGAATGAATATATGCTTCTTAAAAATAAATATAATTTTATGAATTTATAATGTTGGCTTGATTGTAAATAAATAATAACCGTACCCACTTAAAGATTTGATTAAGAAATTACTACATTTTCCATCAACTACTCTACCTAGATCGATGTCCATGAAAAATTAATTCCTTTCAATAGGTATACGTATCTGCACATGCTCATCATTTAAAGGATTTTGCTTAATTCTGTTATTTATATACCAAACGAATGTAATACAATATTTATTGCGTTTGTAACAAAAAGGGTGTTGGCAGGAAAACAAATGAATGGGGCACCTCATAGCTTTATGAACAGCCAGAAAGTGTCAAAAAAGGCACGTCTGGCTGTGCATAGAGGAGGGCTGGTCCCTACACATATGTTTGGTAGTGAATGTTAGGTTTGGCAGAAGAAGCATGAAAATAGGATTAATGCTGCGGAGATGAGTAGTCTGAGAATTGTATAGCCGGATTGACTCGGTTGTATAAAGTTAAGAATATCGAGATAAGGGAACGCTGTGGTGTAAAAAAAAGATGTGGTTACAAAGATAGATAAAAGAGTGCTTAGATGATTTGGACAGGTAGAAAGGATGGATGAAGGAAGATTGACTAAACAAATTTATAAGGCGAGTGTGAATGAACAAGTTGGCAGAGGTCGACCTTGGCGAACATCGATCTCGATCAGATCAACTTTGTTTTGAATAAAGGCCAGCTGTCAAGAGTACCAACAACCGACGAGCATGTATGAGAGCACTGATGAAAGTAGAGGAAGCAAAAGATGTGTGTAAGAACCGTAGCGAAAGTGGAAGGAAAAAAGGCGTGACTATATATTTGTATGTATGTATAACAAAAATATTTTAATTATATTTGAATCTAATAAATTTCATAAAAAGTTAAAAATAACAGTTTGAAACTAATGTATGAAGTGATTTTTTAATAAAAGTGCAAGCCGAAAGTAAAAAAGAATAATAAATAAAAACTGCGAATGAGATATGTTTTTATTCTCAGTTATTATATCGGAAAAAAATTGCAATAGAATATTTGTATAAAGTAAACAGTGTAGTTAGTAATAAAGTAAGTATAAAATTATATTATTTGTACTTCTAATTTTGTACTGGGTAAGTACAACTTTAATTTGGGTACCATCACACGTTAGCATCCCTGGCAATGAAAGAGCTGATAGTTCTGCCAAACAAACGTTCTTCAACAACCAACCCTATCTACGGAGATTCCTAGTACAGGGTGATCTTAAGAACCACTTTCAACACAACATTCTTAAATCCTGACAACTAGCCTGGAACAGATCTTCTTGCTAAGCTCCACGAAATATAACCCTCTGTCAATATCGCACCGATTTATGTAGCGACTCGTAGAGATAGAATTATTATTAGAAGACAAAGAATAGAACACACTCGCTTGACGCATCTTCATCTTATGACCAAAGAGAATCCACCAATATGTCAATTTTGCAAAAACATTTTAACTGAATGGGAAACTAACGCAGCCCAACGTCAGCACCACAAATTGGAAGGAAATATTAAGAATATCTTGAGCTCCCGTGATCAGTTTTCCAAACTACTGTATTACATTAAAGAGATAGACATTTAAAAATAAGATCCAACTTTATTTTTTTTTAATGCAATCTATAGTAATTTTAATTATTGTATCACGTATCAATGACTTTTGTAGTTGAAACACTTTTCTAAATAAAAAAAAATGAAAATGTACTGATACGGAAACCGTTTATTTTAAAAGTTATAGCTTCTTGTAGAACCTACTTTACAATCTGGTTCCATTGCATCCACTTGACAAAACACATTGACCTTTTCTAAAAATTTATATTAGTAATTTACCTTATTATTTTTTTAAACAAATTAGGAGGATTATTGATTTAAAGAATTTTAAGGAAGACAAAAAGATATTTTTTTAATTAAACATTAAATTTTATTTGAAATAAATAAATGTATTTTTTATTTAAATAACCAAATCAAATGCAAAAAAAGAATTAAATTATTAGTGCTTCAAACCTTCATTGGAAATGCACTCTACATAATATAATCGTTTACGGTTCTTTAACCTCAGTCACTAGTAGAATTTAAATAATAATTATTATTCTCTATTTAAATTGAATCAACAAAATTTGTTCTTGTCAACTTTTAAAAAAAATTTAAATGAAAATTGTCTTTTTAAATTTTATTAGGTATATTAATATATGACGCGTAAAGATCAAGAAGAAGATCTTACTCTAGCTATACCTATGCTTTTTAATAATAATTATTTACCAATATTTTAAGGCAACATTAATAAAAATTTTAAATATAAAACTGTATGAACAACCTTTATAATATTTCTCAATAGTAATGATAATATTTATTGATGTTAGTGTACAGTGTAATTACCTAAGTCAGTAAAAGAAAAAACAGTTAAAAGTTTAAAATCGGGTAAACTAACATTAAATTAACATGATAAATTGGTTATTAAATCTAATCCAGTGATAATGATTAAAATTTAAGTGTATCAAATAAATAAACAGCATTAAAAATTCCATTCAATAAAAAACACATTGTGTTTTTTTAGTTTCTTTTTATCACTGTAAACCTCATTCGTTTAAAAATTATTACAATACAATGAGATGAATTTATTATCTACTGTGACCTAAAAATTGTTTATATCGCGTTAATTTCACCGAAGGCACCACAGTAACTTTATATTCAACGTGAGTTTACATTGTTATTAACAAGAAAAAAATATGGATCCATAAAAACAGTTCAAAGATGATGTATCGTCTTTTTAAGAAGGCATAAAACGTACGCCATTTCCATTTTTCGAGCGGTTAATATTTGGGTTATGTAACTTTGTCTTTTTTTTTTTATTTTAATTGAAAAAATAAATATAACTGCTGTTAAAACATCAGTTAAAAATAATGTAGAGAGTCTTACGGTACGTCTTTTAGGGTCCCTTCTCCGGCTGTACTATCACCCTCTCTTCGTGCAACTTCAAACGTCTAGGACGATTCCATTAAAACAGTTCTTCAGATTATACATCTCATCTGAAACTTTAATTTCTTTTAAAATTAGTTTTAATTAAATAATAGTGTTATGTTTGTGTGTTTGGGGTAATCGGGAATCAGGGAATATTCACTTTAATAATACGATATCATCAAGTAGGGGTACCTAATTCAATAAGTTGCATAATTATTATATATCCAACATTAATAGTAATATTTTTCCTCATTTTAATGACTAAAATGTTTATCTTTTAGCTATACCGTGTGTCGGAACCACATGGGAAATTTTTTTATTTACGAAAAAAAGTGATTTTCACAAAAAGTTTTGCATGACATAAAGCTTAAATATTAATATTAAATATCAAATGTCTTTAGATCTAAGCGAGGTTTGTCAAAATAAATGAATTTTGTGCAAGAGCAAAGTACTTTTATTTTTGGCAATATCAAAAATTGTTATTTACAAAATGTGATTAAAACTAAAAATTGCGTGCCGATATCCAATATTATAAGGCAGGGGTGCATTCTGTCTCCTTTAATATTTCATATCTACTCTGCATATATCTTCAGAAAAGCCTTGGACGAAGTGAACCTTTGTGTTAAGGTTAACGGAATTAACATCAATAATTTGAGACATGCGGACGACACGGTGCTAATTACTGCTAGTCAGGAAGAACTGCAAATACTCATAAACAAAGTGACCGAGTCATGTAACAAGTATGGGTTAAGAGTCAATACTTCAAAAACCAAAGTTATGGTTGTCAACCAAACACCAATACCACCAATACAAATCAGGGCATGCGGGATACAGCTGGAAAAGGTTAATAACATCTCATACCTGGGCGCTAATATCAATGACATGAGCAAAGAAATAAAGATCCGTATCGAAAAAGCCAGAACCGCCTTCTTTAAATTAAAAAGAATTCTCTGCAACAAAGGAATCACTTTAAAATTAAAAATCAGACCAATACGCTGCTTTATATTCTCCACATTGCTCTATGGAGTAGAGAGTTGGACGGTGACCGACGAATTATTGAAGATGCTGGAGGCCTTTGAAATGTGGGTACACAGAAGGATCCTACGAATAAGCTGGATGGACCGAATAAGAAATGAGGTGGTTCTACAACGAATGAGGAAAAACACAGAAATAATTAAATTAATAAAAAGCCAAAAACTCGAATACTTTGGCCACGTGATGAGGCATCCTTCATTTAATGATGCAGGGTAAGATTGCCGGAAGTAGAGGTCCAGGACGAAGAAGAACATCTTGGCTCCGAAATCTTCGAGAGTGATATCGCAAAACATCCGTTGAACTATTCCGAGCTGCGATAAACAAAGTTATTATAGCCAATATGATTGCCAACGTTCGATAATCGGACCGGGTACCAAAAGAAGAAGTGATCCAATACTATCCGTCTACCAAAAAAAAAAAATTTGTTATTTTTACCAACTCAGATTCAGATTGTAGAAGAAATATTAAAACCCATGGAGTGGTAGCAATTATTTTTAATAACGGACATTCAAATAAAAATATTTAATATTTAACAGTTACAAAAATAGTCAATAAATTTCATATGTATTTTAAGACTGCGATTGGCAAAATGTTATGTATTCAGTGTGCTCTACTATGGTGCAGAATCATGGACGCTAAATGCAGGTGAAATGAGACGGCTTAACTCTTTCGAAATATGGATGCATAGAAAAATCTTAAGAATTTTGTGGGTAGGTCGAATTACTTACAGAAAAAATAGAAAGCAGAAGAAGCATAGGAAGAAGACGAAATTCGTGGCTAAAAAAGCTGAGAAAATGGTTTGGTTGCTGCTCCAAACAACTTTTTAGAGCAACTGCCTCAAAAGTTGCGATAACGATGACGATTGCCAACCTCCGCCACGGAGATGGCACTTGAAGAAGATGTGTTTTGTTAATGTTTCACTTTAATAAAATAAAAGTACCTACTTTACTCTGGCACGAAATTCATAACTTCCGACAAACCTTGTACGTGACTGAAGAAAAACGATATCTAGTGAAGGTGGGTATTTTAAGTTTTAAACCCTACAAAATTTTTTGTGAAGAATAACTTTTTTATAAAACTAATAATAAAAAAGTTTCGCTTATGATTCCGACTTAAATAGATACACTGTACGCGTATATATGCTGTAAACGATACCGTTATAATAAATTGTCTCTTCTCGAAAAGAGAATAAATAAGTAATCGATTAAATCATCCTCTCGCTTGTAATTTTAGCGTTCACATTTTTGACACATACGAAATTTTCTTACAACGTTTAAGAACCGTTAATCTGAATCTATAATGTGCTTTAATAAGCCCATTCTTTATTCGCCACGTAAACATACGTTCAATCTAAGAAATCGACTAGTGTTATCGAAGACAAAATTGGTCGAAAGTCGCCGAAGGTAGTACCATTGCTCAGTACGGTCAAGTTCCCAACGTATACCCGTCCAATGGACAGCCATTATAAAATCATCATTAAACAGCATGTAATTGAAACGGAATTTACTGTAAGACACACGGCATTAGCCTTATTCGGGTCGCGGACAAGAGTAGGAAGTGTAGAATGTGTAAACCCATAAAGTGGTTGTAGAAGTAAAACCACGTGGGGCTGGTAATGCCGATAGTAGTCGTCGAGTTGTGGACGACGAATAAATCAAGATTAGATTAGGAATACTCTAGTTAAAACGAAGAAGGCAACGATGATGATACCCGAGATGCGGTCCCGCATCTTCGATTTTTTACGAGAACACTTCCTCAACTTGAAATATACAGTAAATAAAATAAAATAAGGAACAAAATAATTATTTTAGTTATCTGTATAAACCAATGTTTTTTGCACTCATTTCTCATTTTATTTTATGTTATTTTTTATTTTATTTGCTGTATAAACTCGCCTTAATATAGATGGAAAATAATTAAAAAAATATATACAAAGTTTAAAATTTGGTAGAAATTTATAAAATGCGTCCCCCATAGGTAGGGACTAGTTGCAACACTACTCGTAATTTTATCAAGCAATTTTTAAAATGACCGTTATGTTATTGTTTTTAATGTTGGTCAAAAGTAGTGTTAGTTCGACGATACAAATAAATTTTTTTGGCCAATTTATTTTTTTTATTTTAAATTGTACTTGTAAAATTATAGTTACATTTTTGATAGATAGGTACATAATTAATTAAAATAAATCGACCTTTACCGTGACCATCAAGTTTGTTTAAAATTTGCGGCGTTTTTTCCCGTCGCTTATTCAAGTATAACGGTGCATTAAAACACGATTTATTATTGATTTTTTTTTATCACGGTATCTTTAATCGGATGCCCTTGTGGTTGATATTATAACGCGCATGTATAATTCGATCATTTGTATTCATGTAGATATGACATCATAAGACATTCCTGAGATTCGATTCCAGTGGTTCAATTACCTGCGAACAAAGAAATATTTCATGTTATGTTCTCGACTTTATGTGTGTATTATGTATGCGAAACAGACAGGCCAACATATACGTTTGCAAAGTATGCCAATCCAGAATCACAACAATATATATATATATATATATATATATATATATATATATATATATATATATATATATATATATATTAATATTATTATTGTTATTGCGATATTGTATAATTGTTCTAAGAAGAAAATATCAGGTTGCAAAAACTTTAATTAATCATACATTGTTCTGATGCTTAAATTTGTTATTTATATCTAATGTACCTACTTAATAATAAGTCCGTGTCTGTAAGCATTTAAACTGATTAAATGAATTTTAACCAATAACATACCCAATGCATAGTTAAATATCATCAGTACGAATACATTTAATTTATTATTTATTGTAAGTTATAAAAATTTTATAAATAAATTTTTTATAAACAACTAATAACTAAACAATTAGCAAAACAATACGCAACTAAACACACTTTCTATAATCTTCTCGGACTAGTGGTAAACTTTTTTTTCATTAATATTCGTGAGAAAATTTTGAACTGCCCCACTCTTCTAGTAATATTTGCAATAATTATTATTGTAAAAAATTATACTTTTAATATATTTTTAAAAAATTAATTTTTAAATACAAATACATAAAATGTATAGGTAATAGTTTTTAAGTTACGTTTGACCTACCAATAATTATAGATTTCTTCTTGTAAACAATTTTAAAATGCGTTGATGGCAAGAATATTTTTCTATATTTATTTACATAAGATCCACACATTTTTCATAGATACTATATTGTCTGCTTTGGTTGGCTGTCTAATGCTCTTTAAATTTAATTTTATTAATATACAACGTCATACCAGTAAGTAAGTCTTGCTACTTGACATTCTATGGTCACTTGGAACAAAGGCCAAAATCCACACCTACTACACACTTTTAGCAGGAATTTCAGTTAGGTAGTGTCCATTTGTTTCATTACTACTGTTTGTTCATAATTATTAATATAGGATTTAAATATTTGGTTTCCCACCAGTAGCATACCATTGGAAATTACTAGTGAGTAGGTTTGTTTTGAATAATTATCGAATTCGATGTTTGTGTTTGACAAAGAAATTTTCAACAATTACTCAATGAGTTTATCAACTATATTTGTGAAATGTTTTCAAATAAAAGTAATTTTTAAAATTTGTTAGTTTTATTAGTTAAAACTACTTTTTCTGGATGTATGCTTTTAATAAAATTATTACATTTGATATGTCTACGAAACCAAAAAAAAAACACTGTACGTAAATGTATGGAACTTTTATTTGCTCGTGTGTATAGAGTTGATAAGTAGTGTACTAATCATTCATGTATTTGTGAAGTTTACATTATGTTTTCGTAACTGAATAATTGCTAATAACCCTTGATAACCCTTTAATTTTTTTTTTATGAAGTCCATCATGGCCAAGACCGTTGGACCAGTAGTATTATTTGGCAGCCTATTTTTAAAGACTTATAAACTTTGGTATAGTTTACCTACATTTAAACTATTACTTGTAATAAATAATTTTTCTTGCAAACGTCCGGACATTAGATACCTATCCGGTTAGATGTTTTTATCTAAAAAAGTAGCACCAGGCTGGGAAGTTGTCATTACCTTAGCAAAGAAATAAACAATTTGATATTAAAATAATTTGCATGGTTTTTGGTCGCCATTATTGCAATAAATTTAACAAAAGCCAAATAAAAATATGAAGCAATTCAAACAAATTTAATTCCATTTAATTTTAACAAGTGCTTGAATTTTAGTATACGTGTTAATATAAACAAGTATTAAAATGTTCCAAATTTTGTTCTACAAATACGTATTGTATGTAATTAAACGTGCTTTATTAATTTGTTATTCTACACGGTTGCCAAAAAAATAGTTGTACTTAACTCACCTATAGCTTGTCATGAAATCTTGTCTACTCGTCCAAAAAATAATATTTTCCGGATTTGTTTCGCAGATGACTATTACTTATATTTGCCAAAAAAAATTGAAATTTATAAATGTAAGCAAAAAAACTGTAAAATCATATTTTTTGATGATAACTATTTTACTAAATGTTCCTCTTTTAATAATAGGTCATTGGATTTCTACATAAGCTTTAGGCAAAACGTTCGATGGAATGTGGCAGTATCCTGCTGATTTATGACCATGCGTGCGGTCACTTACAAATATTTTTATTGTTAGTTATATTTTTAATAAATTTTAACGGACCATTAGGTTTAACGCTTGTTTAAACATAAGCTTTGATTTATACTGACTTTTAGACGTATTTATCCCGTGCAATGCAAACATAAAGCTGGTGATGTTGTGTAATTATATCACAAATCCAGTGTTGTTAGATTAAAAATTATAAACTTTTTTTTATCCACTATTAATAAAAGGTATTAATAATTTAGTTTTTAAAAATCAACTGAAAATATCTTAACATAAAAATGTGTAGGTTTATTAATCATGTACTAGTTATATTCCGAAAAAGAAACCACAATCTCGTCCAATTTATTGCTTCTAAAAAAGATGACCTGTTATATAAATTTAAATTTATGTATGTATTACGATTAATTAATTTATACAAAAACTATTCCTCAAGTCAAGAAAACATAAAAAATAAAAGATATAAAAACAATCGTTTTAACACGGACATTTTCAAATTTGTAGTCACAAGACTTAGTTAAAGTAAAGACTAAAATACTTTGAGAAACCAGCCAGTCGTACCTTTTTTAACACTCGTAGATATATCTAGAAGAAATGGTTAACCTTTTCTGCAACAACCCGAACTTGCATTTTCTGTAGTGCAAATATTCGGGATGTATTACAAGAGTGCCCTTATATAAGTTTGGCATAAGTGGATATTGATCAAAATATAGCATGGAATGATTAGACTTAAACATACACCTTTAAAAAGCTTTACAGCCATCTCATCTATATGACTCTCAAAAGTCAACTTTGGGTCCAGATACACAGCCAGAAACCTGACCTTTTTCAGAATTTTTCTCCGAAATCCCCCTAAGCCGAAAAACCACCCCAATCGATTGTTAACCCCTTCAAGGATAGTATATTGGCCACAAACCAACCCTGTAGTCCATTACTATCTTGTTGGGCAGGTGACAACAAGTCTTCAAGACTACCCCTATGTCTGGCCATTGTAGTGTCATCAGCGAATTGCCAAAGTTTGGCATCTTGTGCCACCAGATGTAAGTCATTGACATATATTAAGATAGAAGGGTCCCAGAATGGATCCCTAAGGAACCCAATAATTGAACTAAGCCAATTCCGATAAATGACCATTATAAAAAGCTCGTTGTTTTCATGCAACACATAATCAACCGCTTTGGAAAGGTCACAGAACGATGCATATGCTGCTCTCCTTCTTCCTTAAACACATTTAACAAGGTACTTAAGCATAATAATGACTGCACCTGCGGTAAATTTCTTTGATCTAAACCCAAATCGACAATCTGTATTTGTTTCAAATAATTATGAAGTAGTATTTTAAAATTAATTCATATATTTTGGCAATATATTTTGGCAGTTGAAAAAATACCATTTTTAAATGCTGCTGTTTATTAATATAGCAATTGGTGGTATAAGTTGGTATTTAATTTAAGATATGTTTACGCCTGGATGACTAAATTTGTTTTTTCTCTTACTTGTACCCGACTTTCACTTTTTCGCGGTTTCCACAGGTTTTTTCAAAATAAGCACAATATTTTATTTAACTTTGAACTATATCGCACTCCGAAAGAATACGTGGCCTTTCAGTCGGCGCTATATTGCCTTTTTTTTCTTTTATTCTTTATTGTTTTTTATCACTTATCTTAAGTTTTTTTACGTTTTCTTCTTTTTTTTTTTCATCAGAAATTTGCAAATAATTTTATAATACATATGTACGTAAAAACTTCATGCACAAATCTAAAAAAGAGTCTTCATGTATTAGTCATTCGAAGAGTGGAGGCAAATCTTTCCTTTTGTTCAGACTCTGCCACAAGAATATTTACTTTTTTTTTTAAATCACAGGATAAACTAGATTCACTTTATTGAAAGTAATTATGTCATTTGCTTCTATAGAATTAACTAGCGATAATGACATTTGAATTCTGTTTTATTCAAAACCCGAAACCTAAACATTGATAATATCGGATACCTAGGCAATACTATAACTTATTTCTTACGTTTAGACTTATTTATATCAGATTCCTTATATGTTTAAAATTTCTTTGATCTACGTTTATGGAAAGACATTTAAAAGGTGTGAGCAAAACGAAAGTAATGGTTTTTGAAAGAGAAGAAAGCATGACAAACTGTGGGGTTTCGATTGAGGGAGAAAGAGTGGAACAAGTTAATGAATTTGTGTAGTTGGGTTCAAAATTTACTAGAGATGGAAAGTATGACAGTGACATTGAGCGAAAGGTGTTGGCAGGAAAACAAATGAATGGGGCACTGCATAGCTTTATGAATAGCCAGAAAGTGTCAAAAAAGGCACGTCTGGCGGTGCATAGAGGTGTATTGGTTCCCACACTTATGTATGGTAGTGAATGTTGGGTTTGGCAAAAGAAGCATGAAAATAGGATTAATGCTGCGGAGATGAGTAGTCTGAGATGTATAGCCGGAGTGACTCGGTTGGATAAAGTTAAGAATAGTGAGATAAGAAAACGCTGTGGTGTAAAAGAAGATGTGGTCACAAAGATAGATAAAGGAATGCTTAGATGGTTTGGACACGTAGAAAGGATGGATGAAGGAAAATTGACGAAACAAATTTATAAGGCGAGTGTGAATGGGCAAATCGGTAGAGGTCGACCTCGGAGAACATAACTCGATCAGATCAACATTGTTTTGAAGAAAGGCCAGCTGTCAAGAGTACCAACAACCGAAGAGCATGTATGAGAGCACTGATGAAAGTAGAGGAAGCAAAAGATGTGTGTACTAACCGTAGCGGAAGTGGAAGGAAGTGGTCTCTGCCTACCCCTATGGGAAAAAGGCGTGATTCTATGTATGTATGTTAAAACGTGTATAATCGGTCAACAATTCGTTACCTACTTACTTCTTTGAAAAATTAAAATTAATAAAAATGTCAATGGTTGCTTTTTTAAGATACAACCGTTTAAATAGAATGTTTATTTGAGTAAAACATAAATTTATCATAAAACCATTTCCTGCTACGTTTTTTTTATATTAGTAATATATAATATGTTTTAAGACGATAAATAATACGACCATGTTTAAGAACTTAATTTGTAATTTTACTAACCAAGTTTTTAATTTTATTAATGACATTATATCCTGAAATTGCTGCCAATTACGTAAATTGATGCAACTGTGCCGAGTTCATGCTTGTAATTTTCTATAAAATATTTATCGCAAGCATTAGTCACAGCTTGAATTTTAATTTATTATTAATTCACTTAAATGGATTGAAATGATTTTGATTACGATAACTTGGTTGTTACTACATATTTCGTCTACATATTTTAACACGTTTTTAGTTTTGAAATTATTTCTTGCTGCATTGTATCCTTAGGCTGCACTATCCAAGTAATAGAATTGTTTGAAAAAATGTAAATGCTTCTGCTGTATTCATAGACACTTTTTAAAGTATATTTACTACATTACTTCAGGGCACACTTTAAAAAATATATAAAAAAGAAAGATCAACCAACACTTCGATAGGATAATGAAATGAAATTATTTTTAAGGGCGTTCACCAAGCAAATTTATCTATTCTAAATGCAATCTAGTATAGCTAAAGTGACAAAAGAAAATAATTTTATTTGTTCTTTCTAAGGTGTCAGAAAATTGTTTCATGATTTTTATGGCGCACTAACCTGTGACTTTGCGTCTTCCATATTCAATTATTTTTATTTCTTGGTACTTATTGAATTTAAAAAAAAAATAGTTTAGCAATTCTATAATAGGTTATTTGTATAATCTGGATATTTGTTTTACAGTACGTGAATTGCCAAAATAATTAAAAAGATGTGACACCAATTTTGAATGTTTTATCACATCTTTTTATCTCTCTATGCTTAATTTTTCGTAATTTTGTTTCGTTTAATGGATCATTAATTAATCCAGATGTCCAAAACACCTCAATTTTTTATATAGGAACTTACTATTTATTCACATAAAACATTTAAATTTATAACACAATTTGTAAACATACCTTATATTTTTTTACCGTTGACAATTTTTTTAACCAATTTAATTATAATAATTGGTAATTTTAGGATATAAACTTCTTATAATTTAGATACTACTACTAGTTATAACAATTTAAAAAAAAACGCTTAAACTGTTGTGCAAAAGTTACAGTGTCCCCTTAAACTATTCAGGCGGCAGCTACATATTTAATTTTATTTTGTCTATTGGAAGGTACTTGTTAATTTGAAAAGTGATTTTTTGAAGTTTAAATTTTTATAAACTAAAAATATTCAAGACAATATATAGACCTGTATTAACAGATGGATGTGAATCTTGGATATTAACAAAAAAAATCCAAAAGTAGAATACAAGCAACAGAAATAAAATATCTGAGAAGAATTAAAGGAGTAACAAGGAGAGATAAAATAAGAAATACACGAATAAGAGAAGAACTAAACATAGAAGATATTATTTCATTCATAGAACAAAACCAATTGGGATGGTGGGGACACATACAGAGAATGCCAAACAGTAGACCTGTTAAACAAATCTATGAAGTAAAAACACAAAACAAGAGAAAAAGAGGAAGACCTAGAAATACGTGGAACAACATGATAGGAAAGATTTTACAAACTATAATATCATTATAGAAAACTATAAACATTTTGCGACAGCGTGAATAGAAGTGATAAATGTATAACTGACTTTTTAAAAACCAGCTAACTTCGCTGTATGTTACCTATATTATAGATTTATTAATGGTTTTATCAAAAAACAGCTACTCCTCTGACTATATGCCGCGACAGGCATTGAATTACATCTGTTACATAATCGTGTATAATAACCCATTTCGGATAATAATATGCAGATGCTTGTTAAGTAAAAAAAGGAAATATTAGATTTATCTATCCGAAGAGACCACCTATGGACCGGTATCGGGGTGTTTTGCCCCTCATCAGCATAGGGTAGGTCTACCTATATACATTTTTATAAATTTCACTCATTATTAATAGTATTTTGCATAAGCTTTGAAACTTGAACTACTACTGCAATAATTTTTGAATTTAGCAAACTATCAGATGAAATTGACACGCTTTAGTGGATTGGGAACTTTTATTTATTTATTTAGCGCATGGCTTCATTACAGGCAATTTATAAATACAATAAAAAATACAACAAAGTAGATAAAATACATTGCAAACAATTGCATGCGCCTGTGATTTTTTTTGCCAGTGGATCCGGATATTGTCTGGCGCAAACAATTGCAAGTTCCTGTGATTTTTCTTGCCAGGAGATGCGGTGATTGTAACTTTACACCCAAGGAACTTTAAAATTTTTATATCGGGAATTAATAGTCGAAAATTGACAATTTTTGCAATAAACTAAAATAAAGTGGTTTGCGAAGAAGGAAGCAATTGAATATCATCTTTCAAGTTATAAGTGTCATCGTATATTACCATCAACATCAATGGTATAATTCAACAATATGAAATGTTAAATAAAAAAATGTTTTAAAGTTTTAGGTAATTCGTTCTAAAAGGTCAAACATTAATAAAAAAAAATGGAAGAAACTTTTTAATGTCATTCAAATGACAACGATGCAATATTGTGTATCGATCCGACTTACAATTAACACGAGGGAAATTTCATAACAAGAAACACAACATTCACGATTCTATTGTAGCAACCGGGGTATAGTTAATTGATATAACTTTAATGTGACATTTACGAAAAAAATTGATAAAAGTCGTGACATGAAATGTGCACCTCGAGCGTTGGTATTCTGATACTCTGTTGAAGGTTTAAACTTGTATATACTATATCCAGTTGCGTATCGAATGAATATTTATTAATCATGAATTTATTTGTGTGATAAAACTATGGCATTGTTTGTTCGGCGATTAATAATTTTGTTAACAAATTTGCAATCGTTCTCGTTATGTTGTAATCAGCGATGCTTTATTATTGAACACGAAATCGTTTAACGCAGTGCAATTATCGAATTAAAATATTGTTTACTTTTGTATTAATGTACATACAGGGTGTTTCATTACTAATTGGAAATATTTTAACTATAGAATCCTGCACTCAAAACATGAAGATTCAACCCAAATCACCTACATAAAATGTGTCTTCTGTCTGAGTTACAGGGTGTTTTATTTGAAAATTTAAAAATGTGCCCAGTAATTTAAAACTATTCAAAGTATTATTGTCATATTTGGTGGGGAGTGTAAGTACTATACACCCCACTAAATTATGTTACATGAACGTTTCTGGCTACTATCAGAGGCGTACGACAGAGGCAAGTGACTGGTTGATCCCTCCCAAATTTTACGCCACTGGCGGAATTGCAATTTTATCATAATTTTTTAATTTTCCAACACTTTCTACGTAAATATTGTACTTTTTTTCCATGGCTTGGGTTTAACATAAAGCTGCACAATTATTTTAATTTTAATGTGTATTATGTCGGTGTTATGGGTCAATTAATTGCTTTTATTACGCGAATGAAACTTCATTTATTTATTATTATTTTATTTATTAACAAAAAAACATAATTTTATTTATCGAAATGGGTAAAAGAATGATAAGTAGGGGGCTGCATGCAACTTGGAACCGTACACAAAGTCGTCTAAATGAGTTCGTGCTGTTTCACTTGTCTTAACTTTCACATCCTATCGTTCACTTTCGGTGAATGATACAAATAGACTCAGACAGGAATAGGTTGACTTCATCAATAGAGATCTTGAAGCAATCGTCGAGTGGGGAACCAACAAACTTGTTCAGTTCAACGCACAGAAAATACAAAGCGCCACGTTTTCCAAGAAAGTAAATTCCTCAAATCATTCCATCACAATGTCCGGAAATACCCTTAAATCAAGTCCCTTCATCTCGATTCTGGGAGTCACAGTGTCTAATAATATGTCTTGGCATGACCATGTTGCTAACATCGCAAAGTCAGCAAGCCAAAGGCTGGGTTTTCTGTGGAAAGCTAAAAAGGTTTTTACTCCTGATCAACTGTTGACGACACACAAAGTTTAAATCCGACCTCTACTGGAGTATTGCTAGCACCCCTACAGAACAAAAGTGACTCGAACAACTTATATGTGCAAACTTTTGTACCTATAAAATGTTTATGTTTGGCATGAATACAAAAACCAAAAAACATAGCTCTTATTGATGTTAACAAAGTCCATAAACTTCAGATCGATCAAATGACCGAACGCATGATATCAGAGGGAAAATGATTTTGTTTTGGGTCAAAAAAGACCCTAACGATGCACGAAGATTAAAAATTTACTTTCTTCATTCCCATTTCTCTTTTTTGCTATTAAATCTTGGAGATGTGAGTGATGAACAAGGGAAGCGGTTTTATCGGGATGTAAAACGGCTTGAGGAACGGTATTAAGATAGTTGGGACGCAGCTACGTTAGAAGATTACTGCTGGTGTTTAAAGCGAGAAGATACTTCCCAACATAAAAGAAAAAAATAAATTTTTAATTTTTTTGTATACAATATATACTTTTATATTTTATTGTGTGCAATTATATTATTAAGAAGTTAAGTTGGCAGTTTTATTCGAATTACATTAATTATATAAAGCTATGTGTATACTGAACGAATCAGGGCATACGGGATACAGCTAGAAAAGGTTAACAACATCTCATACCTGGGCGCTAATATCAATGACAACTGGGACATGAGCAAAGAAATAAAGATCCGTATCGAAAAAGCCAGAACCGCCTTCTTTAAATTAAAAAAAAATTCTCTGCAACAAAGGAATCACTTTAAAATTAAAAATCATACTAACACGCTGCTATATATTCTCCACATAGCTCTATGGAGTAGAGAGTTGGACGCTGACCGACTCATTATTGAAGAGGCTGGATGCCTTCGAAATGTGGGTCTACAGAAGGATCCTACGAATAAGCTGGATGGACCGAATAAGAAATGAGGTGGTTCTACGACGAATGAGGAAAAACAGAAATAATTAAAATAATAAAAAGCCGAAAACTCGAATACTTTCTTCCACGTGATGAGGCATCCTTCATTTAGTGATGGAGGGTAAGATTGCTGGAAGTAGAGGTCCAGGACGAAAAAGAACATCATCCGTTAAACTATTCCAAGCTGCGATAAACAAAGTTATTATAGCCAATATGATTGCCAACGTTCGATAATCGGACGGGGTACCGGAAGAAGAAGATACTGAACGTTTAGTTTTTAATTTTGTTGCTAATAATTATTAGCTACCGTACCTGAAAAACAATACGTTATAGAAAAATAGTACTTTTGTGTTCTTATTTAGTGATGTGTATAAATAAATAGGAAAAATTATTGAAGTGAATACTTTTTTTAAATTTGTAACGTAGTGTTATTTTTTTTCAATCAATAAGCATTTAGTAAAATTGTGTAAGCGGAACTTGAATCTAAGAGAGAAATACCGAACTATCGATACCTATATCTATCAATCGGGAGTTCGCCTATTCACAGCCGCCTTCGATAAAATTTGTCGCGCATAAACTCTTCTTCTTTCCGACAAAAAGTCTCTGAATGCATTTGCATCGCTGGCGTTCTCCATAAATTCACCAGAAACATCCTGTGTGCTTGCTGCCCGGTTGACTTACATTATGGCTGCTATTTTGTAAAACGCGGCGATGAGGATCACCAATCGATTGATGGCTGTTGTATCTCGAGTTGCGAATTCGATATCGTGTAGGTCGATATTATATTTATCGGTAACACCTACTAAAACCCAATGAAACGAATTCAAAACATTTTTAAACAAATAAAACTTTATGATGAGATAATTAACATTGTTGCTTTTCGGATTGTCTTAGCGTTGTGATACATTTCTTTTTTTTAAAATGTCTAACTCAAACAAAAGATGTTTTATAAATATATTAGAAAATATGGTGGAGGCACGGACTCGTCAGATCTTTGTAAGTATGTATGTGATTATTTTTATACGGATCGATTTGCGGCAATTGCTTGAAGCAAGAGTGTAATAGAACAACTGAGGATTTAAAATGATACCTAACGTTGCTATTAACACAGTTAATCGTTTAATGAAATGATAATAAAATCCGATAGGTATTTAAGAAAAATGTTGCTGATTAATGCTCCTACCTACGTAATTGAATAATTAATAAATCTTGATTTAAAATAGAAAATTTTTTTACTTAACCATTGGCAAACGACAATATTCTTGAAAACACCGTTTCTTAACTGATTTTATCCAGTTAAATAATTGTATACCTAAACAGCGTCGTAGATATTGGAGTTAAATTAACAACAATTTTTATATATTTTATTTAAGATCCTGTAGCTAGCTATAAAAAAATATAGCTACCGGCTTGTCTTCTTATTAATAAAATTCGTTTTCGATTGTATGTCAATGTTTTTATAGCCTTTAAAAAAAATCATTTTTGGGGTTGTCATAAGCTCTTTTTTTAAAGCATTTTAATTTTTTAAGAATGTAAAGGGCATTAAATACATAGTAAAATTTTATTTTATGCTTATACCTCACTTTTAGTCGATTTCTACCTTTATGTATAATTATAGAGTTGAAGCTTGATAACAAAATCGAATTTTATTGCAACAATGTATTTTATTTTGCAGTGGATAAAAAAATAAATATTTTTATTACCAATAAAGTTATTGATTTCTATTACAATAAAATCAGATAACAATATAACACAAGAGATTAACAACAGAATTCAGAGAGCCAATCGCTTCTGTTTTTGTACTACAAAAAATAATGAAATCGAAAAATGTAAGCCGCCGTACGAAAGTAACAATTTATCATGCAATTATAAGACCTTATAATGGCATATGCATGTGAAACATGAACGATGACAAAACAAAATGAGAACCGACCAAAAATCGCAGAACGAAGAATTTTTAGAAGGATATATGGACCAATCAAGGACAACGCCACACAACAATACAGAATTAGAACTAACAGGGAAGTGCAAGAACTATATAACCAACCGGATATAGTAAAAATAATAAAGGCAGAGAGATTGAGATGGGTCGGGCATGTGAAGAGACAAGACCAACGTGTCGTAAAACTGGTGTGGGAAGAGAACCCGGTAGAAAAGCGGCCGCTGGGAAGGCCAAGGATGCGGTGGAAATATAATATTGCAGCGTACTTACGGACCCTATAAATGTCCAACGACCAGGAGAACTTATGATAGACCGCAGCAAGTAAAGGCAAATTGTAATGTCAGCGAAGACCCACCCCGGGTTGTAAGCTACAGAAAGAGAGAGAGAGAGAGAGAGAGAGAGAGAAAGAGAGAATTACAATAAAAGTAAAATCGTTAAAAGAATAAAAAAAGATAGAACACTGTTACTTATTAATGACTAAAAACCAAAAAAGGAGGAAATTAAAATTCGAATGTTGCCACTGCATCTCATTAATATTTATTTTAACTATTATTCCCGTTTTAGTACCTTTGACAAATTTGATTAAAAACCTTGGTACCTAAATGTGCGGAGTTTTACAGAGAATTTAAATAATTATAAGTGCCATTCATTAAATCACATGTTTTTTAATTTTTGTGGTAAAAATTGTATGTAAACTATTAACGAAGTTATAACATTTCTTTAGTTTACTAAGTCTAAAGAAATATGTATTACATTTAATAACACATACCTACCTAATATATCTTTGATCCACTTAAACTGGTTGACAAAATTAACGTAAATGTAACGCAATCATTAATCTATGTACTTATCGCTAACAGTAGTTTGGTCGTTTGTGCTTCTACGTAAATAGTGTGAGAAAACCGGTCTTTTATTACGTTAAAATTGTGATAAACATGATTTATGATTCGATGCTACATGATTTATTATAAAAATTAATTTATGATAGTGCAGATAATCAATCCAAATACATGTTAAAAAAAATATAATATAAAACTTTACAATAAATGTGACAAAGAAGGAGTGACTAAATTTTTTTGGTCGGTTACATCATGGAAATGGAAGAATTGTTGTTTTTTTAAATTATATTAACGTATGTGTCAGTTTAAGATATCAGATTATCAAAAATTTATGTAAAGTGCGAGCTATACGTTTCTTATGAAATTCTAACTGTTTAAATAAATAACTTTCATAAATCCTAATTACTTAGTGGGATTAATCCGTATTACTTGTTTTTTTCTTAAAAACTTTGATGTGGTTATATCCTTGATTACTATGACCATTACTTTCTGTTATTAATTGCTCTTCTCCAATTAATCTGCTCCCACTAATCTTAATTCTTCTTAGATTTGTGCCTATCACCCCATTTTTAATCTTCTTTCGGGCCTGCTTTCTGCTGGTTTTCATTCTGTCAGTTGCTAGTGTATCTTATTTTCTCCACAACAATCGAAACGAAAACCTAATAATGTTAAAAGTAACTTTCTTTTTTCCGTAATATATTGTTACGATATTTTCTCCTTGGGTTCGGTAATTCTAAACTCTCAGTACAAAAACTAACAACTTTTATTCTAATATTTCTCTACAATAATTTTTATTTTACAATTACTAACAAACACTTAATAATTATTTCAAAATACTTGACTTTAAACTAACTTCAACTTAAACTTAAAAACTTAAGTTAAAAACCTCGATCTATGATTCCGTTTAAATATCTTCTTATTAATGTTCTCAAATAATCGACACTATTCAAAGAAATTCCAGAATGATCCTGTGTCTTCTGTGTATTACTAGCAGCTCATTAATATTCACCCTAATTGTGATTGATTCTCTGGCGCCACAAGGCGACAGACAACAGTGCCGGGTCGTAACAATATGTAGATAAAGAAAAAAACTTGAAAAATCCAAAAGTTTGTAGCAAATGACTATTTTGTAATAAATAATCAAATATTTAACAACTACATACTTAAAACAAAAAAGAAAATTTTGAATTTATAAAAACTACCAAAATACATACATACTTGTACTATTGTCACGCACTTTTCCCGTAGGCATAGACAGAGACCAATTACTTCCACTTGCTACGGTTTTTACACACATCTTTTGCTTCTTCTACTTTCATTAGCGCTTTTATACATGCTTGTGGGTTGCTGGTTGCTTTGAAATGACCTTTCTTTAAAACAATTTTGATCTGATCAAGATACGTTCGCATAGGTCGACCTCTACCGACTTGCCCAATGGCACTTTATAAATCTGTTTCGTCAATTTTCATTCATCCTTTCTCTCTAAGTGTCCAAACCATCTTAGCATTCCTTTATCTATCTTTGCCACCACATCTTCTTTCACACCAAAGCGTTCCTGTATCTCACTATTCGTTACTTTACCCATCAGAGTCACTTCGGCTATACAATTTTCAGAATACTAATCTCCGCAGCATTAATCATTAATCTTTTGCCAAACCCAAAATTCACTGCCTTACTTAAGTGTAGGGACCAGCACTCCTCTATGCACAACCAGTAATGCTACCTTTAATAAGTTCTGGCTGGTCATAAAGTTATGCAGAGCCCTATTCATTTGTTTTCCTAAAAACATCCTTCGCTCTATGTCACAGCCATATTTTCTGTTTTTTTTTAAATGTTGAAGTATACAAACTTATTCAGTTGTTCCTCTGTTTCTCCGTCAATTAACAACTCGCAGTTTGTTATGCTCTCTTCTCTTTCAAAAATCAATATTTTCATTTTGCTTACATTTACTTTACTTTTTTTAGTTTTTAAGGCATAATAATAATAACCATCGCCTGCTACTCCTTTTCGGTCTAATATTACTTGCGATAGCTTTTTTTGGCCATCGTTTATTGGTGAATGGTTTTTCGGGTATATTGGTCGTCGTATATATTAATAAATCTGAGAAAGCACTTAAAATTAATAGAACATGGGTACCTGTACTTAAAAATACAAGGCTGCTTCCTTACAAAAATAAGAAGAATAAATCTCCGGCACATGCACACTCTCTTCCACACAACCGTCCACGTATAAGTTAAACAGCCATGGCGAAGCCACACATTCCTGTCCAACACCTTTTATCCTGACACAAGCAGTGGAATCCTCGTAAAGTGATTTTAGCGCTCGTATCAAACTACCGCTTATCCCATACATAGACAATATTGACCACAATTAATTTCTCATTACTCTCTAATCAGTTTGGAATAATATTCTTTTTACTTGTATAAATGAATTACTCGTTGTTTGATCAACTCTGACCCGAATATAAATTATGATTAAAGGCCTTACTGCTATTTACCTAAAATATTTGTTAAAGTTACTTATTAAAACTTGCGGCGAATTTCTGTTTACTACTTATTCAAAATATGTTGTGCAAAATTTTCAGAATAATAATCTTGCACAATAATAAAGTGACTGACATCCAAGGTTTAATAAAACGAATATATTATTATATATAACGTTGCAATTATATTTTTTTAACATTTCGCAATCTTTTGTTTTTTTTTTAATAAAGGTCATTTTTCAACCATAGAATGTTATAATTAGACGTTATCTTGATTATTATTGAAATATTTAGCACGTTCGATATTTAAATTAGAAACAAAACTTTTTTAATGTGTAACCATTTTAGATTTTAATGCAATTATAGATTTTGTATGTTATATTTTTTAAAACTACTAAGACTATTTTTTATCATTTAAAAGTATGTAGATAAATATTAAACTTTATAAATCATTCATTAAATTAATAACAAAGTTTAAGAATAAATGAAATGTTATTATATTTAATTGTTTGATATCGCACTGAAAGTATGAAATTTTACATTCCATAAATTAAAGGAATTTAATAATGTTAAGAAAATGCTCTGGTTATACCGCAATTACAAAGTAAAGGTCACTTTTTACATAAGAAATAACTGTTTTATTATTAACTGTGACAAATATGTATAAAATTGTAATGAGGTGACATAAATTAACATACCTACAAATTTAATTTGTAGGTATAAAAAAAATTATGTGCGCAACATAATAAAATTCATACACATTTTTATAATGGAATTCATTACAAATATACGTAGTAGGTATTTATGTTATGTTTGGAAGATATTTATACGATATTGAAAATCTAATTAGAAGATTATTTTGAAAATATACGAGTGGGCGAAATCGACCGAGCAGGAACGAAAATGCGGCTAGAGAGTTGCGGTGAGGTGTGGGTGGCTTGACCTGAACCTCTGGGGGATCTCGACGTACTCCTGCTGATGACGCTGCCTTCCGCACGTTGATGTAAATTTCATTCGATAGTCAGTCGGGCTGATTCATGTGTGTACCTATTGTAGGTTGTCTAGGTTTTTTGGATTTTATCGCCGTGAATTTTTTTTTTTTAAATAAATTAAACGAACACTTGTCATCGATACTATAATGGAGAATTTATACATGGAGCCTTACATTGTCAAGCCTCCTGTATCTTCAGAAAATTGTCACTGGCTGTCGACTTTGAATTTGATTTTGATTTTATCTAATTACATTGATATACATTTTTTAACACGTGGTGTTTAAAAGCAGTGCTCTTAGCGGCGACAGATGTACTTTGCCCGGCGGTTGTTGGAAAAGAGAAGCGGTGCTCTGAAAGCGAGCGTTGTGTATTGCTCGGAGATTGAAATGGAAGAGATAGAAAGACTCGGACAAGAGTGACTTCGCCCTTCTTTTCGCGCTCAAATCCGTGCTTTTAATTGGTCAAAAGCGCAACGGTCGTTTCTTTGCGCACGACCCTAGTTTATAGTCGATTACTAATCTCACGTGATGAGAGGGTAATCGGATTATTATCGAGGGTTATTAAAATGCACGTGTTTTCACTTGATTTTTTTGGCGGCGACAGGGTCGTACTAAGTGGTTTTAAAATCAAGGAATATCTCGGGGAGGAATTGTACAGTTAGAAGTACTAATTTCCAACAGGCGACAAAAAACAGTTCACCCCAAAATTTGGCAGTACAAGTATTCACAGGAATTTAAGGAAATGCTGAAACACGTCGATTTTTGTTCCAAGGGGGACACATTTTTACGATACAGATATCTGTCATTTTTGTCAACGCCCTCCATTCCACTTCCCCAGCCACTTAATTTAAAATAGGAATGTACCATCTATGGTGGCACATCATTAGAAATGCATTTAGATGGAGAATTCAGACATTGTGATCATCCGTGATTTTTTTAGATATTTAGACCGTCTTTGCAAAAAAAGTCTTAATTAATTTAAAGTGCAACACTTTTTAAAAACAAAGCGCAACGCCTATGTTTTGATAGTGTTAATTTTTTCTATCACTTCAAAAGTACAATAAAACGAATTTTGTAAAAACTTATTAAGTGTAATATAACTGAAATTAACTAAATTATAAGTTATCATACACAAAACAGTTTAATGAATAAGATGTTCAAAATGGTGTCCATCGACTTTCATTCATTTGTAGAGTCGCTGTTCCAAATTACGTCGAACGTTTTAAAACATTTCAGGCATAACATATAATATATTTTTTTGATCATATAAACTCTTACGCTCTTATTGGTTATTAGACTACATTCATGTACTATTCGTCGTCTTAGTTCTTCCAACGAAGCGGGTTCGGTCGTATAAATATTGCTCTTTAAATAACCCCACAAAAAAACTATCCAGGGACGTTAAATCGGAGGATCTTGCAGGCCATTCAATAGAGATTCTTCTTCTCTCTCAATGGAGCTGTAAGACAATAATGCGGAGGTGCGCCGTCTTGTTGGAAAAACAGACCATCTTCTGAGTATCTATTATTACTTTTCGATTATATCTGAGAGAGCGGGATCAATAATGTCCTCTAATAATTCGAGATATGTTTCTTCGTTCAAATTTTGTGGCAAAAAAGAATGCTGGGTATGTATTTCGCGAAATACTCTAGGATTTTCGTCAGCGCAGTAACGGAAATTGTGTCGATTTACGGTGGTACCATTTAGAAAAAATCGGCGTGTTTTTTTAGCATTTAGTGTTTGAGTTTTTGGCATTTCAATTGGAGATTGCAGTAACACCAGAATATTTTCGTCAAGTCATTGTAGCTAAACGACGAGGTTCATGTTTAGTAATTGCTCAATATTCAGAAATAATTTTTTCATGAGGTGGTCGATATTAATTTTTAGTATGGGAACCTTAATATTATGTTTTTAATTGTCCTTATCATAATACAGTAGAACAAAATAAAAGTCGGTACAATTTTTAAAGCATTGGAAAAATAATTAGTTTGCATTAAAAAACGTTTAACTTGGACATAAAATGAAACATAAAAATAATAATGATAATATATATTCTGACCTGAATTCCGCCAGATGTTCTGTTTCCTTAACCTTCCACAAGAAACACTTGTGAAGCCAAAGTAAAGGTGTGGTTTGTGACAATAATTCATTATCGCACATAAATAATTAAATAGAAATGCAGCGACAATTTTTTAAAAAAAAAAAGAAGGAAATATTGATAACTTAAACAAATATTTGTAACACATTAGTATGTTCCGAGAATAACCCTACCAGGTTTAAACGTAAATATCAACAATAAATCAGTCCGTTACAATTTCATCAAAGCAAAATGTTTAAATGTAATAAAATGTTTAGAGAAAAAAACACGACTTCTTTAAATTACCGGTAAATCCGCATTAAAAATTTCTATTTTACCACTTGTTTTGACCACGCGAACAACTTGCGAAAAAATTAAGTTTAAGATAAAAGTTAATAAAATTAAAATAAAACAAATTATTATTGTTATTGTAATTATGATTTTAATTATTTATACTATTAAATAGATTTTTTAATTGGAAGTTAAATATTATGTAACGTAGGAAGGTACTCCAATAAATCATTGATGGATGCATCGAACGTCCAAAATCAAGAATGAATCTCGACCTGCGTTATTGTATAGATAGGTTGCGGGTTTTCGTACCGAAACTTTTTATTTAATATTTCAATTCAAAAACTGAATGGAATATACACACAATGGGAACCACCGCCTACATGGGTTATATTATTGTGCGAACTAAGTTACATCGACTGTCTACACCCACGCTGGGTACCTTTTTTTAGGAATTATATCTCGTTTGTATGGTATAAAAAACACAGGACCGGACTAACGTAAAAAATTATTTATTAATTCTTACTGTAATATACCGACTAAGAAAGACTAGTCTCAAGTACAGTTACACACGCCGATAAGGTTAAATATGTTAACATTTTTAATTAAATTAATGTGGTGCTTAATTTGAATCCAGCACTCGTTTTACAATATCACACCATGTTTTAAAGGTGATGTTGGGCTGGGTCCCCCAGGGTTTCATCCTGTCCCCTACCTTATTTCTTTTACACATCAACGACCTCTTGAAAACCACCACGAACCCCATTTACAGTTTCGCAGACGATAGCACACTTGTCTCAACTTTCACATCCTATCGATCACTTTCGGTGAATAATACAAATAGACTCAGACAGGAACAGGTTCACTCCATCAATAGAGATCTTGAAGCAATCGTCGAGTGGGGAACCAACAATCTTGTTCAGTTCAACGCCCAGAAAACACATGCGCCACGTTTTCCAAGAAAGTGAATTACTCAAATCATTCCATCACAATGTCCGGCAATACACTTGAAGCAAGTCCCTCCATCTCGATTTTGGTATTCACGGTGTCCAATAATATGTCTTAGCATGATATTGCTTACATCGCAAAGTCAGAAAGCCAAAAGCTAGGTTTTCTGTGGAAAGCTAGAAAGTTTTTTACTCCTGATCAACTGTTGACGACGTACAAGGCTCAAATCCGATCTTTACTGGAGTATTGTTCGCACATTTGGGGTTCAGCTCCGAGGCATTCTCTTTGTCTTCTAGATTCCATTCAGAAAAAGGCCATTCGGTTGATAAACAGCTCAACTCTCACAGATACCCTTCACCCTCTAGAACATAGAAGAAGAGTTGCAGACCAGTCATTGCTTTATAGATATTTCCATGGCAGATGCTCCAGAGAAATAAAAACTCTTGTACCACCATTGGCCACATTCGGCCGAAGAACTCGGCACGCTGATCAGTCTCACCCATTTACTCTCAAGATTGACACTACAAGGACCAATCTTCATCAAGAATCCTTCTTTTACAGGGCTGCTACGGAATGGAATAAGCTTCCAAAATCAGTTTTTCCAGAGAAATATGACCTGCAACTTTTCAAAAAGCGGGTCCACAATTATTTCCTTTCTATAATCCCTTCCCCTTCTAATAGTCGCAGAGCGGGCCGTCCGTGGCCCACACGATAGGTCTAACCTTTTTGCGACTATTTTAAGTAAAAAAAAAACATGGGTACAAACATTATGATTCGTTTAATTGGAGATTTTATCGCGATTCATTAAAAGTAAGTTTTAAACTAGTACTTTAACATACATAACTTTAACAAATATGCTTCTGTGCATTTTGTGAACTTGTGAACATTTTGAATTTATATTTAATACGATTTAGTACCAAAATAACGGTTGACCATATTTTGGAAATCTTAGTTATATATAACGTATACAGAGTGTTCCAACGAAAAGCCCACCTCCCATCCCAGAAACTTAGAAACCAAGATTTGCTTCAAAATTTAAAAAAAAAACACGACAAATTTTATTGTGAGGTGGACGAATTTTCATACAAAATGCATACCAAAAAATGCAACACCCTGCAGCCCCTAATTAACCCCTATTTTTTTTTTAAACAGCTAGTGTAGTCGAGTGGAATTTTTTTTTAAATTATGAAATAATATTGAAAATATATTTGATTTAATTAATTTTTTTTAATGAATATCACTTGTAACACAAAAACTTAAAATTTCACCTTCTTCTTCACGTGCCTTGTCCGTTACGAACGTTGGCTATCATCATAGCTATTTTAATTTTGTTGACTACATTTCTGAATAATTGGATTAATGTCAGTCCAAACCATTGGCGTAAGTTGTGGAGCCACGAATGTCTTCTTCTGTCGGGTCCGCGTTTACTCTCTATCTTTCCTTGGACTATCAGTTGTAGTTGACGGTATTTGTCCTGTATCATTAGATGACCAAGATATTCAAGTTTTCTCTTCTTAAGAGTAAGTGATATTTCTTTTTCCTTTCCTATTCGGCTTCCAAGTTGGTGATATGTTCAGAGTACGATATTTTGAGAATGTGCCCTTACACCCACATCTCAAATACTTCCAGCCTTTTCATTAGTGTTTTCGTTAGTGTCCACGCCTCTGTACCGTAGAGCAAAACAGGAAACACGTAGCACTTGACAAGTCTTATTTTTAATATTAAAGATTTTTTATTGTTCGTGAATAGATTTCTCATGATGTTTAATGTTGCTCTAGAACGTATTTCAGTTGTTTGATCCCATTTTGAGTTAGCTAGTGTTCCAAGATATACATATGAATCCACATGCTGAATTAGCTGGTTATTTATTGTCAGCTGTCTGGCAGGTTGTTGGGTTTTGCTTACTATCACCAAATTAGCGAATTAAATGTTCTAAATAACCTTCGCTGACCCCCATACAATGATACAATTTATTTTCAAAGACTTTTCCAACATTTGCAAATACCTGCGGTGTCAATAATCGGCATTCTGTCACATTTCTTTGTCGCAACTCTGCAAGGACTGCAGTAGGAGTGACGTATATTTTTAATTTTAGGTGTCCCCACAAAAAAAAATCTAATGGCGAGTGATCCGGTGATCTGACCGGCCACTCTATTAAAACCCTTCCGCCAATCCAACGCTCTGGAAAATATTGGTTCAATTTTCCAATGGCACGGGGCACCCCCACATTATGATAGACGCGTGCAAGACAAATTTTTAACCAACTTTTTCCAATGCGTTGGATTGGCAGAAGGGGTCCAAAAGTGCGGCAGGCCAGATTATCTACTATAAAATTTGACGTTTTTTTTTAAATTTTGAAGAAACTCTTCGTTTCTGACTTTCTGAGAGGAAAGTCAAATTTTCATTGGAACACGCTGTATACTAACGGTACGAGTTTTAGTGTGAGAATAACTTTTATCAGTGTCATTTGTTATAAATAAATCCTGGTATGATTTTATTTATTTATATTTTTATTTGCAAAAAAATTTGACAGTAAAAGTATATTGATTTTACGTGTGAGACCAAGTTTAGATATTTAAAATAAAAATGAAATCGAAACGTAAGGTTTAAAATAACTAATCAAAAATTCGTTATATTTTACACCAAGTTTTATTTTAGTACATGTTGATGTACTCTCCGTTAAATTTTCATTTTATGTATTAAGTAGGTAGGTAATATTACATGTTTTTACTACTAGATTTAATGTATATTTTTTTAATATTTCTCTTTACTTCAGTACCTACAATAATTTCAGTATTTTCCCAATTATTATCCAGGGTATATAAAGTGGATAAATGTGTATGTGTTTAACGAAGTGCGCTATTACACAAAATCTATATTTACTATTTTTTTTATTAATTTACTGCTTTATCCAAGCATTTTGTTTGTTAAAGACACCGTTTATTTGTGTAAAAATTTACAATTTCTTTGTTAATTAATAGGGGTAATATACGTTTTACGTATAGTCCGATCCTGCGAGAATCATCGAGGTATTTGTGCACGTTGTTGTATATAAAATAATTCATTGAAAAATGTACAACAGATAAATAATTTTAAAAAATCTTATAAAATAATATAGTTATTATGTAAGATTGTAACATTCTAAATGTTAAATGTTTTACATCGCGTCATAAATTTTCTAATTAAGTGCACTTTGAGCGATTTGTTATTATTAGATATAGAGAGTATTTTAAATGAGAAATGACGCTTATTTTTGCAAATGAATAAATTTTTTCTTAACTATTAAACATTTGTTATAAGTAAAATGAAAATATTTTTCCCGGTGTAAAATATACGTCAGATATTTACACTGTTTTGATATACCTACCTATAAACAGCCGTCATGTTTAAAACGATCAACCGCGAAAAAAACAAACAACCTAACCACAAATGAACTGGCACTTTTCGAAAAAAAATTTGGTCCTAATATTAGTATCTGGCACAATGAGCCCATAAACACCCACGTCCCAACGTAGCAACGGCCAGGGATGCAAGTCAGAACACAATTTATTTTAGAACAATAGTACACGATTTTAGTGCAACCATTTGCTAAGTAACATCTAAATACATGACAGGGCATGTGTACAATTAGCATACAAAGTCGATGGTGTATCGGATGTTCTTAGAATACGTTTCTATTAGATGATCAAAATGAGCTTGTATTTGACTTAAATGGAGCTGAATGTATTACTTTCTTTCTTCATACTGATGGAAATTGCGATGAGATTTAAAATATTGTGCATTCTGTTCATTATTTTCCTTTTTTATTTCACCAAAATTTTTGTATAAGTGCTTACATAATTGTGAATGTCACCATTAAACTCAGCGACCCCAGAAACTATAAATTCGATACACTAATATCGGCACTTTGTGATATTTTTTATATTTTAACCCTCTCTTACCCCTTTCGAAGGGACTTATCAGGATAAAAACTATCCTATCTCTCAAGTTGGAGCAATAAATAAACATTACAAAATTCACAGGAACACCTGCCGGGCTAATATGAAGATTGACCAAAATTTTTATTAAAATCGGTTAAGCCGTACTTGAGTTTTAGCGAGACTAAAAAACGGCGATTCATTTTGATGTTATAGATTATTTTTTAACTTTTCTTTATAATCTTTCCTATTATTTTACTTTTTAAACCATCACTGTGATTTAATGAAAGATAGGTTAGCTTGACGTTCTTTAAAAATGTATACGTATACTTTTTCGCGAACAAAACTTACACTATCTCGTTGATAGATAAATTTTAAGATTTTCCCCATTATTTTTCTTTTAAACCACCACTGTGATATAATTAGCTTCACGGTTTTATAAAAAAAGCATGGCAAACTGCGAGGTGCTGATTAAAGGAAAAAAATTAAACCAGCAAATGAGTATACTTGGGTTCAAAGAAGGCACGACTGGCTGTGCATAGAGAAGTGCTGGTTCCTAAACTCATGTATGGTGATGAATTGTGGGTTTGGCAGAAGAATCATGAAAGTAGGATCAACGATGCAGAGATGAGTAGTCTGAAAAGTATAGCCGGAGTGACTCTGATGGATAAAGTGAGATAAAGGGACGCTGTGGTGTGAAAGAAAATGTAAAGATAAATAAAAAAATGCTTAGATAGTTTGAACTCGAAAAGAGAATGGATTAAAGAAGATCTACGAAACAGATTTCTAAGGTGAGTGTGAATGGGGACGTCGGTAGAGGTCGACCTCGATGAACGCATCTCGATCAGATCAACATTGTTTTGAAGAAAGGCCAGAATAAGAGTACCAACAACCGACGAGCATGTATGAGAGCGCTGATGAAAGTAGAAGAAGCGAAAGACGTGTGTAAAACCGTAGCGGAAGAGGAAGGAAGTGATCTTTGCCTACCCGTTCGGGAAAAAGGCGTGACTATATGTATGTATATATGTCAAGTAATGGCAAGATACCGACAAAATTTATTAATAGCATAATTTAAAGGAAAGAGATTTCTGCTCTGTTTCTTTTCGTAAATGCAATTATAGTGAAAATCAATTAAACAAAATTTAAAGATATAAATACAGGTGTGAGAAATAATAAAAGCTACTGTAAAAATTAAAAACAAAATGTTACAAATAGCTAAGTAATAAATCGGTTTTTTTATTGTTAAATATTAGTACAAATAATGGTCCAATAATGGAATCGATTATTTACATCAAACAAAGTCGATTTCAACTGTTTTATTAAAGATTGCGAACGACTACATTTGTCACTGATGAAATTAATTAACCAATTGGTAATAGACATTTAATGCATTCTTTGCCGCAAACGGGCACATACTATGTGTTTTTTCCAAGAATTCGTTTTTAATGCATAGTAAATACCAGTGACGTTCCTTAATTTTTTTAAAGTTAGGCAAATACAAATGATCTGTTTTAACATGTTGACACATTAACAGTTTGAAGATAAGGAATGTCTCGGAATGGGTATCCTTACTTTAAAGTGGAAACTAAGTTCTGTTCCTCCTAACTTAACACTGTGCTCGTCGCATTTTAAAAAAAATATTTAGAAATTAGACCAATTTTACAGAAAATTAAGGGGGCCTTTATTCATTAATAAGAACGTTAAGTTTCTATTATGTTACCTGTTTATTGTTGTTACATTAAGTTTAAAATGTTTTGATCATTTTTTACAAGTCGAATTAAAAAAAACATTACACTACTACAAATACTTTAACTTAATTTAATGAAAAACCAGTCTACACTTTATGGTAGCGTATTTCTTGTGCAGATTGTGCCAATTTTATGACCGCCATCCATTAAGATAATATCCGCTGACAGTTAAATTAATTAAAGGCGATAGTTCAGCCATTGGGGGCAGATATTACGGTTGCGCAGCCACTACTCTTGAGTAATGACAGCATCGAATTGTTACGGAACATTTTGGTTCTTAAATAGCCAATTATTGATTAGCATCAATACGTGATCGTATGTTACAAATGATACGATCTCGCTAGACGTATATTTGTTGGATAGTGTTTCTACATTTTCGTGCATTGGCGGGTTACTCCTAATACACATCCTAAATAAAAGAATGATCGGTTATTATTTGGTTATTTCTTAGTCAGATAACTTACTTAAAGTTACTAGAAATAGTTCTAACAGTATACATTAAACATTAATTAAATACCATGATTCCATGGGTATTTACATATTAAAATTAACAATACGTAAAGTTTTGAAGTATCCTATTTTGTTTTTATTATTTAAAAAGGTTTATTTAAAATTACCATTTGTAAAGTAAAAACCAATAGTTTTTCATAACTAAGCAAACGTTCAAATATTTTTTGGTGGAAGTTTATTTCTATTGCTGTCGTTTTTATTCTTAGCGATTTCTAAAATATAAGTTAAAACGACTCTGGTAATGGTTCATTTTGATTTTTCATTAAAATATTACAGTTGATATGGAATATTTTACAAAATATATTTGTACCTGTGTACAAATGCTCATAAACACAATAGCCCACGCATGGTGAAAGCTTATACATATAGGTTTAAATTAAGATAAACAATTGATTGACAGATATAATTACAGTGTTCGTTAAGTCTTCAAGGCATCTCAATTGTTAACGTTAATGTGTTTTCTATAATACTTCATTAACAGTTAATTACAATTATTTCTACAATTATGTCTATTAAACACTTTTCTAAATGTTTTGCTGATAATTATTTAAAAGCTCATCGGTACATTAACTTTTATACAATTTTCTAGAACACGTCAGAAAAAAAACATTTTATTCTTAAACAGCAACAATTTACAATGGTTAATGAACACAACTCTTATCAGATCAAATCATATCTGCTCTCTGACCAATTAGTGCAAAAACCGTAATAAGGAATTATTTTCCAACAAATTCGCAGTGTTGGTGGACAATGGTCTAAAATTAAAAGATGCATCATTTAAATTTTATTCAAACAGTTTAAAGGCATGAGACGACAGTAGGTACATCAAATATAATGAAAAATTTCTCAGCTTATTTTAATGGTTAATGTTATGCATGATTCCCTGAAAATCAAAGGGATGAAAATAAATGTGAGCAAAACACCAAGTAAATGAATTTGTGTACTTGGGTTCAAAGTCTACCAGAGATGAAAAGTATGACAGTGACATTGAGCAATGGGTGTTGGTAGGAAAACAAATTAATGGAGCACTGCATAGCTTTATGAATAGCCAGAAAGTATCAAAAAAGGCACGTCTGGTGGTGCATAGAGGTGTGTGGGTTCCTACACTTATGTATGGTAGTGAATGTTGGGTTAGGCAAAATAAGCATGAAAATAGGATTAATGCTGCGGAGATGAGTAGTCTGAGAAGTATAGCTGGAGTGACTCGGTTGGATAAAGTAAAGAATAGTAAGATAAGAGAACGCTGTGCTGTAAAATAAGATGTGGTTACAAAGATAGATAAAAGATTGCTTAGTTGGTTTGGACACGTAGAAATGATGGATGAAGAAAGATTGACGAAACAAATTTATAAGGCGAGTGTGAATGGACAAGTCGGTAGAGGTCGACCTCGGAGAGCATATATGAGAGTATGAGAGCACTGATGAAAGTAGAGGAAGCAAAAGATGTGTGTAGCAAGTGGAAGAAAGGGGTCTCTGCCTACCCTTATGGAAAAAGGCGTGACTTTATGTATGTATTTTAAAAGAAGCCTTCTTGCTATAAACTCTAAGAATAGATGTTTTTATTTAAATAATTGAATGTTCCAATTAAATTCTTTAAAGGCTGTTTAGATCTTTATTTATTTGTTTGGTTACCAAAAAAAAAGGTGTATACAAAATGGTACTAACAAATCGTGCAAATGAAATTGTTGGTACCAGTTATATTTTACGCATGTTATTACACACAAGATGTGTACTGAAAACATATGTGATAAGAAAAAAAAGCTAGTTATTTGCATTCAATGTAAAATCAATATTTTTATAAATAAAATTAAACTATTCACTGCAACCCGCTATGGGGTATTGTAACTGTTAAAGCATTATTTTCACTTCATATCTGACTCTTTGAAAAGCCAATTACATTCTCAATTAATCAAACAAACGTTTCTGATGATTTCTGCTGATTTACTTCTACCGATGCGTTTAAATTGCGGATTTAATTTTTCTTTATTCTTAGGCAAAGGTCAACATTTTGATTACTTAGGATGATACCTAGAGTTTACTGGTATTTCTTTGTATGAACACGTTTTCCAGATATGTGTGACCGTTCATCCGTTGCGTCGTTAACATAGGCGGCTCGCTATAATGTCAACAAAAAAAGTAAAATTAAAACAACTATTTAAATGGATTAAGTTTGCTCAAGATGTGATACCAAACATTTAAAAAATAATTAGTATTTTTAGATATTTTTAGGTATTCTATACCTATTATACGAATAATTATACGAACACAATCAATGTATGGTCGCTGAAAAATTAATGCTCAAAAATAAAACAGCACGGTAAAATGTTTTGTTTAATTTTAGATTTACAGAGAGATATTGGTCTATTGGTCGTCTTCTAAATAAATAGAAACGGTAAACAGTGCTATATGTTAAATTAAAATATCTTTTTTTATTCTTAAAAACAATTGTTTCATGATTTGACTCGAGGCAATAGACCACTCTAGAGGCCAAAAAGGGCATATTTCGTAGAACCATAAAATAAATCGGATTTACAAAAAAGTTGGTTTATTATACATTAACAAAAAAAACCGATTTTTGAAAATCCTAGAGTGGCCTAATGCCTTAATAATTAATTGTATTATGATTCGTTGTAATATTTAGGAGTCTAAAATCCCATTGTGTTTTTAAATTTTTTTTGTTGGATTTTTTCTAATGGACTTCATATACCTATGTTAAATAGAAATATTTGATACTAAACAAACACTATTATTAGACCACCATTAGTTTGACTAAACGTTTATTAAAAAAATATGTTCAAAACTAAGAAACTAAAAGTTTATATGATTTTTTTTAATAAAATCCATAATTCAATTCCGCTAGAGAATAAATCAATAAACACACAAGTGTTATAAATGGCCCTTCAAGAGGATGAAGAGAACAAAACGCGTTAATGAATGGTAGTAGTGTATGGTATGGTGGCCGTGGTAGACCATAAGAAAGAAGAATAATGTCCAATGAGATAAGAATCGAATGGGGCAAATGGTGCACGATTAGTTGGGCATTGTCGAACAAAGGTGGTCTCCCGGATGATTTATGCTGATCGACGTGGTTGTGGTGATGATATGGTATCATTTTTAGGTGAATTGATAAGTCTTTTTATCGACTTTGTTATTAACAGCCACTTTTGTAGATAAAAAATATCGCAGTGACAGTTTTTTGAGCGAATTAATGAATATATTTTAGCACAATATATCATATTAAAGAAAAAGGAACCTTAACGTCATTTCTTCTAATTAAATTTAGCTATCGATATGTTTTTTTCAATACAAATTATTCAAATTAAAATAAATATCAATGATTCTTGTTTGTTAAATTAATGTTACATTAAATTGTAAGCATCTAAGTAGAATAAGTCATTATACGCGTGTAAGATGCTTAACACACGAGGCGCGAGTTTGGCAATGTTTACAAGCATGTCACTCATAACATGTTTTATCCTGAAAAAGCTATTGTTGTAAAAATAACGGATTTTAAAAGTGCAAGATTGGCACTTATTACTCGACACACTAAAGCATTAAGTTTGGGATATATTTTTTTGTCTCAATTTTGGACATGGAACTTTAACTCGTGTTTAATGGTCATTATAGGTACTTATAAGTAAATAATAATTCATTTTTGTAATTGAAAACGTACGAAAAATAAACCTACTGCTATTTAAGGATAAAACATAGAGTTCAAATAAAATTTTGATTTCACTAAAATAAATTTTAATATTATTAAAAACCAGATTTTTAGTTGTTATTTTTTACTTTTAAAGTTTAAAATATAAATTAGTTGCACTGTTTGTCTCCAGTAGTGTTAAAAAAAACAAAAGATCATCGATGTCGATTCGTATACAACTTTTTATTACCGGAAATAATTGTTTTCCAAAAAACCAAACAAATTTACCAATAATTCATCCTGCCACAAAAATATATCGTACTGTCTCAAACTTTCCAAAAACCTTTTAAATATTTCAAATTTTGTTTTAAAATGCATGTATTTTAATGTATAATATAATGAAATACCATTTTATCATAAAGTAATAAAATAATTATATTAATAACTTTTTTAATAATTAAAGTAATGTTGATGCAGGTATATTTATTAATTAAGTTCTGTTGTAATTCTAAAAAGTATGTAAATATTTAACCACTTTAATCAATAGCTCTCTGACATCCTTTAGGTTGTTCTGATTATTACATACATCACTTAACCCCCTTCATGAGTTTTGCTTTCATAAAATAGGCACAACGCGAAATATAATTCCTAACGATATACCAAGGGTATACCGTTTGTATAGACGTTACGTTAAAATCCGTTTCAACCTCGTTGTTGTAGCCCCAGAGATGGATGTTCTAAAGCTAAACAGGTTCCTAAATATATGTTAGTATATCAATGGTTATTATTTATCGACTGCCTGAAATTCCTACTAAGAAGCCATGTATGTTAACAGCACTTTAATTATATTTCGGACAATTTCTTTTCATTTCTATGGACATAAATGTACAATGAAATTTGTATACCTATAAAATTAACGGAATATGTATAAATGTTTTAACATTTAAAAAATATCAATTATTTATACAGGAACATAGACGTTTGAACTGTCAAGTAGCAAGAATAATCATTCACGTTTTTAATGGGATACAGGAAATTTACAATCTAAAATAAAATGCTTCGTTTAATACAGTGATACATTTTTATTTATTTAATTGAATAAACAATTTCTATTATAAAAAGTCCTTGCTTTTACCTGGTTTTTGATTGGAATTTAAGGAATTATTACATTTCGTTATTGTTATGATATACATTATTAACACGATCCATCATACCAGTGGCGTCGTATAAAATTTTTTAATTCTATTTTTGTTATTATTACTAAAGAAATGTTGCTGAGCATGTCGAAATAATTTTCATTTAAAAAAATAGAGGTGATGACATCACTAACTGATTAATGTAATCAATGGACAATTTTAATCTAATCTGTATTTAAGGCGTAATCCGTAAATTAGGCGCTCTAGTATTTTGAAGTTGACACTCAGGAGTGCAATTGGGCGGTAGCTGGAAGCATCTTATGGGGGTTTCCTGGGCTTGAGGATTGCTAACGTATGTGCCATTTTAAACTGAGGGGGGATTCGCCCAGTGTTCAGTGCATCTATTTAAAATTCTTCCTTGCTTCTTTAGATATTCTATGAATTCTGGAAATATGCCATCCAATCCTGCTGCCTTTTTAAATTTTAGCATTTTTATGTCTTCGTTTATCCCCTACGCGCCAAGGGGGGCTGATAGGGTGAAGTCGTCCCGTAAGTTGTTATCAATTTAGCTTAGCTCTTGCTTTGTCTGTATTTTGGTAATGTAATAATCTATGGGAACTTTTTCAGCTCGCGTTTTAATGTGTAGTGTCATTTTTGATAGTGCTATCTTTGGTTTTGGATTGCGATTGTAGGTCGCTGTGCCCATTTTTCTCAGGAGTGTCCAAGCTTTTCTTCTGGAATGAGTGAAGTTTAGTTGGGAGGTCAGCTCTTTTCCTTTCTACTTTCTGCCTTCGTTTAATTCTTCCAAGATCTGTTTGCCAGTTTTGGCGTCGCCGATTTTTTGATATTCTTTGTATAGGGTTTGGGTAGATTCGTCCCAGCTGGCACATAATATTTTCTTACGCCCCTCGGAATATTCCGTTTAGCTGCACCAATAAGAATTCCCACATACCTTTTGTAGTTTTCTGCTTTCGGGGGTATCCAGCACAGACTACTCTCCACTCCCTGGGTATATTGTGTCCAATTTAATTTCTTAAATTTTCATCTGGTTTTATTGATAGATTTTATAACTGGTATTTCAACACCAATTCTGATTTTTGTAGGGCGGTGTTGGCTTCTTTGGAAATGTTTAAGTACTTTCCTTGTGTGATCTCTAGAGGTAGTTTGTTATCGTCAGTAGAGACTGTGGTTTGGTCAGGGTTTGTTTCGGTTTGCCATCTGCCTGATGTTTTAATTTCCTTGGCATCATTACTTAGATATAGTTCCTGTGCGTCGATCCATTCAGAGTTTTTATTCATTTTCATCCGTGTTTGTGTATCTCCAGGTTGAATGGTGGCTGTAAAATCTCCCATATATACACACGATTTACCGGTGTTGGCTATTTTACAATAGGTGGTTAATAAACTGTTATAATAGTCAGTCCTTTGAGTGCGATTGGTATTACTTTTACGTCAATAATTTCCTGGCAGGTTACCTCAGTATAATCCGAAATGTTGTTTTTCACAAAAACTGTGGATCAATGATTAGGTGATAGGAGCATTGATATTGCTTTATTTGCAAAATATGGATATCTCCTCCAATACTTTTTGTCTGTGGGCTCTGAGAAGAGCCAGTATCTGCTTTCACATTTTGAATCTTCTTTTGCTGTCGCTTTTGTTGGCCGTGAGAGATCTGAATTCTAATTCGGCCGCCTTTTGTATAGACTTTTTGCGGGCCTGCTTTGCAGTCCGTTGCCCGGGGTACACAATCTTGGACGCCTCCGATGAAAAGATAATATTGCAAAAGATCTAATCGCAATGAATATAAATAGACCACTTAATCCCATGAAGGACTATTGTGAAGTCGGCAAAGACCAACCTAGAGTAGTAAGCCATGAAGTAGTAGTAGTAGTTCAACATTTTATAATCTTTTAAAATCTAAATAAATACTTTTGAGAAGTTGTTATTTGTCAACAAAAATGGTAAACCCCCAATAATGAATTCAATAAAAATGATATTTCTTTAAATATACCCGTGTGTAGTATTTTTACGACGCCGCTGCTTCGAAAATGATATCTTTCATAATAGAAAATTGCAATAGCTTTTCTTTTATACTTCTTGATTGATCTCAAACCTTGAATAGCACCATTTTATTTATGATTTGACCAAATTGCTTTTCATTATGTTGCCTAGAGATCACTATTACCTACCTACTATGACGTATTCTTTAAACTTTGCTATGACATTCTGTCTGTAAAATTGATTGCAAAATATTTTGAGATTCCGATTCGTTTGTTTATGTAATTTTGAAACGTGCTGAACTCGTATTTAAATTACCGTTTGAACTTTTATGTTCTCGAAATACAATGTTAGGTAGGTACTTTAAAGTTTAATAATGAAATTAAATTTAATTTAAAATTTTTAAACATTGTCTTTAATTTCAATTAAAATTGAAATAGTTTTTTCGAGTTTTCATTCAACATTCTCGCCTGGAATAGACTGGTTTGAAATTAAATTTTCACAAAAAAAATAATTTTTTTATTATTATTAAATTATTGGTTAAAATATTGGTAAATGGCACTGTCGAATAACCAAACAAACGTCTAATTTAATTTTAAAATTATAGTTTAAAAAACTGGAAAATAAGATGCAGTTGAAAGTTGCAGGCAATTAAATGATAAAAGTTTCTACCAGTATTTTTTGCCTATCGAACATGTTTTTCAAATAAATGTTTACCATAAAGATTATCCCCAAGAAAATTTGTTTGAATAAGATAAAGATAAAATACAGTGCCGTGCTCGCACATTTTAAATGTGATACAATAGAATGTTACAGTTTAATAACAATTTGTTTTTGTCATTAAATTAATCACAATACAAAGATATAACCTCAATAATTTATTTCAATGATTTTCAAATAACTCGGGGTACATAAATTACCTACCATTTAAATTTCCAGGTAGAATGTGTTGCTTCCCAAACATTAACTTCGAACGAGTGTTGGTATTGTTAAAACCTTTTATTTTTTGAATTCTCATCGCATTCTCGCATTCTCATCAAAAATGGATAGAGCTACCAACGAAAGGATAAAACAAATTATGGGGGCTCTCCAAGCAGATATTAGAGTGGACACCCCAGGGAAGACGAAAACGAGGAAGACCAAGGAAAACTGGAGAGAGGGAATAGACAGAGGGATCACACACTGTGGTGTAAAAAACGATGTGGTAACAAGGATAGATAAAGGAATGCTAGATGGTTTGGACAGGTAGAGAGGATGGATAAAAGAAGAATGACGAAATAGGGCGAGCGTGAATGGGCAAGTCGGCAAACGTATCTCGTTCATATCAAAATTGTTTTAACGAAAGGCCAGGTTAAGAGTACTAACAACCGAGGAGCATGTATGAAAGCGCTGATGAAAGTAAAAGAAGCGAAATATATGTGTAAGAACCGTAACAAGTGGAAAGATGTGATCTCTGCCTACCCCTACCGAAGAAAGGCGTGACTTTATGTGTGTATGTATAACTACAAATCAACATAGACAATTCGATTATTAATTTAAGCCGGGGGAATTTGTTTATGCTTTACTTCAAGTCATAAAATTTTAAAGAAAATAAATTTAATGAATGATTTTAAAGGCAACAATTTAATTTATATTCATTTTTATTTTACAAAAGCGATGCCCAAGTATACAAAAGAATCATGGAAAAATGGTTTATAAAGGTTGGTTCGAAGCGAATAACCAAAAAAAAAAAAAGTGTGTTCTGTCTATTTTATCAAGATTTTGCCACTTTCAGGAAAATCGTACATTTTTCTCTTTGATACAGCTTTCCAAAAAAAATGTTTACTACCAAAGACGGCGGCACTGTCTTGGACGTTTTTAAAATGCGAAAATAGTTTAAATAATATATTACGATATGTACATAGGTTATCCATTAAAGTCGTTCTCGTTCTTTCAAATTACGCTGGTGATATTCAAGGGCAACCAAACTCGATCCTATAAATTAGATTTTATAATAAAAACACCTACACGGCTGGTTCTTGAATAATCTCCCTCGAATATCCATAAAAATACTTATGAATAAATTTAAACGTACAATACCCGGGACAAATCTAAATCACCGTGTTGACAATAGTCTGTGCCTATATTGTCACCGTATCTACATGCGTCTGTTGCGTTTATGAAATCGCTGTGATGAATTTAATTGAAAAATATACAAATATACACAAGATTTAAATCAAATTCTTTACCCAAGCGATTAAACTTTGGATTAAACTTAGTTATAACAAGGCAAATAAATAACATAAAAGCATATTAAAAAATAATGTAGTTCATAACAAGTATCAATAAACTGATAGTTTAAAAATGGCAACAGTACTACCCATAGTTTTATACAAAAGGAGAAACACAATTATTTATCAATTAAATCCAATGGCGGTAATTAACTTAATACCTGTGCCTCTTATTAATTTGATTAATACATACATATGGTCGCGCCTTTTTCCCGTAGGGGTACGCAGAGACCACTTCTTACCACTTCCGCTACGGTTCTTATACACGTCTTTCGCTTCTTCTAATTCAAAAGGTAACTTTTATTATTAAAAATGAAACTAGCATTTGTAATTATTGTCATAATTTCAACAAATTATCCAGCCTATTTTTAGAAGATAAAGCTTTTGTATTTATACTTTCAGAGCAACAAAAAATTGCCACAATATCTCGCTTAATCTTACCCTACTGATTTTTTCTTTCCGGGATACCTAAAATTGCATTTATGTCAGATAAAGCTAAACTTGTTCAACTTCGCAAAATACGTTAAATTACCAAAAAAAATTTACAAAAGAAATAAGCTAGTTAACAGAAGGGTTCACAGAATTTTCTCATTGTATGTATGATATTTACGAAATATAAAATATCATATTTCTGGAGACACACGTTTGTCTATATTTTATAATTATATTCTGTTCCTTATTTGGTTATTTATCTCCGTGTTATGATACTTTAGCAAAAAAAATGAGAGATTGAACAAATTACACAATATTTTCCTATAAGATACGATAGCCAAGTCATCGTTCAATTATTACAGCGCTGATTAAACAACAATAAATGAAAGTGAACAGACCAGATCAAGGAAAGATATATTTCAAAATATAATTGTAATATTGGTCGACTTTGTTTAATAAATAAATTTTAGTTATTAATTTTTTACAAGTTTTTTATTGCGGTTACTTTATTCAGTTAAGAAAGATGTACAATGCTTAAAAATTTCAATTTATTTACGTAACTAAATGCTATGAGGTTATTTTTTGTTTATGTGGGAGGTAAATGACGATGACAGATTGGCAGAATTTTCCGTTTTATCGGTAAAAATTGGTAGATAATTTAAAAAATTTATGGTATACTAGCTTTTGCCCGCGACTTCGTCCGCGTAAAAGTCGAAAATGGTTCTAATAGGATTTTTAATTGGTTTTCTACGTTATTAATTTTGTTATAACACATAAATTATTATGTTAAAATGTTTGAATACTTATAAAATATAACAATCTTCATTATACTGTAGGGATTTAAAGGTTAAATAAACATAAAAATAAAATAAAATTTTGTTATATTTTATGAACACGAAGCTCGGCCTTTGATCTGGTAAAAGTGACACGGGGGTATTATCTTTGTGCAACGAAATCTAAATACTTCACCTACCGCAGTATTTCTTTGTTTTTCCTTCGGGTGCTAGAATCACCAGGCTACTCTGTGCGCTTACTCTGGAGCATGCCACATATAACAGCAGATTTTGATGAGAAACTGCACTCTTCTAAATTCGAAGGGGTAATTTGATGGTGTAAGGGGAATAAATACAGACTCTCCTCGAGAACAACCTGTCAGTATAGTTGCCTCGATTACATTGCGATGCAATGTTTTCACTTGCAATCTGGTACCATTGCATAATTTTGGTGGATTTATATTGCGCATTTATATTGACGTGCCAACTCTCAATTTAAATATGTGAGTTGGGAGACCGCGAGGCTTCAGTATATTCAAGAAATCGACCGGATAATGAATTTCATCATCGGTGTTTATCACTGAGTCGACGGATTTATATTGATATTCGACCCTTTCGAATGATCTCAAAAGTATTTCATTTATGACTGAGGCTTGTTCGTTTTTTGGTGTTAGGATGGCACGCTGTTTGGGTAAATTAAGCTTTAAGCTTTTCTACATTGAAAACAATTGTACCTAACTCTGTAGTGAGAATTATATTATTATTCAGTTCCGGGAAATCACCATTTCCTATTTGAAGCAGCAGCAGTAGTAAGAAGATCTTCCCTAAAATGGACTATTATATTTTTGGTAAGGCTCAGTTTTTTCACTCAAGGCCACAAATGAGACCACTTCACGCACGCTTTAACTTCGTCCGCTCCACTACTGGTAAAGTCTACCGGAAATCGCCTGCTAACAATGCAGTTACTCTTGTAAAGTTCTATTTAGGGCTTCGAAACCCGCTTTAGGAGCCATAGTACTCTTATCCCAAACAATTAATTTCGTTTTGCGGAGTACTTCTGCCATATTACTTTGTTTGGGTATATTGCAGAGTGGGGTTTCGGTTTGTATCAAATCGAGAGGAAGTTTAAACGCGGAGTGTGCAGTCAAGGTATAAGGTTAGTTTTTCATTCAAATACCCAAAAACAAATAAAATTGAAATTTCGAAATTCTAATCCGATTTAAATATTCTTTTATATTATTTGCATTGCACCAAGTTTTTATGTGAGTTCAACGTTTTTTGAATAAAATCGGATTGAGTTTTCAAACATGTGTCAAAATAAAATGTAATTTAATTCAAAAGCACTAAGGAGTATTGATATCAACTTCGATGCAAATCACTCCCCCATTTTTAACCCCGTTAGGTGAGTAGTTTCAATAAAATACGAAACACGTCTTTCATCAATTCCGTTAAAGAATATGTTTATGCAAAATTTGAAGTAAATTGAACCAAAAAATTACGTTGTCTCATACAAACTTTGCACCCGTTTTTCACCCACTTGGGGGCAGAATTTCGGAAAATTATTTTTTATCGGATTCCTACGTCGTACAAAGAACACACCCTCCAAGTTTTAGGCCTCTACGATCAGCAGTTTAGGCTGTGCGTTGATCCGTCAGTCAGTCATTCACGACAAAGCATTTTATATGTATAGATTATGTGCATTTACTGCAATTTATAATTCGGGACAATTTAAAAAGTTTTTTTAGCATTTGCGTAATCTTAATTCGAAATTATGCACGACAAGCAACATAATTTTTTAAACGCAGCATTCTTTTTCGTTTTTCCGTGGGAACCACTCAAAATTATTTTATTAATTATTGTAAAAAAATGTGCATCTTTTACATCAGAATTTACACAAACACACAACCTGATTACAGCTATTTTTTGACATAATGACTTGCGAACCGAAATTTAAAAGTGGTCTAAACTACACTGTAAAATCGATTTAAATGCATCGTAAAAAGTCTCTTTTTGTGTTTGAAGAATAATTTTGTTCACAATAATTTTAGGATTTTGATTACTTCAATAATTTTTTTTTATACTTTTAATACATATATTCAAATTTCTTACAAACATGTAATATAACAATTGCAAAATACGAAATAAATACCAAGTGTTTTTTACGGTGTTGGCTATAATGAAAAAGAACACGTTTAATATTTGTAATTATATTTCGGTCGGTGAGCATTTAAGAAAAAGTGGGTCGTCTCAAGTATGGCCCGAGGAGTCGGAAATCGTACAGATTTCTCGTGGAGGCTACCAAACTTAATTAAAACTGAACTTCTATTTCATCATCTTTCGTTATACACACATACTCTTTCGATAGTATAAATTTTGATTACAAATTTAGTTAATAATTATTTTCTAAACATAAACTAAGCATGCTACGGCAGGTAGAAATAATATTCCTATTTAAGTTTTTATTTAGGTAGCAACTTCTGGTATATACGAATCGTTTTTTAAATCATATTTTTAAACCGAGAAAATATATAAATGAACAATTTCAAGTATAAAAATTCGTCATTTTATTTATTTGTCTTGAAAAGAAATCCGTATTAATTAATGAATATATATTATTCATTTTTTTTTAACCAAAACAATTTTTGGTAGGCGTTTTTTAAATTTATTTAAAAATGATCTTGGTGTACATACAAAGAGACAATGGGAAATTTTTAAACAAAAAATTATTTAAAAAAAAGTTAAATAAAGGAAGTTGGAATATTTTTATTATTAAAGTATTTTATTTATAATTTTTTTTATTAAAAACATTTTTATTTTTAGAAATAAGCTTAATGCATTTTTTTAATATAATTTAATTATCGATTACATAAAAAGTTTTCTTCTACATTTTTAAATTCCCTCACAAGAGATACACACTTAAAGGATAAAATTTAAAAAAAAAATTTAAGACAGCAATTGCTAGTGCTATAAAATTGACATTTAAAAGAGCATCTCATTGTGTTTAAAACACTTTCATTTTGAATCACACCAAGTCGAGATATGTACTAATTTACGTGAAACTACGTTAGGCCGTACCCTAAACGATGTTATTACATGAAAATGTTACCATTTCTATTGTTCCTTCTTTGTACTTTCCATTCACGTACCATGATTACGCTATTTCGGTACATGTTCTCTTAAACTGCTTACCCTAGGCGAGATTTCAATTTCATTGTTACGCAAGAAAAATTAAAAACATCTTACGCCATTTTAAAAACTTTGTAGGGAAAAAATAAACATTTTTTTTACACATGCAAGACTTTTCGAGTTGATTTAATTAAATTGTGTAAAATAAAATATTCAACAAAATTGTGGGTTAGAAGTTTTCAAGAAATTACGTTAAAATTGGGAAGAGTAACTATTTGATTTAATGTTCTTTCATTTTTTTATTACTTTGGGCGATGAAATAAATTATTGGCTCTTAAAGGAATGGATAAACTCAATTCTGGCGCTTATATTTATTATGACTATTTTGTGTTAAGACCTAAATTACACACTTTTGTTTTTACGGTTGTTTTACCGAAGAGCCCAAGATCGTCAACAAATAAGGCAACCGCCCCATGTGTGACACTAGTTTGGGATATTAACTATAGGTTCATTGCGAAACCACAGTACCTATAACATTTTTAATCACATTAAAGAAAAAATAGTAGGAACTTTCACTACCAATTTTTGAACGCGAAACAAAAGAAGCGACGAGATGCTTCCTCTTTTATAACTACAAAAAAAAAACATTTTATAATAATGAGTTGTCGTGAGATCGGTAAATAATGTGAATGTGTGTGTACTTGAATCGTGTCGTGTGTCCGACCAAATGAGTATGGGGAAATTTCATTAAAATAATTGGCAGCACTCGATCGGTATCAGATTTCATTGTGAGATAACTTTCGGGGCCGCTCGTTGGAATATGAATGCTATCCAGTTACAACGTTTCATCGAATCATGCCAAAGAACTATATCTACATTTTCTATTTATTAACTTCCTTTTGCAGGCAAATTAATTATTATTATTATTTTTAACTACTTACATTGTGAATGCATATTCAGTTAAAAAAGTTTTATTATAACTACTGTAATTCATGAAATTTTAAGTACAAATACGTCATTAGTGTGTGTTACGTTGAAGATGGAAAAAAAACTAAATATTTCCAAAAAAAAATTATTGTCAATAGCTACTAAACAAAAAAAAAATTAAATAAAATAAGCTGCTTTTTTTGTGCATTGTTGAGATATAGGATATTTTTCATTCTGTCGGTATTTCAGAGCTGTTGATACATTTCTGGAATAACTGGGTCAGTTGATTTTTGCTTCCGTATTTAATTAACTCGAAAGGTATTTCGACGGGGCCAGGAGCTCTTTCATTTTTCAAATTCTTGCAGATTCTTTTTACTTCTCATAACTGGATTCTTATTGGAGATGCCATTATCTTTACTTTATTATCCATGTTTTCAATATCTGTAACTGTGGTCCTAGTTTCTATTAGTAAATTTTCAGCTTTTTCCATTTATCTGTTGTAATTGGTGATATGATGTGCCTACCTTTTTCTTTTTGCAGGTTCTTGATCACTTTCCAGCTTTCAATGCTTCTTTTTCCACCCATGTACGTATTAATCATGTTAAATTTTTTCCAGCTTTCATTCTTTTTCTTAGTTATCTTTTTTCTAACTCGTGCTTGGGCTGCTTTGTATGCGATCATGTCATTATTATGTTTTGTATTTTGATATCAAAGGTGTTTTTATCTCTTATCTGCGATGTCAGTTTCGATTTCGTGATCCCACCAATATATATTGTTTTTCCACTGAATTAAACTGGTTTCTTGTATTTAATCTGTTTATGTATAATCTTCTTACGCTTTCATGTTCCAGGTTGTCAAGTTTATCTTTCCTTAGTTATTTGGTCTTGTTCTGTATCTTTTGTTTCTACCATTTTCTTAAGTGGGAATCCTATATTATTTTTAAAAAACTAATGATCACTTTCGCAGCTTGGTCCTCTGCATGCCCCAACATCGCGTATTGTCAACCGGGAATTTTGCCTTATGATGCTATAATCTATTATGGATTTGAGACCTCTTGTATTCTGCTGTCATGTATATTTATGTATTTCTTTGTGCTGCTAAAAACCGTTTAATATCGTTAGGTTATTTTGTTCACATGTGTTTATGAGTCGTTGTCCATTATCGGTTATAGTATCCTCTCCATATTGTCCAACAGTCTTGTTCAGTGTTTTCTTACCAGTTCTTCCGTTTAAGTCACCGAGTACAGGAATTTCTCTACCTGTTTCAATTTTTACAGTTTCATTATTTAGCTGTTCATAGAATTCGTCTTTTATGGCAATGGGGGCATAGTTGTTCACTCCATAAACTCCCAATACCGTTATTTTATGACCGTGGATAAATATATTAACTTTTATCAATCTGTGGTTTATTGCCTCCTTAAATTCCTATGGATCATTATTAATACCCCTTGTTGAGATATTTTGTATTTTGTCACGCCACTGTACAAATGGTCGTATTGGTCGAGATTTTCCGCTCCTTCTCCTTTCTTTTTAGTTTCTGTTAGGACGACTACGTCGCTCTTAATCTTTTTAATTTCTGATAGTACTTTAGTTATTTTATTGGAGAGACCTTGGATATTCCAAGTTCCAAAAATCATTTGCCTTTTCCGTAGCTTAGTCTCCTATCCCACTTGTATAAACTATTTATGAAGATCATTGCTAAACGCCTAACTCCAAAATTAGATTTTTACCAGCCGAAAGAACAGGCAGGATTTCGAGCAGGGTACGGTACAAATGACCATTTGCATACAATCAAGACCCTTATAGAAAAATCAACAGAATATAATAAACCTCTCATCCTTGTTTTCGTAGACTATGAAAAAGCTTTTGACTCAATCAGCCAACAACATATGCTCAAATCATTAACAGAATGCAGAATTGATTACAGGTACATTGCACTGATTAAGGGTATATACGAGAAAGCAACGGCGTGTGTAAGATTACATAAAAACACAAGAACATTCCGAATAGAACAAGGTGTACGTCAAGGAGATACCCTCTCTCCAAAGCTGTTCACCACACTGCTCGAATATGTCTGTAAGAAAATCGACTGGGGGGAAATGGGCCTAAATATAGACGGTGAAAGATTAAATAACTTAAGATTTGCAGACGATATCGTCCTTATCACCGACCGTATAGATCAAGCGTCCATGATGTTGGAAAAATTATACAATGCTTCAAGGGAAGTTGGCCTAAGAATTAACTTTGCAAAGACGCAAGTCATGACAAACCTAGTCCCCAGTAAAAACATAACTATTGGAAGCAAATCTATTGAACAGGTCACCGCCTACAAATATTTGGGTCATGAGATCCGAATAGGACGGGACAACCAGACGTGCGAACTTCTCCGGAGAGTAGGCTTGGGGTGGGCATCCTTTGGAAGATTAAAGTATGTTTTCAAGTCGGATATTCCCATCAGTCTAAAACGAAAAGTATACAATCAGTGCATATTACCAGTGATGACATACGGAGCCGAAACATTGACGCTTACAAAAAAGTCAGCAAAGAAACTGCATGTCACCCAACGGGCGATGGAGAGGGCTATTCTGGGTATCTCCCTCAGAGACCGAATACCAAATGAGATTATTCGCCAAAGAACAGGTGTTATAGATGTAATCGAAAAAATAACAACTTTAAAGTGGAACTGGGCTGGCCACGTAGCTAGAAGAACTGACGGAAGATGGTCTAAAAAACTATTGGAGTGGCGTCCGAGGCACGAAGCTTATCGTAGTAGAGGGCGCCCCCCCCACACGATGGACCGATGACATCAAAAGAATCTGTGGTAATTGGATACAAATGGCTCAAGATAGAGCAGAGTGGCAAAATAAACGAGAGGCTTATGTTCAGCAGTGGACTACTATAGCTGAGTGATGATGATGATGATGATTCCGTAGCTTAGGTCGTGTCCGTTTTTCCAATCTATTCCGAGGCTTTTTACTGGGTTTTTTAACATTTGTATTTTTTTTCCAAGTATCGAGGAGTTAGCCCGATGCCTGTACCCCCCAACCTGGAGGACCAGAATTTTCTGTCAGGGTTTATTCCCTTAGCCGATATCTTTTTTGTATACCTAACATAAATTTCGACATTTAATTTTATAAGCTTTTCCTTTTTATTTAATTTTAACTTTATGTCTAATGTTTTATGTTACCATTATCATTGAAATTTAAAATTGCAGGTTAAACTGAATATAAGCATTCTTCAAACGAACTTCTGATGTTTTATAATTAATAAATAAATATTCAGCGCGGAAGGCTACCATTACATTAATGAATAAAGTAGACACTTTATCGTTATTATAGTTAATGGATAATTATTACTGTTTTACACGATCTTTGTTAATAAATGTAAAAATTTCCATTTTACAGTTCTATATTATTATTTGTAATTCATGAGATTAGAATTAGATTAGAAGAATTAAACACATATTTTTTTAATCAACAGTTATATCTCACGTGTTTAAAAATATTCAGTAACGTGCGAGAGACCACCTTACATACAAAAGATTAATTTATTATAAAACTTAAGGCATTATTATTTGCGTATCGAATGTTATAAGCAAATATTTTTTGCAAAATATCTTAACACTTACTGGAGACTAAGAGAGTTGTTTGTGACGTATCAATAAAGTCATAAAACTTAGCAGAGTGTCTAACCGGTATTTTCTTCACCAAGATTGATTTCATCTATTTCGTTCAAAGCAAATGTAGAAATAGTTGCACCAGTCGGTAGCAGGGGTACAATTAAAGCATTCCTCAAAACCCCATTATAACAATACAATAGTCTATATTACGAATTCGTGTTGGCACTCATGTTGTTTCTTCTTCATCGACAACCTTTTTTTTGTTACAGATAATCCAGTCTATAGTTTTGTACATTTGATAATACCATACATTTTAATAAGTTAATCCAAACACCCACTCTGTTAAAAATGACAAACGTTCTTCAATGAGCAACTGCTTTTCTATTATAAGGTTCGTTTAAAAAGTTGGAATTATTATTTAGAGCCAGAAGAAAGTACTTCTACCTGACAATCTATTAACGCTATGCCTCCAAAAACTCTACTTCTCCATTCAAAAAAGAACAAACACTATTCGCTTATTAACGACCCACTTCTGACAAAGAATCCTTCTTCAATGGTTAATCTTAGAAGGTGATGATAGACTAGGTAGACCTTTCTCTTTTTTTCAGATACTTTAAACTCCGTTTAGCATAAATAAATAATTAAATTGCTAAGAGTAGCTAATTCAAGCCATTTAAAAATGTTAACAAAAGATTTGTTATTAAAATAAATAATTTTGTGCAATATTACCGTTTGGGAAGAACTGATCATACTATTTATAAAATTTATAACAAAATTGTAACAATTATGTTAATTACAAAGCCACAAAGAGTTGTCTAATATTTTCCTTTGGTAGAAACATAACTTGGATGTATCCTCATTATTTTCCTCGTCACGAGAAGGCCGATGATGAGAAGGACACATTCATGCTAAAATTCCATAAGAATTAAAAGTATCTTTAAACATCCAAGGTACGAGTATTAAAATGATATATTAGATTGTGTTAATTATAAGTAAAAGGGTTTTTAATTTTTATGACAGTGATAAATAATATGAAAAATAAAACCTTGTCAGTATTTTCCACATAATCATGGATCGAACTATTAAATGTAATTGAGTCAATTTTAGTTTTCAACAATTGTTTTTCTAAATAATTACGATACAAAAGACTGCTCGGAGATATAAATAGGACATGTTTATAGCTTTTATGCGTTACTTAATAATAAACAAATGTGTTAAAATTATAGCTATTATAAACTAACTGTTAAAACTGTTAAAATTATTTTAGACCCATTTAATTTTTTCGTTAATTTTTCACGTGTTGAGCGAAAACAAAAAACCAGTTTTTGTAGGTGACGAATTAGCCTCATTTTGTCAAAAAAAAATTAATTGGTAAGATAAACAATAATATTTCCAATGCCGCAACAAAAATTTAATTATTAAATTTTGCATTTCATTAAAGTTCTGATTAAAGTTTGCAATTTTCGCAGAATTTCAAATTAAAATCCATTTTAGTTTTATGAAAGTTATTAATTTTACATGTGTGTTAAAGTTTAAATATTGCCATTGCTAGCACGTTAATACGAGCGCTTAAATCACTTTGCGAGGATTCCACTGCTTGTGTCAGGATAAACGGAGCTTGCACGGACTGGTTTAACATCGAAAAAGGTGTGACACAGGGATGTGCGGCTTCGCCATGGCTTTTTAACTTATACATAGACAATTGTTAGAAAGATCTGAAAGAGAGTGCGTATGGATTAAAAATAAATAATTTGATCGTCAAATGCCTTCATTACGCCGATGATAAAGTCATATTAGCGTTATCTAAAGAGGAGTTGCAGGCGATGGTTAATGTTATGCATGATGCTCTGAAAATCAAAGGGATGAAAATAAATGTGAGCAAAACGAAAGTAATGGGTTTTGAAAGAGAAGAACGCATGACAAACTGTGGAGTTTCGATTGAGGAAGAAAGAGTGGAACAAGTAAATAAATTTGTGTAACTTGGGTTCAAAGTTTACTAGAGATGGAAAGTATGACAGTGACATTGAGCGAAGGGTGTTGGCAGGAAAACAAATGAATGGGGCACTGCATAGCTTTATAAGCAGCCAGAAAGTGTCATAGGCGGTGCATAGAAGTGTGTTGGTTCCTACACTTATGTATGGTAGTGAATGTTGGGTTTGGCAAAAAAAGCATGAAAATAGGATAAATGCTGTGGAGATAAGTAGTCTGAGAAGTATAGCCGGAGTGACTCGGTTGTATAAAGTAAAGAATAGTAAGATAAGAGAACGCTGCGGTGTAAAAGAAGATGTGGTTACAAAGATAGATAGAGGAATGCTCAGATGGTTTGGACACGTAGAAAGGATGGATGAAGAAAGATTGACGAAACAAATTTATAAGGCGGGTGTGAATGGACGGAAGTCGGTAGAGGTCGACCTCGAAGAACATATCTCGATCAGATCAACATTGTTTTGAAGAAAGGCCAGGTTTAAGAGTACCATCAACCGACGAGCATGTATGAGAGCACTGATGAAAGTAAAGGAAGCAAAAGATGTGTGTAAGAACCGTAGCGGAAGTGGAAGGAAGTGGTCTCTACCTACCCATATGGGAAAAGGCGTGACTTTATGTATGTATGTATATATGTTAGCATCTGAAGAGTTCTAAGGGGATCTTTGTTAATTTTTTATCTTCCTAAAAAGAAAATTTAATACACGTAGGTACATTAAAATTATTGTCAGTTTAAATGTCAGGCTAGTCCACACTTTTTAACCCTTTTTTCCAAATCTAAAGAGGTTTAGATAATTAAGAGAAACTAAAATGTACATAATATAGTTGTTCGAAATCTTTTAATTATTCTATTACAATTAAATAAAATAATTAGGTCATTTGATGACAAGTCCAGTCGAATGTAAAAATTAATTTATCACGAGCATTTAGTAATTTTTTGTAGTTGCCTACTAATTCAACGCGAATCCCATTTAGGTAAAAAGTGCTTATCAGTTATGACGATTTCAAACCCCTTTTTTCAAATAGTAAATCTCGATTAAATAAAAGCTTTACTAGTTATCTGGTTTACGCTAATTATGGGCAAACGACATTTATTTAAGATATTAATGATTGATCGATCCGGTATAATTGCACTACATGATGATGGCTTCATTACAGATTCATATCGCAGATGACTGATTTTGAAAGAGTAATAACAAGGATGAATAATGGATAATTTCCAAGAAATATTAAGTGGACTGGTTATAACGAATTGATTTATTTTTCGATAGTTTACGTCTTTTATTGTTGTTTGGTGAATGTTTTAACCTGCAAGAAAATAATGAATGATTTTTGTTGTTGATGGTTTGTTACAAGTTAACATCTAATTTTGTTTTAATTTTTTTAATTATTCATAACATTATCTAATAATAAAAATTATAATTTATAAATAAATAAGGTCGTGAAAAAACACCTTGTTGTGCTGAAATTTTACTGTTTGGCAATCAATCATTGTAATAATTTTGATTTGTGAGGTAGCTTAAAACCTTCTTACAATAAGTCTAACCGTTTTGATTTTTATATTCCTATCTTATTTTAATTTTTTCTAATTAAATTAGTATCGAGCCGTCCCTAAGCGCCAACGTCTGTGAAACTGTTAGATCTACAGGCAAGTTCTGAGGACAACTCTCCTCTAACTGCGCCATCACAGGTCGATCGAAAACGATCGACAGTATCTTCCAAACGGCCGTTAGAGACTGTCGAGAGAAATTCTTCTCTGCTCACCGATCGAACGATCGGTTTTTCTATTTTTTACAGTATCTTCCAAAACGCCGTTAGAGACGGTCGATAACTACTCACGGCGTTCGAATTATTTCGGCGTTTGTTATCTTTCAAGTCATCCAGTCGAGAAGGGTGAATTTACGTAAAAAATTAGTGGTACAAGTGCATAGTTTATTTTAAAGAAAGAAATTTTTGGTATCAATAAAACTTTAAGAACCAGCGTCATATGCTTCAAACCAGTCCACTGTTATTGTAATATTCTCCTTTTTGAGTATATTTTTAATAAAATCTCGGATCTACTTTTTTTGACTTTTTCGCTATATTTCTGACAATCAATAATAACAACAACATTTTTTTTTTTTACATAGTTCACTTATACTATATACAGGGACATCGAAATACATATACATAATAGAAAACTGATAAAATCTGCAACATTCTTCCCACCGTGAATATCTTCAGATATCTTCACCATTTTCGAAATCAATTTTACAGATTTTTGTCACAGGTCGTTTGTAGGTCCCTGTCGACGTATTCACTTCGACGACTCTGACGATTTTGTCATTTCCTGGAAAAACCGCCATTATTCTACCCAATGGCCATGAATTCCTGGGCAGGTTTCCGTCTGCTACAACAACCAAATCACCAACTGCTACGGGCTTGCCATCCTTGATCCACTTTGCTCTCTTCGACAAAGTGGGTAGGTATTCCTTGATCCATCTCAACCAAAATACCTCTGCTAATCTTTGAGACTTCTTCCACTGTTTCCGGATATCTTGGTCTTCGAAACTTACTGGAAATGGACTTTTTGAGGGTGAACCAATTAGAAGATGGTTTGGCGTCAAACACTGAGGGTCAGTAGGGTTTGCTGAAACATATATTAATGGTCTACTATTGACCACGTACTCGGCTTCTGCAAACAATGTTAACAAGGTTTCGTCCTTTGGATATTCTTCCTTCAAAGTAACTCCCAAAATCTTTTTAACGGAACCTATTAGTCTTTACCAACATCCACCCATATGTGGACTACCGGGTGGGATGAAGTGCCATTCTATCTCCATTTCTGTCATTTCTCGGGTCATCTTCTGATGATCAAGTTCCTTATAATATTTAATGAGTTCTTCATTTGCACCTCTGAAGTTTGTGCCATTATCTGAATATAGATGTTTTATAGGTCCTCGGCGAGATATCATCCTCCTTATAGCCATGATTGTACCATCAGCAGTCAGAGAGTGTGCAATTTCTAAATGTATTGCGCGAATTGTCATGCACGTAAACAAAACTCCCCACCGTTTTTCTTTAAGTCTACCAACCGTGACATACAGGGGCCCAAAATAATCTACACCAGTGTGACTAAATGGTTTTACTCCTGATGTGAGACGCATAGTTGGTAAATTTCCCATTTTGGGAGCATTCCGTTTTGATTTTTTCAATTTTCAGTATAAACACTTATAAAAAGTATTTTTTACAGCCTGCCTTCCTTTGATAACCCAATACTCCTGACGTATATTATTCAAAATCATTTCATTTCCTTGATGATGATGTTTCTCATGATAAAATTGTAAAAGCAGAATAACGGTTGCATTTCTGGGATCCAATATTACCGGTTTCCTTGTAGATTCATCCAAACAAAAAGCCTGACTGATTCTAGTTTGCATTTTCAAAAGTCCGTCATCATCAATGAAAGCTGAAAGATTGAAAGATAATCTACTATTTTTATCAACTTGCCTTTGTTCTTTCAATCGATGTATGTCATTACCAAAGCTCTCTCCTTGACTCCTTCCAAGACATAATTTCTTTGCCTCATCTATCTCCTTCAAGGTCAATTCGCCGATGGTAATTTCCTTTCGAATTATTCCTAGAAGACGTCTACAGAATCTCAGTACCCAAGCTGTACTTCGTACAAGTCTTCATTTGGAAAAACGCTTCACTTTTGGTAGATAGTCGTAAGATGAAGTAGTGAAACCAACAAAATCCTCGGATTTCCTTTCATTTTCATCATCCACCTGGAACACTGGTAAGTCGAATTCGGGTGGCCTTAAGTCTGAAAGAAAATCAGGTCCGCAAAACCAACGACTGTCATAATGTATCCCAATATCTCCGGAATTCGTAAATCTCGTTGCTTCATCAGCTACGTTGATATCAGTGGGAACATATCTCCATTGAGCTACTTCTGTTAATTCCTGAATTTCACAAATTCTATGAGCTACAAATTGCTTATAGTTTCTGCCATCGCCTTTGATCCAGTGTAAAACAGTTGTCGAATCTGTCCATAAAAAGGAATCTGTAACTGAAAGATCAATTTCTTTCGAAATGGTGTGTAACAATCGGCTACCCATCACGGCAGCTTGTAGCTCTAGCCTGGGAATTGAAATAGGCTTCAGAGGACTCACTTTTGCTTTAGCTGTAATGAAGGATACTGCGATATGTGTTTCAAAAACTAATCTTAAGTAGGCTATTACTGCGAAAGCTTCCTCACTTGCGTCGCAGAATACGTGAATTTCTATTGCTGTAGCATCTGAAAGAATTGGACAATAGCAACGAGGAATTCTAACAGAATAAATTACTCGTAAACATTCTAACCAATCTAGCCACTTATGATGGATAGTTTTTGGAATCGCATCATCCCATCCAATGCCACTTCTCCATATCTTCTGCAAAATAATTTTTACCTTGATCAATAAACACGTTAGAAAACCCAAGGGATCAAAAATTGACATCACCAACTGCAAAACTTGACGCTTTGTAGGAATCTCTGTACCATTAACTATATTCTCAGGGGCTTTATGAAACACGACTTTGAATGTGAATGAATCAGACTTCACATCCCACCATAATCCTAGAATACGATCCATTTGAGACTTATTGAAGTATTTTTCAACATTTTCATTTCCGAATTTTTCGATCACCAAAGGTGAGTTTCATGACCAATTGACAATATTGAAACCACCGTTTTTGTGAAGTTCAATAATTCTTTCGATTTTTGTGAGTGCTTCTTGTTCTGTAATACAGCTATCCAGATAGTCATCGACATAAAAATTCCGTTCAACATCTTTGATCAAATCGGGAAATTTCGATCGTCTCGCATTTAAATTCTTAACATATTGTGCGGAACATGGAGAACAAGAAACACCGAACATCATCACTTGTAACTCATATACATCCGCCTCCCTGCTTTGATCACCATTTCGCCAAAGGAACAGCTGAGCACACCTGTTCTCTTCTCGAATTTTGACCTGGTGAAACATCTCAGCGATGTCTCCACAGAAGCCCCATCTAAATCTTCGAAAACGCATCAGCACGCCTGGTAGTAAACTGAGGTAGTCTGGACCCTGAATGAGATTATCATTGAGACTGGTGCCATGACTTCTAGCGGCAGCATCAAAAACGAGTCGTAACTTATTTGGTTTATTTGGATTCACAACACCAAAATGTGGAAGGTACCAAATCCTAGAATTTCGATCAGATACTTCTGAAACATTCAATTTCTTTATATACCCTTTCTTCAAATAGTCTTCAATTTTTTGACAATACTGATTGAAATATGACTCATTCTTCAACATTTTTCTTTCAATACAAAGTAACCTTCTGAATGCGTTTGATTTACTTTCCGGAAGTTTTATGTTATCATTTTTCCATATCAACCCTGTTTCAAACCGTTTTTCGTTTTCTAGATATTTTGTGGTTTTTTCCAAAATTTCAGTAGCTCTTCTATTTGCAGAGTCAATAATTCTTTCACTTTTACTTACGCCAAATGATTCCGTTGAAAAAAACTCTTTAACCAAACGATTCAGTTCATCTTCATTACAAGAACAAATATGAAAATTGTATTGATGTGAATTTTGACCAGTTCCTGAAGTATTCCCATGTACAACCCATCCTAAATTTGTTTTTGTGGCAACTGGACTATTTTCAGGACCTTGATACACTTTTCGTGCCACATATAAATGAATATTATCTTGCCCAATGAGTACAGTTGTCTTAGCTTCGATCATATCTTCTATAGGTAAACCTTGGAGATGTACATAATTTTTAAAATTGTCCATGATGATGGTTTGGGAAGGTAATGATAAATTTCCTACTGTTCTCAACCCATTCATTTTGAATATTCTTGCACCGTCATGAACACCAGAAATTTCCATATCTAGAGACTTTGAATCATCATCATGTGAAATCATTTTATTAGCCCATTGCATGCATAGAGGTTTGATTTTTCCTGATAATCCCAATAATTCTGCAGTTTTACTTTCTATCAAAGATATGGTTGATCCCTCGTCAAATAGAGCATAAGTATTTATATGACCTTTTGGTCCATAAATTTTGATAGGAGCTATTCTAAGTAAAACTTTGGAGTTGTCGTTTGTGAGGCAAACTGTCTGGACACTCTCATCAGACTTCTTTGTTGAAGAAACTTCACAAGAAACAGTATTCTTGTGTAGTAGAGTGTGATAACGAAGCTTACACCCATCGTGAGTACAATGTTGTTTTGATCTGCAAAACCGTTTTGAGTGGCCGTTTTTTAAACAACAGAAGCAAATTTTCGTTTTCTTAATTTTTGACCAACGATCATCGATGCTATCATTTTTCATTATTGAGCAATTAAAAATGGTATGACCTACTTTGCTACAATATGGACATTGTTCATCGGCTGTTTGATTAGTTGTGATCATGACATTTTCCGGCCGAGAACTATTGTGAGACTTTTTCTGGTTGTAAGAAGTGAATATATTTGGACTCACGTAACATGCAGCTGAAGACACTTCATTTGTCCAGGTACCAAAATCCTTCAAATTCACCTTACCTTTTTTCTGTGCCATCACTTGTCCCCATTGTAATTTCATACTGTTGGGTATTTTTGATACTAACTGCTCCAGTAGGAATGGATTTTCCAAATGATTGCTTGCCTCAAATTGTTCCAACGTAGCCACCAGGTTATTGATGTGACATGAAAATTTAATAAAACTATTAAAATCACCCTCTTTTACAAATTGTAGATGTTGTGTTTTGCTAATCAAAGAACCTATGACATATTCGTGGCGACCAAATCGCATTTCTAATGTATCAATAACGTGAGAAATGTTCCTAGGATGCAATAGCAAACTTCTTACCGCTTCAAGAGCTACTCCTTTCAAACACTTTTGCAACTTTACCATCACTTCATCCTCCGAATAATGATACATTTTTGTTTTCCTATTGTACTGACTAATGAATAATGGCCAATCTTCTGGCTTGCCATCGAAAATAGGAAGATCTTTATTCTCGTTTTCTCTCCTGAAGGCATCTGCCATGACATGACATAATTTTGACAAGTCGTTGTCATGTGATGTTTCTGCTTTTTGAATTTCCTCGACGACCTCTTCTTCTGATTCCTTAGATGGAAAGTGAACAGAATGCACCTCACAGTTATCAACCCATTCTTGCACTCCTTCATTTTTGGTTGATTCCCCTATGCTTTTAATAGACAATTTCCGTGAGCTCTCGCTTTGAATTGAATATGATTCGTTTTCCTCAATTTCAGCTTCAGCTAACTCTTTCTGTTTATCCAAAATTCTCATTTGATTTTCAAGTTCCTGCTTTTTCATCATCAGTTCAGCCCTTGTTACCTCAGTCTCCAACGCCAAACGCCTCTTTTCAATTTCCACCCTCTTTGAAGACGACACCTTAGATCGTTCCGATTTCCTGATAGACTGTCTAGCAGAATCTGATAATTTTGATGAGCACCTACTTGAACCCGGAACTGCTACATCCCTATTTACAGCTTTGCTAGATCCATCTTGAAATCTTGATCCTCTTGCTTCTTCCACAGGATGCGGTGAAACGTTTTTTTCCAATGACTGAGCGCCTTTCACTTGCTGATGTGAAGCCTCCGCAGTCACGATATCTGGTTCAGATTGGACTGCGTTTTTAATACCTAGTGTGGTTTTTCTTGGGGCCAGCGACCATCGAACATAATTATCAAAATTATTGGTCTTGCCAGCATTTCCCCTTTGCGATCTCCTCAAATATTGAGACATACTTTTATCTATGAACTTATTCGTGGACTGTATATTTATATTTTAGTTTTCGATCCGGCTCGAAGGACCATGTAATATTCTCCTTTTTGAGTATATTTTTAATAAAATCTCGGATCTACTTTTTTTGACTTTTTCGCTATATTTCTGACAATCAATAATAACAACATTTTTTTTTTTACATAGTTCACTTATACTATATACAGGGACATCGAAATACATATACATAATAGAAAACTGATAAAATCTGCAACAGTTATCGAAGTATATAAATTCCCCGCGTACGGAAAAAGAAATTATAAACTCTGCTCCGTAGACTAGCCTGCAGCAAAAAATATTTGAATATCATTCAAATCCCTTTTAGTCTGTTTATTCGAAACAATGAAAAACAAAAGACATTAAAAAGCAGTGGAAGCGGTGCGTAATAAAGAAATGGGATATTTTAAGGCTCATAAACTATTCAATGTATCCAAGCTTAGACTGGAAGATTACGTTAAAAACAAAGACGGTAAGAGTATTGATGCACTGCAGGTAACCATAATTAGTGGGAGAAAGCCCTTATTTTACAAAGAACTTGAGAGTTTACTTGTTAAATATTTGTTGGAACGGAAAAAAGGTTATTTGGGTTACGTGCGTGTGTGCGATAGTGCTGGTCAAGCTGGAAAGAAATGGTTAAAATTGTTTATGCGACTTCTGCCTGAACTATTCTTTTAAACTCCTCAGGCAATATCGAGAGACTGAGTAAAATGCTTTATAAGCAAAATGTAGCGGAATTTTTTGATATTTATGAAAAACAGTTAGAAAATATATAACGTCGATGAAACTTGCGTTAGTATAGTTCAGCATAAAACTTACAGGGTTAAAGGTAGTTTTCTGATTACAGCACAAGAGCGCATTGTGCGGCATAATGCTCAATATAGGGTGTTCCAATTGCAGCAACGCCTCGCTCAATCGGGCATTTTGAAAAGTACTGCTTTAGCGTGATGCGCGACGGATACCAACTCAGTAATATAAAATATAAGAGGTTTTTTTCCCTTAAGTTGGCGTTATTAAAAATTTTATTTACATTGTTATTAATAATTTTTTTATTGTAGAGATTATTTTTATTTCTTTCAAAGTAACCTTATAAAAAAAATAAAAAGTGAATTAAAGTTGTTAAAAATATGTATGGATGAAGGTGACATTGTTGAAACATTGGCTACTTTATTTTTTTCCTATTCTGCAAATGTAGATAAAGTTTCATTTTTTTAACCAAAACTAAACAAATTTATTTAACAGGAGTATATGTTCTCCCAACCAAACTGCGCCAATGGCTCTTGAGCTTCATGCAAGATCGCTCCTTACATGTGGCAGTTGACGGTATTTCTTCTGATGCGTTTCAAAACTAATGCCGGTGTCCCCCAGGGTTCCATCCTGTCCCCCACCTTATTTCTTTTACACATCAACGACCTCTTGAAAACCACCACGAACCCCTTTTACAGTTTCGCAGACGATAGCACACTTGTCTCAACTTTCACATCCTATCGACTTTCGGTGAATGATACAAATAGACTCGGACAGGAACAGGTTAAATCCATCAACAGAGATCTTGAAGCAATAGTCGAGTGGGGAACTAACAATCTTGTTCAGTTCGACGCCCAGAAAACATAAAGCACGTTTTCCAAGAAAGTGAATTCCTCAAATCATTTCATCACAATGTCCGGAAATACCCTTGAACCAAGTCCCTTCATCTCGATTTTGGGAGTCACGGTGTCCAATAATATGTCTTGGCATGACCATGTTGCTAACATCGCAAAGTCGGCAAGCCAGAGGCTAGGTTTTTTGTGGAAATCCAGAAAGTTTTTTACTCCTGATCAACTGTTGACGACGTACAAGGCTCAAATCCGACCTCTACTGGAGTATTGCTCGCACATTTGGGGTTCAGCACCAATGCATTCTCTTCGTCTTCTAGATTCCATTCAAAAAAGAGCCATTCGCTTGATAAACAGCTCAACTCTCACAGATACCCTTCACCCTCTAGAACATAGAAGAAGAGTTGCAGACCAGTCATTGCTTTATAGATATTTCCATGGCAGACGCTCCAGAGAAATAAAAACTCTTGTACCACCATTGGCCACATTCGGCCGAAGAACTCGGCACGCTGATCAGTCTCACCCATTTACTCTCAAGATTGACACTACAAGCACCAATCTTCATCAAGAATCCTTCTTTTACAGGGCTGCTACGGAATGGAATAAGCTTCCAAAATCAGTTTTTCCAGAGAACTATGACCTGCAACTTTTTAAAAAGCGTGTCCACAATCATTTCCTTTCTATAATTCCTTACCCTTCAAGTCAATAAATGTTTCTTTCTCCCAACACTGAGCCTAGTGCACTCTGCTAGTAGACTTAAAAACTAATGAATGTTCCAATTAAACATCAGCACACTACGGCATTGTGCGACACTAAGTTGCATTATGCTCGGTAGTTGGAAAACAGTGACTGTTTACGCTTGTGACCTGCATGAGTGCTGCAGGGCAATTTATTTCACCTATGTTAATTTTTCTGCGGAAGAATAGATAAAATCTGAACTTATGAATGGAGCCTCCCCTGGACCAATTTCGTCATATCATGTATCGCGATGGATACGAGGAGATAGTTTCACGAAGTGGCTACATAATTTATAAAGATTACAAAATCTTCGAACCCCTTTTCTCGAACCCAAAATATACAATAAAAAAAAAATTAAAGTATCTTTTTTTCATATTAGATGTTTGTCGTTTTAGAATTACAACGCAGGTTATGCAAAAAAGGCGATAAAGTCTAATAACATCAAAATCAAAATGGTATCCGAAATATGGATACTTTGCTCTAATATAAAAGTTGAATTTATAGAATGCTAAATATCTACTTTTACAGAAAACAATTAATGTCCAGCAATCTGATACAAATTGATATTACTTCGACAGAAGTACTTTTAATCTAAAGAATTTTATGGCACACACATAAATTGCAGAAATTCTCATTAGCGCTAATGTGATAAGTTATGCCGCATTAATAAAATCGTGTGCAAGATAATTATTTGAAAATGTTAACCGACTACATTTCCTTGGCACTTTTCTGATCATTTGTTAACATCGAATATTAAATGACAAACAATTTTAAATGTTTTTCTGTCTGACAGTTTCTACGTTTATATAATTAATCTTCGTACCAATTAGGAGCTGCAGTTATTTGTTGTAGAGAGTTTCTTCGATAACAATATCTTAATAAACAAAAGTTGTTTTTGCTTAATTTAGTTCTCTAAATTTGTGGCTTAAGTAGGTAACACAAATAGAATACCCACTCCGACACCACCACCCTGGCTTACACCTGCACCTACTTTAAATTTTTAACTAAGTAAATACAACAAGTATGAAACAAATCCACAGATAATCCTCAACAAGTATAACCAACTTCTTTCAACGTTCTCCAACCATCTACACGTATTTACAGATGCTCTAAAAATATTTCGGGGGTGGGATCAGCTGTGTCACACCAGAAAATACATATAAATATAAATTACCTACAGAATCCACCATACTAATAGGTGAGCTCTTTGCTATTTACAAAGCACTTGTTTATGTTAGAACAGCCCCTTCCAACCAATATATCATAATCACCGACTCGGCTAACTCATTAAATCTTATATCTAAAATATATACAAATCATCCTATTGTAAAACTAATCAAAGCCGAAATATATCAACTTCCGAATAAGACAGTTTGCATGATGTGGGTACCATCACACATTGGTATAGGGGGAAACGAACTAGCAGACCACTTAGCTTTCGAGGCGACAATGGACCCAAATATTGTACCAATTATTGAACCACTTGCAGTAGACCTGAAATCCTACTTTAAAACAAGATTAAACCAAAATTCGGCCCATGGAATACCCATTATTTCAGCCGCTTCTCCCAAGTAATTCTCACAAGACTTCGCTTAGGACATATACGGCTCACCCACGAATATCTTATCACCCAAGATTTGCAACCTGAATGTGAAATATGTGAAGTGCCCTTAACAGTGACACACATTTTAATCGAGTGCCCCACATATTATGTGGAAAAACTGAAATATAATTTTCCAAAAAACTTAATAGAGTGGTTTTATGCTGTTCTATTGCATATAATATTATGTTTATATTTGTTATCTGTTTGTTAACTTTATTTAATCCACCGGCTAATAACCCATTGGGTTGATGCGAAAATAAAAAAAAAATAGAATACCTCAAATGTACAGAATGGTAAATACTATTCAAATAAAAAAATTCTAATTATAGAAACTACTATTAAGTATTACTCTTAAATTATTAATACCGTATTTTTTATTTATTTGTAAAAATTAAAAAAAATTAAACTTAACAAGACTTACTGTTCAAATTACAAAGAAAAAAATAATTTGCATAATTGACGGGAGAAATATTATAAACCTCTGTATGAATTACATTGTTACTTTAATGAACATATTTCTGTTATACCTTTAACATATTTGTAGATATTGTTACGATATCTACTTCTTTCTTGGGTTCGGTGATTTTTAAAGTCTCGATACAGAAACAAAACAATTTTTATTCCAATACTTTTACAAATCATTTAGATACAACTTAGATATTAAACTAATTACAACTTTTACAACTATTTAAATTTCATTACACTTTTAAAAAGTGTCCTCTTCGCGACCGCTGTCCTTTTTATACCTTTAAATCATAATTCTACATTTTTCTCGAGAGTCCGGAACAATCCTTCTACCTTCTGGAACCCGCTAGACGAGGTGTTCGAGAGTTTAACAGACCCTAATTGTGGTCGATTCTCGGGCGTCGACAAATAAACAGGGCCGGTTGTAACAATATAGAATTTATCTGTAACGTTTTCCTAATATTTTCCAACATCTGACCGTTTAGTTGTGGTGCAAATGTGTATTTAGGCAAATTCGTAAACTGTCATTAAAAATTAATAAAAAAATGATTACCGGGCGACTGTCCTTTATAAAATCATTAAATGGGTTAAGAATTTATTTAAATTTAAAAAAGAATCACAGCGATTGATATTTTGGTATATTTCTCATTTTGTACATTTTATCAATTAACAGCATTTTTAATCTAACTCAACTAAAATCCATTTCGAACTTGTCAGCCGTAATATTGAAAGAGATCCCCCAGATTCTCAGTTAGTCTTTGTTACTTATGATTATTAGAAAATAAACATGTTGGGATAACGCAAACACGATTCGTTTTAATAAAATACCGCCCATTTTAACGCGATAAAAATCACTAATAGACCGACAAAACAACGACCCACAAGGTTGAAATACATAATATTTTACACTGTAGACAAAGCAACAGATGGAACTGCTGCGATAATGAATATGGATTATTTATTTCTAATGAAAAATTTGTTGTATTTTATTTTATAACTCAATATACAGGGTGGTCCCATAATGAAGTGCGTCTGTTTTCGCAGTTTTTCAACGATTGCCAGATCATTTTTCTGTCTGTTTTAGATTCAGCACTACGTTTACATTTAAATATCCGTATGTACAATGTTATCTCGTAAATTTCTTCGCGTTAATATATTCTAGGTCATTTTAAATTTTGCGTTACCCATTATTCCCAATGTCGCTTGTCAATCGAATTCCGATTATATTAATGCTTTCGAACAGGCTACTCAATCAAGTGTGAAGGATTAAAAATAAAAACTGTATCATTAATATGGTTTACGACGTCCTAAAGCACTTTTAATAAATACACAAGTATATGTACATACATATATCGGTAAAAAAAATATCGAATGTTAGCAAACATAATACGTTTTATGAATGGAAAATGCGTTTGGCATAATAATAATTATCGCTTATGGCTTCTGTTTCAAGGAAGTTTGGATTGTGAGATATATAAGAAAATAACATTGGAAACAATAAAATTATAAGATACTTATTAAACACTTGAATAAAGTGTCAAACTTGATATCATTAAACGTGTCCTGTTTATAATTTTTTTTGTAAATACGAGGGTCACTGTAAAATTTTGGTGTGGTGTGTCAAAATCGTGTTCAACGGACGTTAACACATAAAAGGGAATATGACGTACTTTATTAAAATATATTCCTCAAAAATTTATACGTTAAAGTACCTTGCAAATTAATTTAAAATAAATAAATACAATATAAAGTGTAATAAAAAACTAAAACACATTTTCAGGTATCGCATAGAAAGATACACTTGGTTCAGTCTCACTTCGATACATACATACATATAGTCTCCCTTTTTTTCCTTTAGAGGTAGGCGAAAGCCACTTTTTTCCACTAGATACGGTTCTTACACACGTCTTTGGCTTCTTCTACTTACATCAGCGCTTTCATACATGCTCGTCGGTTGCTAGTACTCTTGACCTGGTCTTTTTTTAAAACAATTTTGATCTGATCGAGATACATTCACGATGGTCGACCTTTACCGACTTGCACATTCACACTGGCTTTATAAATCTGTTTCGTTATTATTCTTTCATCCATCCTCTCTATATGTCCAAATCAACTAAGCACTCCTTTATCCATCTTTGTTACCACATCTTCTTACACACAACAACGTTCCCCTATCCTACTATTCTCCACTTTATTCATTAAAATCACTCCGGCTACACTTCTCATACTACTGATATTCTACTTTTATGCTTCTTCTGCCAAACCCAACATTTACTACCATACATAACTGTGGGTACCAGCACTTCTCTATGCACAGCCAGTCATGCCTTTTTTGACACGTTCTGACTGCTTAAATAATTATGCTTGCCAACATCCTTCGCTTAATATCACAGTAATACTTTCCCTTTCTCGTAAACTTTGAACCCAAGCATACAAATTCCTTTACTTGTTTCACTTTTTCTTCTTCAATCTGCACCTCGCAGTTTGTCATGCTATCTTCTTTTTCAAAAACTATTACTTTCGTCGTGCTTACATTTACTTTTATCCCTTTAAGTTTTAGGGCATCATGCATAATATCAACCATCGCCAGCAACTTCTTCGCAGATGATGCTAATATGACCTGATCATCGGCGTAAAGAAGTCATTTAACGATCAAATATTTATTTTAAATCCACATGCACCATTTTTTAAATCTTAAACAATCTTCTATTACTTAAACGGCCATAGCGAAGCCACACATTCGTGTCTTACACCTCTTTCGATGACAGTAACAATATGCATTATCCCATTTATATAAACTTTTATGAAAGTTATTTACTATTTTTTTATCATTTCCAGGAAATAAATTAAACTATTGCCATCATAGAGATCTACGGCAAGAAGAAAGTGCATCGGAATATTATTAGAATGACAGAATACTAGGACCCACGCGACGCTAATTAATGTTGGTGTAAAATACACAGACCAGGACTATGCAAAATTAATATCCTAGTTCACTAGCAATAAATAACACTTTTTTAAAGTTTCTTTAGAAAAATAAATTCTCTTAGAACCAATATGATATTTTAAAGATCCAGAATCAACAACAATAGTGATTTAAATTTAAAGTAGAGTAAATAATAAATCATTAAAAACCAATAAGTATTTGGATTTAGAAATGAACGTAAAATGATAACTACAAATGGAAAAAAAATATATAAAATGTAGAAACTATTTCAATCGTAAACTTCTACTTTTTGAAGTGTTGTATACATTACAGGAAAAGTAGATTCTCCAGTAAGAGTCAACTCGGCCCATAGGTTAAGTCGACTCTTATCGTCTTTTTAGTTAAAGCTGATTAAAAGTGAAAAGTAATGAATTTCGATCAACATTTACTAGTCAGTGTTGACTGTACCTAGGAAAAGTAGTATACTCTTACTATCTACTACAAATGGAAAAAAAATATATAAAATGTAGAAACTATTTCAATCGTAAACTTCTACTTTTTGAAGTGTTGTATACATTACAGGAAAAGTAGATTCTCCAGTAAGAGTCGACTCGGCCCATAGGTTAAGTCGACTTTTATCGTCTTTTTAGTTAAAGCTGATTAAAAGTGAAAAGTAATGAATTTCGATCAACATTTACTAGTCAGTGTTGACTGTACCTAGGAAAAGTAGTATACTCTTACTATCTTGAGTTAGTAAAAGTTGACTTTTTTCAAGGAAACAAAAAGCAAATAAAAATTTATATTTATAAATTCTTTGCCATTGTCAGACTGCAAAATACAAGAATCGCCTAACAAAGTAAAAATATTGATGATGTTATTACACACTTCGTCTGCAGTCTTAGATTTCAGTGGTTTTAGCACAACAAACTTTGTTAAATGATCCTAGTGCACCATTATACATTTGAAATTTTCATCAAGTTGCGACTGAAAGTAAATCAAATACACTTGACATCGTAAATTCATTTTCTTGAATAATAAAGGCCTTACAACCAGTCCTTTATTCTTATATTTCAATTTTTAAACACAAGGTTTATTTTTTTTAATGAAAATAGTCGCAAAAAGGATAGACCTCCACCCGCACTGCGACTATTAGAAGGGAAAGGTATTATAGAAAGGAAATTGTTGTGGACCAGCTTTTTGAAAAGTTGCAGGTCATAGTTCTCCGGAAAAACTGATTTTGGAAGCTTGTTTCATTCCGTAGCAGCCCTGTTAATGAAGGATTCTCGATGGAGATTGGTCCTTGTAGTGTCAATCTTGAGTGTAAATGGGTGAGACTGATCAGCGTCCCGAGTTCTTCGGCTGAATGTGGCCAATGATGGTACAAGAGTTTTTATTTCTCTGGAGCATCTGCCATGGAAATATCTTTAGTATAATGACTGATCTGCAACTCTTCTTCTATGTTCTAGAGGGTAAAGGGTATCTGTGAGAGTTGAGCTGTTAATCAACCGAATGGCCCTCTTCTGAATGGAATCTAGAAGACAAAGAGAATGCCTTGGTGCTGAACCCCAAATGTGCGAGCAATACTCCAGTAGAGAATGGATTTGAGCATTGTACGTCGTCAACAGTTGATCAGGAGGTTCGCACAAATTTTAAATTAGTAGTAGTAATTGTAGTAACATTTTGGAATTTTCCTTTCGACTGCTTAATCATATGGTCTCTTTCTCTATGTCCAGTGGATATGTGCACTTTATTAAAAGCTCCAAACAGCTCTTCATCAAAAACATAATACCATATGCTTTCTTGGTCTGTGACAGGGTGTATTAGTTCTGTAATACCGTTTACCGTTTACTTCAATATTGTCATATCATCTTAAAATCCTGAGATAATTACTTTCTTTTTTAATTGCCGTTTTTAGATTTTTGACCTTTTGGTTAATATGAGTGAATTTACCTTGGAAGTCGAGCGTTCTAGCTTAACTTTTTCATTTCACGAAACAGTTGTTCTTTGGAGTCTGACATAATTATTACACACTTTAACTAATTATTAAAATTTAAAAACACACTGACACTAATTATTCAAAAACACACTGAATCCTTGCTCACTATTGAAAACTATAACAAATAGACAAATAATCAAAGAAAACAAATAAAGCTGGGATATTTAAAACAAAGATGTGTGCGTGCAGTTGCATGTGTAGAGCAACATCGCGGATTTAACTTTTACTAAACCACAGCAGACATAGTTAACTCTTTCTAGGAAAAGTTGTTTTTTTTATTTTCAATCAGATTTTTTGATACTTTTGGTAAGAGTTGTTTCTTTCTAAGTAGACTCAATTCTCCCTAACAATCAACTTTTCCTGTAACGTATGCAATTTATAGGTTTATTTGTACCCCAATCAGCCACGTACTAATTATAAAAATTAACACAAAACGTGTGCGTGTTCTTTTGTTGAGTGAACTGATTAAGCGACTACTACTAACTAGTTTATTGTGGGATAGCAGATCAATTGTAATACATATATTTTCTCTATTCTTCGTATTTTCTTTTCTAGCTAACCGCCAAACACTAAGAAAATCTTTTTAATTTTAAAAAAAGTCATTTATAATTTTTCAACAACAAACCGTTTATGAACTTGTATCATCCCGTCCCTGTTAGGAATTAATCCGCATTAAATGCTCAACACTGCATAAAATCCAGTGGGTGCAATAAAAATGATTAAAGAAAGTTATAACTTATAACAATGCGAGAATTATGAAATTATAAAACAAACTTCGGATGGATTTATCATTTTTACCAACATTTTACTACCCACGTTGCCGATGTCAGCGTAGGTCGATTGTTGTAATTTTTGTTTTTCATTTCAATCGTTTAAAATTGTAATTGCTGTTGATTAATTACTCAATGGGAAAATCGGTCAACCATAAACGAATCGTACTTGTTTTAAAGTTTTAACCAAAGTTTTATATACTGAAAAGTTTATTCCACCAAATATGTGTTTGGGAAAATTTCGTTGCAAATAAGAGATATTATTATTAATTAACTAGCGGACCCGGCAGACGTTGGCTTGCCTGCTTCGGAAATATCACTATCAAACTCAACGACCCCGATAACTATGAATTCGACACAAATATCGGCATTTTTAATACTTTGTATTTTCTATCCTCTCCCCACCCATTTCGTTGTGGTGTTAACAAAATTGTAATGTTACTATCAAACTCATCTTCAGATTAACTCGGCGGGTGTTTCTGTGAAGTTTGGTAGCAATAAGATTAACAAAAGGGGTGGAAAGGGAATGAAATATAAAAACTATTAAAAACGGCTGATATTAGTGTCCATTTCATAGTCTTCGAGGACGCTGAGCTTGATAGTGACATGCCCAATTATGTTAGCACCCTTACAAAAGAGATGGAAAGGATAAAATATAAAAACTATTAAAAACGCCTATATAAATGTAAAATTTATAATTTTAAGGTCGCGTTTAGAAACTCAAAAAGAACAAACAAAAAAAACATAATTTGGTTTTTATATATAGATTGGCTACAAATATTTCATTTGTGTTGTATGGGAGGTACCATTATCACTTGCTACACAAAAGTTTTTTTCACTAAAACCACCCCTGGTATGTATAAAACAACTTCTGAAAATTTCATCCCAATCGGTCCAGTCGTTTGGGAGTTTTTGAAGGATATACATGCAAACATTTTATATATATATATATGGGAAAAATTTATAAATTATTTTTAAAAAATCAGCTAATTCTGCTCTATGTCACCTATATTATAGGTTCATGTGGGTAGATTATGTATCCAAAAACAACTACTCCTCTGGCTATATGCTGCGACAGGCATTGAACTACATCTGATACTAATCGTGTATAATACCCCATTTCGGGTAACAATATGCAGATGCTTGTTAAGTAAGAGAAAGAACTATTAAATTTATCTATCCGAAGTGACCACCTGTGGACCGGTTTCGGGGTGTGTTGCCCGTCATCAGCATAGGGCAGGTCTACCTTTACTGGACACATCAACAGCTTTGACTCCTACCAAGTATATATGAAGTGCTACGCGAAAAGCGCCAGTCACGACCACTATACTTTTTAACAAGCCCCACCCGGTGAATAGCTTCTTTGAGGAAGTATTGTAATTTGCAAAATTTATAGAAAACTATATTATTATAGTAAACTATAAACATATATATATATATATATATATATATATATATATATATATATATATATATATTTTGATTCATGATCAAGAAATTTAAAATCAAGAATTGTTTCTCACAAAAATGGCATTCGTTCAAGACCAAACGCTTGCGCATTATCACAACATGCAAATAGTAGAGGACATTTAATTGATTTTACTAATATTTTAATTTTAACTATTGAAAATAATTTATTTAAAAGATGTTTTTTAGAAATGGTCTACATAAAAACTGAAAAAAAATCTATAAATAAAAAAACTGATTTTTAAAATTTAAATATAATTTATTCCAATATTTTGGATATTGAAATGAAATTGGGTAAGAAAAACCATGTACTCAATATTTCAGCAACCACTTGATTTAACATTTTACAAATATAATTTCTATTAACTATTTTACTATATCCTTTATACTTATATCTTCCATTAAATAACTTAATATTGTCTCTTAATTAACCACCGTCAAAAAAAAAGAAGTATTTCTTAAAAATTGTCCATTATTATACCATGATTTTTGTAGAGTAACTGATGAAGAAATAAAAAATAATTTCGAAAGCTTTTACAAAAAAGTAAAAAAAGAGTTTTAATTAAAAATAGCTGCATCCCCAAAAATTTTTTACATGTACAATTGTATTCAGCTACAAAAAGGATTGTTATATATATATATATATATATATATATATATATATATATATATATATAGATTTTATTAAGTTATTAAAAATAATTTAAACATTCTGTTTAAAATACTAAGCAAGTAATGATGGGAATATCAACATTTATAAAGGGTAGGTGGAAAAAACTTGTTATTGTTACAAATCATTATTTTTCTCTGATTTCGTTTGCCGTATAAACTAATACAATATTATACCTATTCTGAAAATTTTAATATTTTATTAAGGACGGCTACAAAAGCGGTTCTTAAATGATAGAATGATAAATAATTTGGTGGAATAATTTGGTACCATATAGAGAAATGTATCTTATTAAAGAATTTGTGCTAAAAGTCAACTGTAGGAGTAGTGATGTGCAACTGTTGAACGCCTACAATTACCTAGTTGTAATTGATCATTAATCTTATCTTTTATATATTTTTTGTCTATTACGTTTAGTTAACCTTTCACACGGTGTTACCGATGAGTAATACAGTTCTACTACCTATGAGATATAAAATGAAATTTAGGATCGTGTATTTGTCATTTATGTACAATATGAAAACTATTAATTTGTTAATTATGTTTTGATAGCAAAAACTGATAATAAAGATAAATTTTTTGTCCATAAAATAATTTTGCAACCAAGGTTACATAATATCCTATTACATAATTTGCCATTAAAATATTAACTCTGTGCTGTTTAAAGTAGTTGAAGAATGTATCATGATTATTATTTAGATAATTTTCAGGAGGTTTAAATATCTGGTATTGTTAACACTATTAAATCTGCCAATATTTGTGGGCAAAATATTTATAAGGTTTTGGCGGTGAACTGAATCCTCATTATCTTATTCTTTTTCTTAGTCACCAACGTGGGATTAACTAATCTGATACTTACACTTTGTCATACTGGCGAATTTCTTGTAGGTGGGTACACAATTTCAATTGAAAACCAATCATTTTTTTTTAATAATAAAAATATTGATTTATTCATTTTATTAAAATCTATCTAGAATAAAAAATCGAATTTTTAGATTATAGAAAATATTGAAATACAAAAAATCCTACATACTTTGTAATAGACACTTTGCTTAGAAGCTAATGTTAAAGGGTCTACATGTTAAGTAAAATTTAGTTTATAGGCAATATAGCATTTTTGTCATCAAAGCAAAATATTTAAGATAATATAAAAATAAATATAGAAAACCGCCAAGATTGTAAAAGCAATAACGAGCTAAACAGTCTTTGTAAAATAAATGCATTGAACATTTGCAGTCATTTCCTTAATATCTCACAAAAAACTTGTATGATATACCTAACTGTTAAAAGCATTCATTTTAAAATTTACGATAGAAAAATATTAAAAGATTTTCTATCTAATTATGTTGCACCCCAAAATAATGTGACGCAGTTGTTTGTTTTTAACATAATGAATCTAAGTAATATAGTTTTCTTTATTTTAAACTATAAGTTTATCTGGATATCAGATATTTAAACTTTTTTGTTACAATGGTTGCAAGATTGTAAAGAAAGATTGCATGCTGGTATATTTTTTTAAATTTGAAGAGTATCGCTCAATTAACAAAAATAAGGGTTGCAGAACTCATACAAAACATTATTATAATATATATATATATATATATATATATATATATATATATATTATATATATATATATATATATATATATGTATATATATATATATATATTATAATATTATTATCTTGAATATTTTTTCTTTCCAAGAATGACTTGCACATGTTGCAAAGGTAACGACTAGGTATTTTCCTTTTAAAAAATGCAATTAAATAATTAAAATATTTGTCCTTCTGGTCCCTACACTTATGTATGGTAGTGAATGTTGGGTTTGGCAGAAGAAGCATGAAAATAAGATTAATGCTGCGAAGATGAGTAGTCTTGGAAGTATAGCCAGAGTGAATCTGTTAGATAAAGTAAAGAATAGTTAGATAAGGGAACGCTGTGGTGTGAAAGAAGATCTGGTTTTTTTTATCAGAAGAAATACCGTCAACGCCACATGTAAGGAGCGATCTTGCAAGAAGTTCAAGAGGCATTGGTTACGAAGATAGATAAAGGAATGCTCAGATGGTTTGGACACGTAGAGGGGATGGATGATGGAAGATTGACGAAATAGATTTATAAGGCGAGTGTGAATGGGCAAGCCGGTAAAAGTCGACCTCGGCAAACATATCTCGATTAGATCGACATTGTTTTGAAGAAAGGCCAGGTCAAGAGTACTAACAACCGACGAGCATGTATGACAGCACTGATGAAAGTAGAAGAAGCAAAAGATAGGTTTAAAAACGGTAGCAAGGTAGCAAGGAAGTAGCCTCTGCCTACCACTACGGGAAAAAGGCGTGACTATCCTCGTATATATGTATGTATGAACTCCAATTTTAAATTAATCTAAATACATTTTTTTATAATGACTTATAGTTGCGAAAATAATAAATATTTTAGTTCTATCAGTAATAAAATAACATAGCTACATTAAAAAACGATCACTTTCCAATACAATTTCATGTAATAGATTATAAAATATTTGTTATTAATAGTTAATTTTAAGGTCACCTTTATGTTTGGAAATTCTCTACCAATGAAGCCGTTATATCTTTACAACATCGAAAGAGCTTTATCGATACATCTTAAAAAACATGATCCTTTAAAAATAAACATTTCAATTTGTAAACAGGTTATCTCTGTTAATAGTATAATCACTTACCGTTATATGTATGCATAAAATAAAAAAGCAGAGAGATAGACAAGCATTGTTGCAAAACAATCCGCAGTTTATAAAAAAAAAAAAGAAATTCCTTTAAAGTCACATTCACATGCTTACACGTGGAGTTTACTTAGATTGTTAATTAGCCTAGTTTTAATTGTTATCGTCGTTGGAAGATTTATAATTAGTGAATGGTCATACAAATGGCACACAAAAAAGAGTCAACGTTAAACAAAATGAGTACCTTATACAAATTTGATTTCATCTTTTGTTTTTACACTTTTAAAAAATATTTTGAATAGTTAATAACAATAGACTATCAAAAAAAACGCTAATGTTACTTTAAACTCCTATGCATATATGTATAAATGTTGTTTAGTTACAAAATCGTACCAAGTATGTTCTGATGCACTCTCCTGTAGAATCCCTTCGTACAGAGGAAAATTTTAAAACAGAAATTAACAACTGCTGATCCTCACTATATAGTATGTATAAATCTTCCCGAATTAGAAAAAAAAATCTTTAAATATTTTTTACTGCGTGAAAAATGGACATTTCGAAAAACCGTATGTCTTTCCAAAACCTCAACCATCATTTGAAGAAATATTACCTACAGTATAACTTTAAATGATCTTGATCCCGACCAACAAGAAAATATTCAACGCTTTTAATGAATAAATAACTATTATTTATGAACTTAATTATCAACTACATTATGTTGTTCTATTTAGAACTTTATTTTATTATCGATGTTGGCTATTTTGTTCACGTTACCTAACAACTTTTTTCTAACCTCGAAGATCATTACAATGATTATTATTAACATGCTTTTTGTTTAAAGAGTATCTACGTGAAAGAATGAACTGTTTTATTGCTGTTAATTTGACCGCAGGCATTTTAAAAATGTAGATCATTTTTATAAAATATTAAATAGCAATTAAATTTAATCTACATAAACTATATAGCTCCTTGTTATTATAATGCATAATTATAGATTTGATACTTCTGAATTAAAATATAGTTTTGAAAATTATGTTTTACGTAGATATATATTTTATGTAATAGAATTTTTAAATAAAACTCATTTTTTGTTTTAAATTTAAATCATAAATTTTAAAACTGTGCCGATATTAAAAACAATATGTTACATAATATTAAAAACCAATAGACTGTATAATTACTTGTTGTTTATAGTATTAACTTTGCAGTTTTTTTTCTTTTCATAATTTCTATTGGAGTTTTGTGACAAATCGACCAACAAAAATCTGCAAGCATTGATTCTGATCATTTCCCGTTGTAGCTCTTTTCTTTGTGCAATATATCGTTATGATACTGCTCCAAGATTTGCGCGGAAAAAATTTAAATTGTAAGTGAGAGTCTACAAAATGAATTTAAAGGGATATGTTGCATTTTAGAGCTTTATACCAGGAAAGAAGTTTTTGGATGATTTTCTGGTAGTTTTCCAAGAAAATTATGATACACAAGCGGTTTACGCTGTTTTTTTTTCAGTTTCATTTGGACCTAACTTTATACAAAGTGTGGTAACAGAAACATTTTTTCAATTTGAACTTTTAAAATCCTTGTCATTTTGCAACTACAGCTAAATTAAATTTGCTGTACAATCAAAACAATATTCTCATCGTGTGATTTTATTTTGCTTTATAGTTGAGAATTTAAAACCTTTTTGTTACATACATTTATATAATTTGAAATTTACCAAAATATCCGGTATAACTCACTTATGTATGGTAGTAAATGTTGGGTTTGGCAAAAGATCAAGATCAATGCTGCGAAGATGAGTAGTCTGAGAAGTTTAACCGCAGTGACTCTGATGGATAAAGTGAAGAATAGTGAGATAAGGAAACGCTTTGGTGTGAAGTAATAACAAAGATAGATATAGGAATCCTTAGATGCTTTGGACACGTAGAGAGGATGAATACGAGGAGTGGTCTCTGCCTACCCCTACGGAAAAAAGGCGTGAGTATGTATGTACGGTAATATAAATAAAAAAAATCAATGTTCAACTTTTAAATGTACCGGGCACAACGGAATTTAGGCGCATGTATTAGTGTAAAAACGACATCAGTCGAAATCGTTCTCTTTCTTTCTATTAGTGCGGGTCGTTTTTGTGTTAAATTTGATAATATACACTGAATAAAGTAGCGTTAATGCAGGAATGACACAAAAAATAAAGAATTTTAAGCTATTAAAAAATATATACGTAATAGCAAAAAATAAAAAACAGATCTAGGTTCAGCACGTTAAACTCTTCATATTCATAATTTTATTTAAAGGAGGATTTCGTTGTAGACCAGTGTTATTACTTTAATTTAAAAATTTACCTATAGTTTTATTATTAAATGTATGTGCATATTTAATTTTATTTTACTAATAACCGAGTAATAATTAATTGAAACTTATTTTAATATGCATTGTATTTAAAGATCTGAATATGTTACACTAGTAATTTTATCTTCATTACACGTATACATATTGTTCATAAACTTGGGTCCGTTTACTAAAACAAACTATTCTATTGTCCGCTTATTAATAATTTATTTTTATAAATACCAGTAAATAAATTCTGTATCTAGCCTTTAATAATACCATATCCATCTGATACTGTTCGTTAAACTTAGATTAAAAAAATTGAAACTAAATTAAAATTAATTATCGTGTTGAAACGTCTGACACAGCTATTGATTGTCTTATTTTCTAAGAACTAATATAAATTCCAATTTTATATGCAACATGTATTCATAAATGATCTCATATAGAGACAAACGCGAGACTAATAATTACAAGAGCAAATATTTATATCTTTTTTACGGCAAATGGGAGCAATTAAATATTTTTAATATTAATACAATGCCATACAACTTTATTCTCTAAACCTAGCAGCAAATTAGATTTTATTGCGAATTGTGTATAATATATTAACTCTTATTATAATTAGACTGTTTTTTAATTTTGTATTTATGTGAATTGTGTTATGTAGCAATAATACAAAGGGAACCAGGAACGTTTTGCAATATGACAATATGACGTAACCACGTAGCGCAGGAATCTGAGTGTTGGTACATGTTGGACGTGTTCATACTTGCACACTATCCGCTGCACCAAGCCGGTGGGCTCAGTAGTTTCTCAGCAGGGATAGTTTAAAGTGCGTGACGTAGCATCATGGTTACGAAATTATATTTGGGTGGTTTTGCGATATGATTTCGCTCTTGGTTTAAACATAGATCAGTGCTGGAAAAAAATGATTTCACGCACTAGGTTATAATTGTCCACATCGTAGGACTACCTATATTCAGGTGATACAGATAATTCCAATGAGAAAATGTTAGTTTGGAGGACGCTGAGAGGACGAGAGGCCACCAACGTCCGTTACGGATAAAAACGTTACTGCTGTGAGGAAATGCCTTGACGAAGACTTCGTTATGGGAGACGAGACTCGGCTGTACTATAATGACCAAGTCTCAAAACAAAGTTAAAGTCTTTCATGACGAGAATACACCCGTAACAGTCACAAAATTCCGATCAGTAAGGAAGAAAATGATAGCTGTATTTTTCAAATCGAATAGAATTGTGGAACGTGTCATGATGGACACACAAAAGACAGTCACAGCTATGTGGTACACTAAACAGTGCCTTCCTAAAGCCATCGAATCTCTGAAGAACTTCCGATCAAATTCAAAAATTGAAAACTTTTTTTTTATCATGACAACGCTCCAGCTTACCGCGCGAAAGCCTGCACCAAATATTTGTCCACTACTGGACTGAACTGCTTAAGCACCCTCCTTACAGTCTAGACCTTGCACCCCGCGACTTTACACTGTTTCACCCCATGTAAAATGAAGCTGAAAGACGGTTTTTTAGTGATGAGGACTTTTTTAGGGCTTGGGATAACGGGTGCGTTATACTCCCTGGCTAGACGTAGCAGATGTGGTTTAAGGATTGGTTTCGAAGGATGAAGAGATGTGGTGGAAATTATTTTAAAATAATATTGTATTGTAAAACTTTCCTAGTTCCCTTTGTAGATAATAGCAAATGGACAAAAAAATTGTATAATATATTTTTTATTGAGGTTTATTGTAGGGTCCTTAAATTTTTTATGGATTTTAAGTTAAACATACCCAAGTAGAGTCATTTTTAATCTAGTTTGGTGAATGTCCAATTTTACATCGAAAATGCTAGAGCCGCCGCAATAACATCGTTTAGCGATTTACATACAACTAATGGTTTCGTAGAATTTGAAATTAATAAATAGAAAATAATTAATTCGCCTCGAAGAATAAATATGTCATTATATATTTTGAAATGTTCCGTCGTAATCTTGATTACAATTACAAAATATGAGGGACATTTACAACGTCCTCCTACAGGCAATTTTCAGGAAATAATAACAACAAAACTGCCAACTTAAGACAAAATGAATTACCACTTTCCAGAGAGTAATATACGAGAAGTGTCTAATTTATCTCGTCCAATTATCGAAACGGTTGGATTGCGCTATTTATTGTTCTTTTACTTATACATATAGGAAATATTTCATATAAACATAAACGTATTAAAGGACTTTGTGCCAATAATTTAGTAATGCTAATTAGGGTGCATATTTTGTTATTTATTTTATAAAATAATTACGTTATTTTTATTCTTTTTTTTTGGAATGTATAAAAGTGCTAATGAAAGTGGAAGCGAAAGAAATGTGTAAAATCCTTAGCAAGTGGAAGGAAGTGGTCTTTGCCTACTACTACAGGAAAAAGGCGTGAGGACATGTATGTATATTTTTTCCCGGGTAATGGCTCTTTTGGCATTTTAACTTTGTAGTCTGGCCATCTGGCAGTCTGTGACAATTGAATGAGTTCGTATACTTCGGTTCAAAGTTTACGAGAGACAAAAAGCCTCCAGAACGTGTCAAAAAGCGCACGACTGGCTGTGCACATAAGAGTGCTGGTCCCTACACTTATCAGTATGGTAGTGAATGTTGGGTTTGTCAGAAGAAGCATAAAGTAAGATCAATGCTACAAGATAAGCATTATGAAAAGTATAGCTGGATAAGTTAAAGTGAGGAGAATAGTGTGATTAAAATACGTTCTGTTATGAAAAATATGTAGTAACAAGGATAAAAAGAGAAATGCTTGGATGGTTTGGACACGAGGAGAGAATGGATAAAAGAAGTTCGACGAAAACAGATTTATAAGGCGAGTGTGAAAGGGCAAGTCGGTAGAGGTCGACTTTGACGAACGTATTTCTATCAGATTAAAATTTTTTGAAGAAAGGCCATGTCAAAAGTACCAGCAACCTACGAGCATGATGAAAAGTAGAACGCTGATGAAAGTAGAAGAAGCAAAAGACATCATTAATTTGTACAATAATTTTTATTTACATTGATCATTAGTGGTTATCAAAAAATAACAACACCAAACATTTTTTAAACTTAAAAATATATGAATTCTGTTTGAGGAAGTATTAGTTTTCTTAATAAATATGCATAATTTTGTTTTTTAATATCGTAACACAAAAGCAAATTGTTTACTTAATAGATCTGATGATGACTAAATAGTATGAACCTAAAGTATTTTTAAACTGATGGTTTAAGTAAATTAAATAATTTATTTTTTATATTTATAGTTATCATTTCATACTTAATTGTTTCTACAAGTAAATACAGAACAGTTTTTTATTAAATGCTATGAAATACGAAATTATTGTTATAAATTATACAGATTCTTATTTTAGATTGTTAGCTTGCATTTCAAGATTGCAATAACTAATTGCAGCGTTAAATTATAGCCGTTAAACTTTAAATGAAGAAACCTCGTCCCATGGACAATTTCCTATACGGTAATAGTATTACAACGTAATAAATAATAATATTTAGCTAAAAGGATAAATTTTAAACCAGTCGATATTAACAACAAAAAAATCCTTAGACCTGATTACACCAAATTTATAGCTGCATACATTTTATTGCAACTATTTGTTTATTTAATTTGACATAAGCTGTAATTTCTGGTACTTATTTGGATAATTACCACAAATATACATAGATTTAATTGAACAATATTAGGTAAATCACGTAACATAAATAAAAATTGTGTCGATAATGCAATTAATACATTTTTTAATACAAAAGTAATGTACCCATTATGATGACTAGTCACTAAATTATTATGTGTGCTTCTCTCATTTGTTAAATGTTAATCAACATAAACTGAGTTTTGATAAAACTAGGAAATTAGTGGCAATAAATAGTCACTAGTGAAAGAAGTGTAGTTTCCCCCTTTAAATTCTACGTCGATGGCGTTCTCTCTTTTTCTTTCTGTAGCTTACAACCCGGGGTGGGTCTTCGCTGACATTACAATTTGCCTTCACTTGCTGCGGTCCATCATAAGTTCTTCTGGTCGTTGGACATTTAGGGTCCGTAAGTCCGCTGCAATATTATCTTTCCACTGCATCCTTGGCCTTCTCAGCGGCCGCTTTCCTCGGGGTCTCTTCCCACACCAGTTTTACGACACGTTAATCTTGTCTCTTCACATGTCCGGCCCATCTCAATCTCTCTGCCTTTATTATTTTTACTATATCCGGTTGGTTATATAGTTATTGCACTTTCCTGTTAGTTCTAATTCTGTATTGTTGTGTGGCGTTGTCCTTGATTGGTCCATATATCCTTCTAAGAATTCTTTGTTCTGTGATTTTTAGTCGGTTCTCATTTTGTTTTGTCATCGTCCACGTTTCACATGCATATGTCATTATAGGTCTTATAATTGCATGATAAATTGTTCCTTTCGTACGGCGGGTTACATTTTTCGATTTCATTATTTTTTGTAGTGCGAAACAGCAGCGAATGGCTCCCTGAATTCTGTTAATCTCTTGTGTTATATTGTTATCTGAGGTGATTATAGCTCCCAAATATTTAAACTCATGGACCCTTTCAAAATTATAGTGGTCCGTTGTCACATTTTGTCCTATCCTGTCTCTTCGTTCCGTTCTTGTTGTAGTCATGTATTTTGTTTTATCTTCGTTTATTTGTAGGCCAACCTTCTTTACAGCATTTTTCAGTTTAATAAACTCTTCCTTCACGCAAGCTAAAAAACTTAAAATACTACCATTATATCACATTTTTTAGTACTGTAAGAAGAGTTGTGAAAAGATATAAATTTTTTGCAAGAGTACCCACTTTTAGTTTTGATAGTAGGTATGAAAATGTTTATTAAACAAATCTGATCAGAACGGAAAACAACATACTTCATTGTAATTATTTCTTAATTATTTCTAGTTGTTTTTTTGTTCTTTAAAATATTGATTTTCTTTTCAGTCATTAAAATTGTTAACTATATTGATAATATTAGATAATTTAACAAAATGCGTTTGCTTTAATAATGTCACTTTATTTAATACTAGCTATTTGTCATGTTAATTTGGTAACAAAAAAAGGTGTATTAGTAAACCACTTAATGCGTTATGTATTGTCAAACATTCATCTAATCAACCATAAATTATGACAAATTAATAGATTGGGAATCGTAAAAATGAAAGGTTAAATATTTTAAAATGGAACTTAAATCAGATAACGCTGAAAAAAAATACTAAGAAATAAAAGGTATGAATAATGTTCAAATAACAATACTAGCATTATAAGAGTAAGAAATAGTCAAAAATATTAACTTGTCAAATAAACAATTAATGACATTGAGTCATTTGTATTATTTCTTAACAAAAAATATTAATAACTCTACAATGTTCTAATTTATTTACAATGTATTTTTAAAAGAGAAGTCACGAAAAATTAAGGACTTTTTTATCTCCAGACTAGATTTTTTTCGCTGTAATAAATACATATCTCATTCGCAGTTGTTATCTTTTTCTCTTTTTTACTTTCGCCTTGCACTTTTATTAAAAAATAACTACATATATTGGTTTCGAAGTCCTATTTTTAAATTTTTATGAAATTTATTAGATTCAAATATAATTAAAATATTTTTGTTATACATACATACATATAGTCACGCCTTTTTCCCGTAGGGGTAGACAGAGACAACTTCCTTTCATTTCCGCTACGTTTCTTACACACATCTTTTGCTTCCTCTACTTTCATCAGTGCTCTCATACATGCTCCTTCGTTGTTGGTACTCTCGACAGCTGGCCTTTCTTCAAAACAATGTTGATCTTATCGAGATCGATGTTCTCCGTGGTCGACCTCTATCGACTCTATCGTCCATTTACACTCGCCTTATAAATTTGTTTTAAAAAAATATATAAAAATTTATTTTCACAGTTTTTACGACAGTCACATTATACGTAAGCAGCATCTACCTATAATTTTTTTTTTTAAATAAATCTGTAGAATTTTTTAGTATTAATAAATAATTTAATATGTTTTTTTAATTAAGAAATTCTACAAAAAATCAAGCTAGGTTTAAAATACCAAAAGCTATATTTCAAATATCTTGAATAAAATTCTGTACTGAAATATTGTCCACATGAGAATTCATTTTTATACCATCAGAAAATTCGTCAATACGTACTTACATATTTAGGCAGGGGCTACTTCCTTTCACTTTCTACAGTTCTTACACACATCTTTTGCTTTTGCTACTTTCATCAGTGCTCAGATACTTGCTCGAAACGAATAATAGTTTTTAATGTTTTAGACAATAAAAATTATTAAAGTTGGCATAAACAGTTTTACCAAACTTGCACATAAAAAAATTTATAAAATACCTTTGTTTTGTTTTATTTATCTTTTACGATTTTTTTATTTGCTTTAATATTAGTGAATACTGATATATGTTGTATATTGTGCTGCAGGAAAAAATTAACACCACCAATGGTGTTGGAAATACTTGGTCGTAGTTGAATATAGACATTAGTATCAGAAAGGTTGGTAAGAGTTCTCAGAAAAGAAATCATAATTACAATTTAAAACTAATTAAACATGTAACTCCGGTAGGTTAACTACTATCTTTAAAGGATTGTTAACAACTTCCATATTCGGATATCCCATATATAAAAGGAAATTATAACGACGGTTAACTAAATTGGTTAGTACTCTTTTAAATATTTCAACGTTATTCGATTTCATTACACGAAAACAATTTTATGTAGTCACATTATCAACACATGTTTTAACGTTATCTATCTATCGTCTGTATTATGCAAATGAAATAATTTTATCTCAAGCATAAATTAATGAGATATCTTTAATTATATAGATATAAAGAGGTTATATAATTTAACTGGTCAAAAGTTTGTACGTAAATAATAAAAGAATATTGAACCAATAAAATCCTCCAATTTTCATTACCTTCGGTTAATTGCTTGTTTGGTAATTACATCTATTTCCGGATCGCCCATGGGATTATACTCTTTTATAGAGGATCATGTAGTAATGTAGTAATTGGTCTCTTATTGTTTGTCAGTATTTTTATTACGTATACCCAGTCCATATTAATTTTATTTGATTATGCTTTAATTGGGTTCTTTTAAACGTTCCAAAGCTGCCTGAATACCCAACAACATAGTCGTAATAATTTAATATAAATTTTACATTTCCGGGTTCTAATAATACATTATTGTTTTTTTAATTATTTTAATCTTTAATAGATGCCCGTTAGGTGTGTATTACTAATCTTATTTTTATTTTTTTATTAGATACATAAATTTGTTTTTTTTTTTAATTATTTCGTACTTTTGCTCATCACTGTATAGACGTGCGTTCGAATTCTCGTACGTTAATAATATCAACCCGTTGAAAAGTGAAATGTTAAATTATGAAGCCATTTTCTATGACATAAGGCCACAGGTTATCGCCTTGTCAAGATCAATATTATGGACTTTATAAAACCATATTGTGCACGGTTATTTATCTGTGACAGAGTTCGACCAATCATTGGCTTCTCTAACAAAGCGAATCAAATAGATAAAGTGTCGTATCTTAACATCAGCGTACATTATAGAAAAATTACGGCCTGTTCTCAAAGGCAGCAGAACAAATTCAATTATGTACTTTATTCGTTCTATAAGTAATATACATAAACTCGTATTAAAAAGGTTAAAATGATTCGTATGGTTAAAATATATTAATTTTTAATGAAACACCTATAGATGACAAAAATGATTGTATTATATTATACTTAAACTAAAATTTTTTATGCAATAATAACAATGGATTACCTTATGTACATACATACATAAATACATAAAGTCACGCCTTTTTCCCATAGGGGTAGGCAGAGACCACTTCCTTCCACTTCCGTTACGGTTCGTACACACATCTTTTGCTTCCTCTACTTTCATCAGTGCTCTCATACATGCTCTTCGGTTGTTGGTACTCTTGACAGCTGGCCTTTCTTCAAAACAATGTTGATCCGATCGAGATGGATGTTCTCCGAGGTCGACCTCTACCGATTTGCCCATTCACACTCGCCTTATAAATTTGTTTCGTCAATCTTCCTTCATCCATTCTTTCTACGTGTCCAAACCATCTAAGCATTCCTTTATCTATCTTTGTGCCCACATCTTCTTTTACCTAATGTATGGTTTTAAAATATATTTTATTTGTTTCTATTTACAATTTTTTATGTATTGTAAAATTATTCTTACTAATTTTGGCTAATTTTCACTTTTCCGAACCGAAGGGTAAAAAAGGAAGAGTATTGGTTTACCCCCAAAAATTAAATCGCCAAAACCATGTGCGCTGCACGTTTTATTGCTCCACGCGTCGAATGGCACCATTTTCAGCGTGACGGTTGTTTCAAATTTTGTGTGTGTGTGTGCTGCTGTACAAGGTGATCCTCAAATTTACCGCATTTTGTTCTTTTCGCACGATAACTTCAGTAGGAGAGCTAGGGCGATGAAACTTTCAGGTATTTTTTTACTTTTCCAAACCGACGGGTTCTGTAATGTTGAAGAAGTCATCATTATCTCTTATATTTTAAATGTATAAAGGAGACATCAAAACATTTTAGTACTATTTCGGCTTTAGTACATCTATGATGAATACGTTGTTATTAATTATTTATATTTAATACGATATTCCCATATATTTTATAGATTGGGTAATTAAGAATAAATAAAATACCTAATTTTTATATTTGTTTACCATATTTAAAAGATTCAGAGTTTAAATTTTTTTTTTGTTATGGTAGCAAAGAAACTATTAGGTTAGGTTAGGTGTCATGGGAGTGGGGCGTGGGTCGCCCCTCCACTGCGACCCTTAATAGGACTATTGTGACTCAAAGGAACTATTAAAAGTTAAATTAACCAATTCAGTTTCACACTCTCACAGTAACATAAATAATATCACATATGTTTTAAGTGAACAGAAAAAATTAATTAAAAACAGAGCCATGTTGATACAAATAGATTGGATGATTTTTGTCTTTAAAAAATTAAATACGCCATATTTTTAAGAAAAAGGAAAGATACCCACATATAATAAAGTTAGTCACGAAAAGTGAAAATTAAAATTCTTCGTACCTACCTCCCATACCGATACCCCGATACCGAGCTCGTTCCATAAACGGCCGTAGACAGAATGACAGGGAATTGATTGGTTGCCTTATTAGAGCCGAAAGATATTTTACAGAGAAGATAACAATTTGTGTAACTTTCAGATAACGTGGTCGTTACGTCGTGATATTATTTGCTAGGTACATGTGCGACCTGTAAATATAGTCTTCCTAGTTTCACGTACAGTTACACGTTAGAGGTTAATTTTAATTTATAAAATATTTATACCAGATGCTCTGAAACAAAATAGTAGAGTACATATATGAACCCACATTACTATTTACCTAAGCCAATAATAGTACACGTTTTAAAGACTAGATACAGTGGATCAGTATCTTTTGTTCTTATACTTGTAATTAGTGTGTTGCTACGTCATCGTCGCTTCTCTTCTAATCAACCATCTGTATATTTTCCATTTTTATTTTTAAAATAATTTATTAAATACTAAAAAATTCCTTGTACGAAAGATTAAAATGATCAATTTTGGTTGAAATATTGGAATGTATCAACAAAATTTGAATTCATTTTTTGGATTCGTGCATATTTTAGTGAACTAATTAAAATTTCATAAGAATGATACAAATTAATTCCATGTAAATCAAGACGAAGCATTCCTCCGTATCTACATAAATCATCAAGGTTGAAGTAATTTACATACTTTTTCTAGGATATATAAATTCTATTTGAATACGCTAGTTTTTTTGAACCACAAATGTCACTGTTGTAATGGCAGTAATTAATAACCCGTAACATTTAAAGTTTATCTGATATTCACTCAATATTGTGCATTAATTCTGTGTTATTAGAAGATTGAGATCATGACAATTTAATTGGGGATAAATTACAATTAACTTTATTTATAAATTGTTGCTATAGGTACCTACATTTGATTTTTTATTTCATAGGGTCTTTTTAAAGATAAACAAAAATATATTATATTTATGCGAAAAAACGTGTTTATGTGTCAAATATTTTGTAGGTTATTTGTTTAGGCAAATAGATCATGCCTTACTAAAAATAGTTAACACAATTTGAAAGTGAAAATTAGTAATTTGTACCGTGTTTATAAAGGTTTCATTTTTAAATTTACAAAGGGTAAGAATAACAATTATTGTATGTAATAGATTTAAATTAATATTTTATGAATTGATTTTTAATCTAAAAGGTAAGTAGGTAATATATTTTAAATCTAATTTAATCATTTTTAAATTTGCATAATATAGGTGCACATTGTCATCTAATATTATTTACTATGAAATATTAATATTTCACTAATACCAATTTTAGTACATAAATGCATAATTTCGAGTAATCTGATTTCACAATTTTATTTTGTTAGTAATGAAAAGTTTATTCAAAACGAATCGTAATATCTTCATATAGTCACGCCTTTTTGCCGTAGGAGTAGGTAGAGACCACTTCTTTTCACTTGCTATGGTTCTTACACACGTCTTTTGCTTCTTCTACTTTTATCAGTGCTTTACATGCTCTACATGCTCGTCGGTTGCTAGTACTCTTGACTTGGCCTTTTTTTAAAACAATTTCGATATGATCGAGATACGTTCGCCTAGGTCAACATCTACATTCCCATTGACACTCACCTTATAAATATGTTTCGTCAATCTTCTTTCATCCATCGTCTCTACGAGTCCATACCATCTAAGCATTCCTTTATTTATCTTTGTTACCACATCTTTTTTTCACACCAACGCGTTCCCTTATCTTGTTATTTCTCACTTTAAAGTTCTGGGTAAGGCTATGTACACGTTTTCCAAAGAAAAGAAAATAAAAATGATGTATTACGTGTAGTTTTTTCTTATTTAATTATTCAAAGCGCTTTCGGCCTTTCAGCTATCATCAGTGCATCCTCTGTAAGTAATAAGTTAAAATTGAAAAATTGAAAAATTCATAAGAGTCACTTCAGCGTTGATGCTTTTTTAGTCAACTTTATCTAAACTATTAATCTCCTATCTGTCGCAACATTATTATTTTATTTTTAACGATTTTAACTGATGGTCCTTTATTATCATTTATTTTAGCTATTCGCAAAATATTTTGTTGAAGTAATAATTTTAACCTATTTTTTATTTCTTTGTTTACAATCGTAAGGACATAGATTTATCAGATTATTTAGCATTAGAAAATTTGTTTATGAACATAACAGGATTGTCCTTTTCGTGGAAACAGGAAAATAAAAAAAATACCGTTTAATGAAACATGATACTAAGCCTGGATACATACAATAATTTAAAGAGAAACAAAATCAAATATCTTCAAAGTTCATCCACATTAAAACATACATACATTTGAATTTTGGGTTGGTATTGAGCTTAAATACCCTGAAGTAGTCAAAAAGAATATCTTACCTTTGCTCCCTTTTGTCACAACGTATCGTTGTGCTACAGGATTTTCAGCTTACACATAAATTCAAGTCGAAATTGGATGCTACCCCAGACATGCGCATACAACTGTCAACCGTAATACCGACAATTTATCAATGAAATGAAAATATTTCGTCTAATAAAAGTTTTTGTTTTTATTCAAATTTCAGTGTCTTTCATTTGTAATCATTTGATGTGGGGTTCCATAACATAAAAGGGATTTGGTGATTGTTCCGTTACCTAAGAGGTTTCGGAATCACTGAGCTAGAGTAACAAATCCTTAACGATAATTTTGCAAGATGGTGCATCGTATTTAAAATAAATTTAATTTGCTAAAAATAATAACCAAGCATTTCTGTTGATGTGATGCTAAAAAGAAATAATTAAGTGAATTTAATAACAAACAAGTGCAAAAAAAAATTAAAAGAAAATTAAGACCAATAAATAAAACATTTAAAAAAAAACTTAAAAGAAAATATCGAGAAGGATACACGACAAAAAAGATATAAAAATAAATATAATATAATAAATAAAATTGTTGTAAAAGAAATGTAAAAAACGATGCCTAGAAGGATATAAAAAAAAGGATTAAAATGAAAAATGCTTTAGACCCGGAATATTAAAAAAGGTGGTATTATTTATACTATTATAACTCCTTTCTTCTTCTTCGACAGCCTATCCACTATTGTTGGATGTTGGCTACCATATTTCCAAACATTTCTCTGTCGGTTGCTGTGTGTACCAACTCTCCTATCGTTCTTAACCCCGTCCAATCTCTTATATATCTTAACCATGACATTTGCTTTCTGCCTATCTCTCGCTTTCCCTCTATTATTCTTTCGACAATAAGTTGTAGCAGTTGATATTTTGAGTTTCGCATTATATGTCCAAAATACGATGTTTTCTTCTTTTTGACATTAAGCATTAACTCACGTCTCTGCCGATTCTTCCTAGAATTTCATCCACATCTACATTTCAAATGCCTCTATTTTGTTGACGAATGATGACTTCAATGTCCAGGTCTCTGCACCGTACAGCAACAAATATTACTTCAAAAATAAAACGGATACATACTATAAAATAACCCTGAAAGGAAACCTTGAAAGTTATATTGTTCGTAATTTTTTAAAAACATTTCTTTTCACTTCTTATCTTCACCAATATTTTAAGGTATGGAATGCAAATTAACCAAAGAAAATAGAATCTATTTACAAATAATATTATACCAGTCAATCACAATTGAACATGTAAATATCATTAAAATAAACTAATGGTAGTAAATAGGATTGCCTCATATGGTAACTGAATAATTTGTTGGGAGAACATTGCGAATATAGGTACATACTCGCGTATTTATTATATAGATTATGATTCATTTTTTTCTTGTTGTTAATAACTGGTTAAACATTTACCAAATACTCACGTAGGATGACTATAACTTTTGTTAGAAATAAACTAGAGAATTTAAATGTTAGAAAAATGATCCATCCTGAAATAAAAAAAAATATCAAAAATAAATTTACTAACTATCAAGATGTGTCAAAACTTATTATTACCATGGTTGTCCTTAAGGTTGCGTAATATTGTTAAAGGCGTCTGCAATACTCAATATTCTTTACCTTTAATTGGTATACCTGAGATCAAACAAGTAGCTGTACAGAATGTTCGTACATCATTGTTTCGTCTAGATGATATTTGTATTTGATAATGATGGAAGTTACAGGGAAGACTGCGATAGTCCAAAAACAAAAAAACTTGCATCAGTATATTTCACATGTAATGACTACTATTTTCTTTATTCTCTTTATACTCGTGCCCTCGCGTTTTTAGTCCACTTAAACAGATATTCGATGGCAAGAATTTTTGTAGTAATGTTAAAAAAACACACGATAAAAAATCGTTTTTCTCATAGGTAGGGGATAATTAAAAAATTGCTAAAAGACTTTTAACTAATTACAACTACAATTTACTTTTGATACATTACCGATACAATACCTTACCAATTCCATGCACATAAGTTTTTATTGTCATCCCATAAACCATCTCGTTTGATGTAGCTTTGCAGAATGAAAGTAAATGCATGAATGAATATGTTGTTTAGAATGTATTGTATGTCGCAAGACAAGAAGTATTTGTCGTACGTAGGAGTACGGGTCAAATGTTATAAGCTGTTAAAAGAGTCTTTTTAGACGATATTGCTAGTTTACTACACATTTGCGTTATTTTGGAATGAATGAGACGAGATAAACTGAGTAGCGAATACCTTGTACAACATGCACTATTAATTCTAGTTGAAAAGGATTAGTGAAATTTATATTCTTAATGTGCTTAATTTTAAGTTTTTATCATCAATAAAAAACAGTAATAGACTGAAATGCTTATTACAAATAGATTTTATTTAATTATTATTATTTATTAATTTTCCCATACACATACACAACAGTCCAAAAGTTGCTCCAACGACAATTTTTTAATTGCAAATACATAATGAACTTTATTCCAAAATTAACAAAATACATAAATAGATACCTACACGTAAAATTAAATGAAATTGTGAAGTATAATGCTGATAAGAAGATTCAAATAATGTAGTGGTGTTAGTTGGGTTGTGATTTGCTGGCCGGTGGGTGTCTGGCTAATGCCTTCGAACTTTATAACACCGGGACCTAATCACTTTTTGCTATAAATCAACGTAAGATTTCTCCCTTTAGCTTCCCATTAATTGCGTACTAACAACACTGGCACAAGCATTGATTGAAATTAATTCTGTGACTTATGATGATTGGATAAGAGAGGCTAATATATGTAGTTTTTGTAATTTCTTTTCATCACGCCAGCGTACCTACTCGCGTATTACTTACTACTGGTGAAAACACGAACAGTCACAAATTTTACATGCGATGTTTTTAAAAGATATAGAAAATGTATACATAATCCTTAAAATATTAATAAATAGTAGCTAACAAATTTTAATTCTTTTTCTTTGGACTCGTTATATTTACATCTTATTTACTTTTTATTTCTTTCGGAACCTACTTTATAAATTTTTTGTTCGTTTTATTTTTATTGTTTACAATTTTCCTACAATGTGAAATAATCGGTCAGTTAGCGGCGGATATTTTTATTAAAAGACTAAAAAAATCCTGTTTTGTCTTGAGTAAATAAACGTACACGTAGCCCAGTTTAACTAAATATGGGGATAAAATGTACTGGTTCGGACTTGCCAATTACTATACAAACGATTCTTCTTGAAATCCATAAAAATGTTATTTATAAAACATACTCCCACATCCATGTAGACACTAATTCTTCTGTTACGTGCATAGACATGTCCTAAATAAAATAATCATCTTTAATAACATTCAAATTTTAATATTATAAATATTAATTTATATTATATTTTTTAAACAGTATGTTTACATAGGATGTGGTAAATCTTAATCTGAAATGCAAGGAACAGTGCACAGCCCCTACATCCCATTGGGCCACATGTACATGCTCCCTGAAAGGGATCCACTATAGGCTGGAAAAATTAAGTGGCATAAAAACCACACGTATTTTCCTCTGAGCGTTTTCAATAGTTGTTTTGGAGCTTGGGACCTTATTCTCTAGGTATCTGGTTAAAGGTAACTGGTTGCCCCAAATTGCGAGCTAACCCATTAAGTTCGACGTTCATCTATTCTAACAGTTGCAGTGCGGAACTGGTAAGATGTTCCTATTGGCTAGAGTTATCGTTTGTATAGCGGCTAAATACTTTGCCTCATGTTAAAAGTTAGGTAGACAAATCATTCGGGGTCAACATTTATTTTTCGTCTCATCTTTTTGTAAATGTATTATTATTCCTGACGTACACAGGATTGCGTATTTGTAGAGATGTCAAAATTTAAAAAAACTAATATAATTTCCCGGCCCCTCTAAATACTTTCCAAAAAGCCCCCCTAAATACTTTCCGATGCCCCCCTGTAAAGAATCCCTGTAGGGTGTATTTGTTATTAATTTTTTACAAATTTCTTTCATCCTCTTCTATTTTGTTTCATGTACTTCGCTTTGTCAAGTCATGTCATTTGTCATTTGCCGTTGTTCCTTTTTTCATTTAATATTTCTGCTTTTATTTTATGCCATCTCTTTCTTGGTCTTCCTGTTTTAGTATTTTTTAAGCTATCTGCATGCTTTAAGAAAATACATAAATGTTGTAGAATTTTATGACATTGTCGGCTACATACGTGTATCGAATTTAGAAATAAACAAAATAAAGGACGAGTTAGCTTCTCGTTACGGTGTAATCATTACGTAATTGTTATTTTTGTTTCAGATGATCATAAGAGGATTATTCGTTGGAAAATAATGATTGGATAACTTTTAACTTTGTTGTTAATATGGAGGATTGCAGAAGCTAAGAAGGGTGAGTATTTTTATTGATTAAAAAAACACTTTCTGCAAGAATCGGGGGCTAAATTTAAACTGTCCGAACCTGAATATCGACAACTTAGTTGTTCTTGTTGTCATTGTTTTTGTAAGGTTTAATTATTTTTGCCGAAAAGAAACGAAAAAGTTGTACTCACCAACCTACCTACCTACCGCAAGTAGGACATCCGCCTGCATTCGTAAGCTCACTGTTCCGACATTCTTCTAACCGTTTTAACAAAAACATATAAGGTAAAATGGATTGTTTTTATGTATAGTTACGCGTATTATTTTCATTTCTTACGCTTCCTTTTAGAAGGATCATTTTCAATTTAGTTCAAAATTTTAAATTTGCAAAATTTAATAAAATTATTACAAAAAATTTAACAAAAATTAACTTATACGAGACATTTATTTAATGTTTATCACTTAAAATTTTTTTTTATTTGTACCCTGATTATTATTATTTTGTTAAAATAATGAACGTTTCATCTTTCCTTAAAGTAAAGTAAAGTACTCCGCATATCAACTATAGAGCCAGTCGTGAAACAAGACATGGTGTATCTTTTCGAAATGTATGTCATTTTTTTATTCTTTTTTTGTGTGTGATGATATAATGCATTACAGTTGACAGTAATATTCTTTGTTCTGGTATTTAACAACAATTATTACAGATACTTCCTTTGAATGTAAATATTCTTTTAAATGTCTTATCCTCATATTTAATGGGGATTTTCATCCCATATTCTCAGTGCTAAAAGGCGTTAAAGTTGGCTACCTTACCATATTTACATAACCACAAATAGTAATAAACACCTACTGTTTTATAAGTGAGAACACCGAATACAAAACGTGTGGATTGTTTATTGTGCCTACTTAGGTACATTATAAATTAAAATACTGGGTGGCTACCAACTAATTTAACTTTAATAAACAATTAATTAAATTACTGTGAAAGATTCTGTTAATATTGGTTCTGTGCTTACCTAAAAAATCCAATAGATATGGTAGCATTTACAATATTATTATTATTTTCAACAAAACATTTACTGCCATCATGGTATTGCCCCGCATTTTCTTCATGAAGTTAAGAATAAAAATGTAGTGGAGATATTGGCGACACTTTAATCAGTTACCTTAACAAAGAAATATGAATATTTATACTAATATTTTGTTATTAAATTTTAAACATCATAACTATAATTTAATCATTATTTACTGACTATTTTAAAATATACCCATATTACAAGTTAATAGTGATATCCGAAATACATGACCTATATGTACAACAAATCTTAAAAAATATACAAGACACTGTACAGTATTTCCACATGATTGCATTGTAGATTTATCTTAATTTAGCAGTCGGACATGATGTATTGTCTATTGCCAAGCAGCCGTTGCAAATGCGCAAGAATCTAGGTCGAACCTACTCGAAACCCGTGAAGAATTTTGAAAATTAGCTGTTGATTAATTTTCCTTTTACTCTCATACAACCAGAAGGTTTTTAATAAAATAAGTTTATCTATTCGTGGAAACATTTAATGATTTGGTGTCTATTGCTCTAATCACTGTCAATAAGACAAATATATTGGGATAAAAAAATAAAACACTACCTATATTTACATATTTAAACATGCCACAAATAATAGTTTTTTTTTTGACAATAATATAACTTACTACGTTACCAGCATTCTTCTCCAAACAGTATTACTTTTATTAAAAAAAATATTAACATATTGTTAATATGACAACAAAAAAACTCGATTATTTTTTTAGAACTTTGATCTCTCTCTCTCTCTCTCTCTCTTTCTCGCTCTCTCGCCTTTCTCTCTCTCTCTCTCTCTCTCTGTAGCATTACAACCCAGGGTGGGTCTTTGCTGACTTAACAATCTGCCTCCACTTTCCGCGGTCCATCATTAGATCCTCTGCTCGTTCGATATTTTAGAGTCCAGAAATCCGCTGCAATATTATCTTTCCACCGCATCCTCGGACTTCCCAGGTTTCGTTTTCCTTCCGGGGTCTCTTCCCATATCAACTTGACGAAACGTTGATTTTGTCTCTTAACATGGCCGGCCCATCACAATCTTTCTGACTTTTTTATTTTGACTATATCTGGCTGGTTATATAGTTCTTCCAATTCTATATTAGTTCTTATTCTGTATTGCTGTGTGTTGTTGTCCTTAACTGGTCCATATATCATTCTAAGAATTCTTCTTTCTGCGATTTTTAGACGATTTTCGGTTTGTTTTGTCATCGTTCATGTTTCACATGCTTATGTTTTTATAGGTCTTATCATTGAATGGTAAAGTCATATTTTCGTACGGCGGGATACATTTTTTTATTTCATTATTTTTTGCAGCGCAAAACAGCATCGACTCGCACCTTGTATTTTGTTGTTTATTTCTTGTCTTATATTGTTGTCAAAAGTCCATTGTCACGATCTGTCCCATCCTATCTCGTCGTTCTGTTCTTGTTGTAGCCACTTTGATATCATAACTATTAAAACAAATATTCCCCAATTTACTTTAAAATTAATTTATTTAAAAAGTGGCGTGTTTTTCTTGATTATACTAACACATTTTCTTTCGTGTTTGAAACCGATAAATTATACAACATTAACAAAAACATGTTGTTTTAAATATTTTTACTAAGTGGCTTAAAAATAAAAGATTTTTAATGAACCAGCTTAATAATATTTAAATATAAATTAAAATCCTTAGTTTATTTCCATATATTTATTTATACATAGGTACAGAGTGTTTCCAAATTTATGCGAAAAAATTTGTGATGTGATTGCCCGTATGAAATTATGATGGATCTTTCCTGTAACAAAATTTACTGAGCACAACCCCTTCTTAGATATTATCCCTAACGGGGGGTGATTAAAATTAAGTTTTAATTTTGGCTGATGGTGGTAATTTCCAGCATCTATTAGAAATCGTTTTTTATTCTTGCATTTTTCATCCTTACTGTTACCATTCTTAGTACTTAGTTTATTATTTAATAAACAATAAAAATTATGGTATTGTATTTTATTTTTTTTCACCGCATCTATTGATTCAAGGAAAACACTTTAAAATTAAAAAAAGTTTTTAAATAAACAGGGATTTTAAGTAAAATTTTTATTTCACAGAACCAAAGTCCCGAAAAAAAAAATTTCATATTAAATAAGGTAAGCGATGCTAATGTAACAAGAATGTTGAAAAAATACCGGTAGTTAGTCCTTTTCGAATGTATGGAAATAACCACATTTCAAGTTTCTATTTTTACTTAAATTTGAGAAAAAAAACTAATACTTAATTTTCCTCGCCACAATTTAGGGGTGATATCTCGAAAGGAGGTGGACTAAGGAAATTTTGTCATAATTTCATACGGGTAATAACCTGAATTTTTTCGCATAAATTTAGAAACATCCTGTGTATATCTGATGTTAGTCCAATGATACTTTTTTGTAACATGTCAAGAATGGACAAAAACAAAACATTTGTATATTTTTTTATAAGTAATTTAAAAAACATTTGTTATTAGACTCGCCCAAATATTTGTCAAAAATTTAACTTATAAATATATTTTTTAAAAAAGTCTACACCAAGAATGTTTGTCGGGCAAGAAGGTACCACATGAATTGGCCGTAAAAAGTAATCCACCTTCATGGGAGGTACCCGAAAAACTTCTAGTATTAGTTAACTTTAACTATGCGACAGTACTATCGGTGATATATCAAATTAACTACTGTTTTCCGCCCGGTGTTTACCTTCGAGGGAGAGCGTATTCGACGGGGGGCATGATACCCCTCTGCGAACATAAATCTTTTTACAAATATTATTGCCTCATTAGGGAAAATAAATTAAAACTTAAAAAATAAAATGAAAAGCTTATGATTCAAAAAAATCGATTTCAATATAACAAACGCCCTTTGAAAATATTTAGATTATTAAGAAAAGAAATTTGAATTTGAAATACCTACAGATTTTTTAAAAAATTTATATTTTATTAATTTTTGTCGGTTTTCACTGTACAAAAAGCAGAGAGGTTTTATTTAAAATTTTTAAATGATGTTGGTTTATTTAAAAAATGTAGTGGGTTATTTACTCTTTGGTTCGATGATTTTAAAAACTCAGTACAAAAAATCAACAATTTATTCGAATCTTTCTATACAATAATTTCTATCTGTATAAATCACTTAATACACATAATACAATACTCCATACTTTATATAAAAATATTACTTCTCTATTTACTTTAAAACTAAACTGAAAACTTAATCGCCGTCCATCCTAGAAAAACGAGGAACCAACCAGAGAAGATTCTTTCCTAAAATATCGGGCGTTTGTTGTTACAAAACAATACATTTTTTGTCCATTGTGGTCGACGTGCTGTCGCCTCAATGCAACAATCGACAGAGACGGACTCCGCAAATCGTAACAATATTAATATCGTCAATAATAAAACGAAAAATTAAGATTCGAAAAATACATATTAAAAAATATAATTAAAAAAATTCAAAAGGTAAATGATCATTTCCCGGTAATAGAAAAAAATAGACTCGGAAAAAAATTGGAAAAAATAGATTGAAAATAATATACCATTTTAGCTCTACTTTATCAAGGAAAATTACTCTCGTATATAGATTTACTTTAAGGATGTTAGCCTCTGGCCCATTTCTGAGGTCTTACATTGTAAATTTAGACTTTTTGTGCTCTTTTTTAATCTATTTTTAAAGTTTATAAAAATATTATTCCCAGGAATCAATCTCCAACTAAATGGACGTTGCATTTTAGCCCTACTGTATTAAAAACAATTACTTTCATATTGGTTTAGTAAGAATTTCAGCCACTGGCCTATTTCTGCGGTTTTTGATTGTAAATTTTAGTATTTCGGAAAAAATAGATTCGCAATTAAAAATGTAGAAAATGTCTAACTAATAAAAAAAAGGAAATCAATAATCAATTTCACAACTAATGGTTTGCAATTTTCCTTGCTATTCGATCTTGCCAATGTCTTTTAAAATACCTCTTTCATTTAAAAAAAAAAAAACACCTCAACAATTTCTTTGTAAGAATAAAAAGAACAAGACTTTATCCGGAGGTTAGGTTAGGTTAGACTGCAATTTATCTGGGGTGATATCATTAATGATTCTTCCCCTGTTAATAATTATTACTTGTAGAGTATATCAAATGTGATTTATAAAAGAGTTTTTTAAAGTTTTTAATCATTATCCACAAGTTGTTTCAATTTATTAATATAATGATAAAAAGTCTCGTAATAATAGAATAATATAAAGTCATGTTAATTATAAATTTGTTATAAATATTTGTTGTTAATAAACAATTGTTCTATAATTTAATTAATATTGTTCCATTTGTATTTTTAAATAGATTTAATATAATTTTTAGTTTGATTATTTCAGACATCCATTTTTTGAGACTGTATTTTCGAGATTATTTTATGCGGGTATTTTTTTTCCAGTCTTTATTTTTCAAATCTATTTTTTCCAAGTCCATTTTTTTCGGGATTCTACTTTCCCACATTGTTTTAAACTATTTTCAATGGCGTTGCAATAAAAAATAGCTTTTTACAATATTTTTTTTAAAGGATAAATATTAAAAGATGCATGTAAAGTACCTAAATAAAAGTTAAATACCAACTTTTTTTTAATTAAATTTAGTCATTTTTTAGTATTTTTTGTAATTATCAATCATAATTCTCGGTGCAAAAATATGGAATCTGGAACTTTAACAAACATTCCGTTTCTTGCCCCATTTTATTAGAAACATACTATGTATGATAAACAATATTAAATATCCAAATTTTAAAACCCATCTTTTTCTATATAGTAGGTAGAGAAGAAAACCAAGATACAATTTTTTTAATTGTTAAAAACCGTATTAATTTTTTTAGTTGTTTTATCCATTAATAAGAAAAATAATAAATAATTCCATATAAATGTACATCGATAAAAAATATTTGTACATGACGTGTGATTGAATATGTTAAAAAAACTTTATGTTTTCTTTAACAAGCTATCTATGTAGGCAACAAATCGTCCATTGAGAACAGATGCGGACAGGTACGGTTTAAACGTTTTTCTATATCGAAGAATTTACCTGAATAATAAATACAAAGGTATTTGTTTCTTTATTTACATATTGCAAGTTCCATTTATCGTCACCGATGTGTTTAATGTCATTCATGACAGACTAACATAGCACATTTATAAAAAAATATAATAAAACACCAGAAAACCGACACTTTTTATTTGGTAAATTTCCCTTCATTTTTTTAATTCAAGATTTAAACAATAATTACGGAAACAATAATAATGAAAACTTACATAATTTCGAAATCTACCACAAATACTACTACTACCCTACCAGATACTTCGTTGGAAATTGCTTTGCTCCGTTTCTACTGTTTGTCACTTATTTAAATAAAAATCAAATCATTTTATTAAAACGTAAGCAGTTGGTATGCTGTCTATCCGCCTATTGAAATTTATTTGATTTACGTTGGATTGATTTGCGCGTTCACCAAATATTACCTATGCACAAATCACATTACAGAATATATACTTACTTACATGAAATTATTAATGTGTGTGAAAGGGTTCTTTTTTTTTTATGAAAATAGTCGCAAAAAGGGTAGACCTATCGTGTGCGCCGCGGACGGCCCGCACTGCGACTATTAGAAGGGGAAGGGAGATTATAGAAAGGAAATGATTGTGGACACGCTTTTTAAAAAGTTGCAGGTCATAGTTCTCAGAAAAAACTGATTTTGGAAGCTTATTCCATTCCGTAGCAGCCCTGTAAAAGAAGAATTCTTGATGAAGATTGGTTCTTGTAGTGTCAAGCTTGAGAGTAAATGGGTGTGAAACTGATCAGCGTGCCGAGTTCTTCGGCCGAATGTGGCCAATGGTGGTACAAGAGTTTTTATTTCTCTGGAGCATCGACGATTGCTTCAAGATCTCTATTGATGGAATCAAACTGTTCCTGCCTAAGTCTATTTGTATCATTCACCGAAAGTGATCGATAGGATGTGAAAGTTGAGACAAGTGTGCTATCGTCTGCGAAACTGTAAATGGGGTTCGTGGTGGTTTTCAAGAGGTCGTTGATGTGTAAAAGAAATAAGGTGGGGGACAGGATGGAACCCTGAGGGACCCCGGCATTAGTTTTAAACGCATCAGAAGAAATACCGTCAACTGCCACATGTAAGGAGCGATCTTGCATGAAGCTCAAGAGCCATTGGCGCAGTTTGGTTGGGAGACCGTAAGCAGATAATTTACTTAACAATGCCTGGTGCCAAACGCGGTCAAAGGCTTTAGATATATTCAAGGCTATTGCACGAGATTCACCAAACTTTTCAATAGTGTTTGTCCAGAGCTGAGCGACATAAGCCAGCAAATCTCCAGTAGACCGAAGTTGTCGAAATTCATATTGTCTGTCATGGATTATCTCAAATTTTTCCAGATATTTGATAAGTTCTGTGTTAATCGCTTTTTCCATAACTTTGGATATGACTGAGAGCAATGCAATAGGGCGATAATTTGCAGGAATAGTCTTCATTCCTTTTTTCAGAATCGGTTGGACCTTAGAGTTTTTCCACATGGACGGAAATACTCCTTTGCTGTATGATAACTTGAAGAGTCTACAGAGAACTGGGGTGAGCTCTTGAGCACAGGTCTTCAGGACAATTGTCGGAATTCCATCTGGTTCTACTGCCTTATTGGAGTCAAGATTTCGTAGGATTTTCCTGATAGTGCGATGGCGGATAGTGACCTCAGGCATTGATGCGTTTATTCTAGGTATCGTTGGGGGTTGTTGAAAGGATGGTTGGCATTGAATAATCCATTTGCCACAAATAATTATTAAAATATATTTAAGTTCGTTTATATATCCAATTTGATTTCTCTAAGGAAATTTACCAAGCGGCCATAAACATTTTTATTGGTGAAACTTAGTAAAGTGGTTAAATTTATGAGAAGGGGTATATTATTTTTAAGTAAAGAAGTAAATATTTTGACGCGGTTTTGCTGATATAAAAGACATGCGAAGATGATATGATTTATATCGGCGATAGATGGATGCATTTTTGCAAGAGAAAAAGTTTGTTCCCGCAAGACCCAATTTGTAAAGATGCGACAGAAATTTGCCATGGTTTAGTTTTAGCCCACTAATAGCTAAGGAGTATGATCTCGGAACATTGTAGTTATTAATGTGCAGAACTTGCTTTGGTAAAGTTGGATGTATTCTTGTAAAGTGATTGTTAGATATTTTAACAAACTCTTTCCAACGAATCTCCCAGCTTTTTTTCACCTTTTTTTTTCCAAATTGATAATGTCGTTGAATTCGCATATATATTTTTAGTTAATTCCAAAAGAATTGTGGCTTTTTTAGCTTTAAGGTCTGCTTTTTCATTTTCGTATATTCCCGCGTGACCTTTGACCCATATCAAATTGGCAGTTTGCCGGGGGGTGTATAGTGAGTTTATGGAGTAGAATTGAAACGGATTGATTAATTGAATCCGTTTCGCAGTAAGAAGGAAGAACAACGGTTGGTTGACAATTACTTCTGCGAATTTAAGGCAAGATATTGGTTGAAATTAATAAAAAAATTATCACAAAGAAATACAGATGTTTTTTTTTTTTGTTAAAAAAAAATTTAATATAAATAGACAGTGTCACTTGATCTCTAATAGGAATGTCAAAAATATTTAGATAGTCCACAGATTCTATAATTTCTATTAGTATCTTTAATGATTATTGTAACGTTCGTAACTCATTGCGTGAATCCATATTGTTGGTATACAATTAAATTTTACAAATTTTTAAAACGATCAGAAACGGGCCTGTTTCAGATAGAAAAGCGAGAATAAATGTGGCGAGAGCTAGCATGGGGCACAAATCCAATTGTAACGTGAATATGGCGAGTTGTATCAGCAGGAATCATTCATCATGTTAAGGTTAAATCTTTTAACCCTCGGATTCATATTTAATGATACCGTAGCGATTCAGAGAGTCGAATTACCGCGCAGAAAGCAATCGTTAATATTCTTTATCGAACACTCAAAATTAGACGAATTATATATATCTTAATGTAAAATCGAACCTACCCCAAGATTTTTTATAAAAATAAATAAATTACTATCTAATTCACTTCCTTGAAAATTTTAGTGACGAAATAAAACTTTACAAGCTTGTAATTAGGGCTAGTTCGATTCTATATAAAGATACTTGTCCTGTTAATGGAGGCTATGGCTTATTTCTCCAATTTTTGCATTGCGGCAGTTTCTCCAAATCTGCTTGATATTCGTTCTCAGTTCTAATTTCTTTTTTGTATTTATTTAATGCTTCAATTTTGTGGTAGGGTGTTTGAAATCCAAAATAATAGGTTTTTTAGTGAAATAATTCAGTGGTAATATATTATTAAAGTTTAATTAATTATTAAGTTAAATAGCTAAGATTCGCTAATCCACGGGATTTATATAGGTATATGTATGTAGCGAATATTAGTTGTCTGGTAGAACATAAGTTGACTGATTACATAAAAGGTTTTCTCTTGAATATTTATTAATTATTTTTTAATAAGAATTATACTTAAAATATAGAGATTTTACACCAATATTACAAATATATCATTATTTGTAGGGGTACAAATACTAAATAAAATTAAAGAGTACCTAGTAAAATAAAATAGCAAGAAAAATAAAAATAGAATCATACAATTTTAATATAAAATGTAATTAAATTTGTTATGGTAACACATATTGTGTTTTTGATTTTTTTATTCGATTAAACCGATAACGTTGATATAAATTATGAAAATTAAAAAAAAAATAATTGCAAAATAAGATTTTCTACCCCAATCGCCCCTAACAACGCTCTACCATCAACATTTACGAAAGAAACAACCCGATATATTTGGATACCACCCGCAGTTCTTAATGGACGTAATACTTACGAACTACTTGAGTATGTCTCAGTCCCGTTTGGCGTATCTACCTACCAACATCAGTAGCTAAAAAAAAATTCTTGGTCGAAAAATACCATAACTTTATTTAATGCCGCAAGGTGCCACTATTAAAGGCGCTAGATATATTTGGATTAATATCAATGGGCAGTTTGTGCACCCCGTGGTATTTTATTGTTAAAAGATTGGCCCACCTAATAGGAATTATTTTAATGCAATTAATTAAGCACCACTCATTTTTAAAACCTATTATACGCGCAGAATAAATCAGTAAAATAAAAGCACTTTTAATTTATTTGGGCAAATCCTTGTATACAAAGAACAAAAGTAATTACAAATGTATAAATATCTTACAACCCTATTAATTTATGTAAATATAAAAAACATTAAAGAGTACATTTAAAGTAACAAAGTATACATACTTATCACTAGATTGTTAGGTTGGATCACGTTAATCAAACAAAAGAAAGAATACTAATAAGTATCACCATGAGTTGTCAGTAATATACTTATTTAATAATGACTTAAATTTTGTTACTGTATTAAATTCTTTTACAAATTGCGGTAGTTTATTAAATTCGTCTAAGCATTTATGAAACATACTGTTTATTCCAAATTTAGTGCTAGTTTAGACACTCTAACATCATATTGCCCGATACAAATTTTCATGTATAAAATAAAGCAATATTCCAATTTAAGTTATAAAATTATTTAGTAACTGGTGATAAAAAGTTCAAAATTTAAAAAAATACACGAACTTTCCATGTACTTAAAGAGAATTGATTACCCGACCATGGTGAATATTGGGATGCTCCATCGCCGGTGAACATAAGAAGAAGAGAGTGGGTCGTTTCGATAGCAACATAAACATATTATTACACTTAACACTAATTGTTCCCCATCGTAACTTAACACCTATGGTGCTAAGTCGGCAACAACATTCACAGCAGTCTACATTTCAGTACTGGGACCGTTTCCACATGGTACATCATGACAGAAATATACCGTGCTGTGAAAGACAAATGCCGATCGATTTTGAAAATATGGTATGGTAGTAGTACCAACTACCCACATTTTGTACGGACGTACATATTTGTGTGAGTGTGTGTGTATATGTCTCTTTGTTGGTACGGAGATGTTGCGTGGTCAATGCTACTGACTACTAAAGATAAACATACCTGTATAGTATTGGAATAGTGGCGATACGTTACAGACAATACAAAAAACAATCTTAAAATCATCCACCATCCAATATTTTTAGTTTTGATTAAGCTTTAAGCTATTGTACAAGAAACACTAGGGTCAGACAATGCAAACAACAAAAAATTTGTTTGCTAAAGTAGACAATCGTCCATTAAAGCAATGTTCCTAAATAGTGGCTGTCTAAATTGAAGTGTTGATTTGTTAATATGCATATCTTAAAGACGTACAGTCTAGGGCACTGTTCACGAATGGCCACTTTTATTTAAAAATTATTAATATTAATTAAAAATAAAAGTTGAAAATAAGTTAAAATAAATAAATCCGATTGTTAAACATTACTGTAAACAAAAACATTTAATAAAGAAATATAGGTTCATTGCTCCATTGATGAATAACTTATCAGCTAAAATTTGAATTGGTAAACGGACTTGTCTCTATTGATCACGAGCAACGCTTATCAAAATCATCAAATTTACGCTAAATTAACGATCATACATTGGACAAGAGCAGTCATTTCGTAAATTAAGACTGTCGTCGTCGCGTTGGAACATGTGGGCCATGAATGTGTCGAAAGCTTTGCATGTCGTATATAATAGTTTTTAAAACAAATATACAGGTACAGTTGTATTCACTGAAAATTGGTGCAAGTCTTATGACTAGATTTTGCCATATTTGCGTAAATCAGGCTTTTTGTATCGACGCCGGCGCCGATAGACAAAACAAAAACAAATATAAAATGTGATAAATTATTTTAATGTATTAGAATATTTCTACAACGCAAATTTTTAAACTCAACGTAACCAATAACAATAAAAATAACAAATAACAATAACAAAAAACTATAATTATAATGAAAAATATTTAATATTTGGTAATATGACCATTTTTTCGACTATTTGAACCTATCTGTCTGTAATTAAGTTAATTAAATTCACATTTGGATTAAGCTCTTTCCAGCATTCGTAAATACCTTCCCATAATTCATCAGAATTGTTTGGTCTAAAATTTCTTTTATATATATATATATATATATTTCTAAATTAGGCCTTAAACATTCTCTATGGGATTAATATCGGGACTGTAAGCGGGCCATGGCAAGACTTTAATATTATTAAGATAAAACCCATCCCTCACACCATTTGCGGTATGAACGGAACAATTATGCTGAAAGACGAATGAGTTACTTGGATATATTTGTCCAACAGATGGGAGTATTATATCTTTTAGAACAAACAGCGGTAGGTTAGGACCTGTGTCAATTACAGCAGCATTTCTTGCAGTTTTAAAAGAATTTGCCCTTAGATTTCCCAGAAATCTTGTTCAGGGATGGAAATGCGTGCCGGACCAGTACCAACTTTTCTTCTCAAAGACCCCTCTTGAATCCAACGTTGCTTAATTCTTGAATAAAGTTTTTGCTCTTTCCGGTAAAATTTGCTAATGCACGTATTGACCACCCGCCTTTAATTCTGGCTGTTATTTGAGCTTTTTTATTTTTAGTATTTTGACACTGACTGGCTTGTCAACCATACATTATTTTTAAGTCAAATTCAATCACAACCGATTTACACTATAACAATTTCAGTACCCATTTTCTATGAATACGACTGAACATATCTCATACTAAATTACTGCTTCCATCCAATTTAAAATTTCTCCATTTCCAGTCTCTAGTCGTCATGTTTTAGATAATGTTGCACCTTATTCGTACAATTTTGAGCTAATAAAAAAGTATTCACTGAAAATAACGTGGTGTTAGAGAAAAGCTTAATTGTAGAATCCTGTAATACTGCCGAGTGTTAATGTGTATCAAGAATAATAACAAACTATTGTTATGGGAATGATAATTTTTTTTTTACTCTATCCCATTCATAGACGGAAGACAAATGCCTTGGAAAATCTAAAAGAAAATGTAAACTTAAATTAAAATAATAACAAAATATTAATTTAGTTAGCTTTTTCGCGACTGGAATACTTTATTTGCTTTCACATATAGTAGGGAAAAGCATGAAAATTTTTGTTTTTACGAATACCTTTATTATTATTTTTCTTCAAATTAAAGCCAATTGTGTACACCTGTTCATTTATTAAATATAAATTTCTGCGACCACTTACTATCAAAACTTTATGAGTATAAACAAATTGTATCTAGTTGTCCTCAAAAGTTTATTAATTCACTCAATAATGTCTATAATGAAATAATTGCACCTTAGATCTATCACAATAACTACACTAATGAGATAAGTGTTTGGAGAGTTTTGTGTCATCGATGATTTATAAAGTACATTTATTATTTTATTATTCAAACAAATATTATCTTTAAAATGTATTTGCTCACATAATAATAAAGAAAAGTTATGTAAAAATAATATGAGCTTGCTAAAGTGAACATTTGGTGGTTGTGTTTGCATTCCAAAAATATAAAGCACTAGAAATGAACAGGTTTCTGAAAAAAAACTTAACAATATTTTTGCAAGTCACAAGCGCAGGGACGGTTTATATTTTATAAACCAAGAAAAAAAACCAAATAATGGGGCAATATCAAAATATATTATATTTTTTTGTATTTTATCAACAAAGGAAAATAATTGTAAGTACCTACTAACTACACATTCTCAACAACATAAGATACGCGTATGACATTATAATATTCGCGCAGTCCATCGATGACCTACAGAGACTTATTAATAGGGTAACTGAAGCTTGCGAAGTATTTGGTTTGAAAATAAATACGGCAAAAACCAAATACATGCTAATAAGCAAAGAAATTCATAATCAAGTTGCTAGTGTCTACGTCAACGGAACACAATTAGACAGAGTCTCGAGTGCGAGCTACCTTGGTTGCAGGATAAACGAGGAACTGGGATCCATTAGTTGAAATCAAAATACGTATTGAGTGTGCCCGGGCAACATTTATTCGCATGAAAAAACTTTTTACCAGTCACGATCTATCGATTGCCTTGCGAATGAAGATGATTAGAGCATATGTCTTTCCATTTCTTTTGTACGGAGTCGAGAGCTGGACACTAACAGAAGCCACGCTCAAACGTCTACAAGCTTTCGAGATGTGGTTGTACAGGAGAATGCTAAGAATAAGTTGGGTGGAAAAAATCACAAACGAGGAGGTGCTTAGAAGAATGCATAAAGATACAGAAGTGGTCAATATTGTAAAACAACGAAAACTTAAATATTTCGGACCTATCATGAGACACCCAGAAAAGTATGACATTCTACATCTTATAATATAGGGTAAGATTAATAGTAAGAGACGCCCCGGTAGACGAAGAACTTCCTGGCTCAAAAATCTCAGACAGTGGTTTGGTCTCACCACTATACAACTTTTCCGAGCGGCTACCAACAAAATAATGATTGCAAACATGATAGCCAGAATGATCGCCAACGATCGTTAAACAGTCATGGCACCTAGAAGAAGAAGACTAATTACACACGTGGTATTTTAGATTACATAATTTAAAAACATTGTAAATTTATTTTCGCATTTTATCAGTAAATACCAGATAAATAAATAACTGTTTAAAATTTTTAAAATTAGTAACTTATTAAATTTTTATTTGCTTCAAATAAGTAATGGCGTGTCTACTGCAACAAAGAATCCCACTAGTTAATATATTGCCATAAAATTTATTTTACACAAAAGAGTTAAAGTTTCCGTAGCCAGGAAAAACAGTTGTAAATAACATTGCAAATGGGTATTGAATATTTATACATATATGGGTCAGTAATAACTATTGTCGTTGTTCATTCTATCGTAGTAATTTATTTGTCATTTGGCTTTATAATAACTTAAGTTTTAATGTTTTGTCGACCATTATCCACATTGTATTCGACCACAAATGCGTGTCATTGTCGTAATTCAGAATTATAATCAAACGCCACACACACAAATTACACCATACATCACAAGAATGGATATTGCTAAATACACACGACTTGTGTATTTGGAAGTAACGGTTCATTTTGTTAGTAAAAATTATCATTACTAATTTAATTTAACAAACACTCGAGTACCTTAATTTTTTAATTTTTAACTCAGCTATTGGTAAATCTCGACTACCTCACTGACCAGAATAATATGTAGCCATAATTTTCTTCTAAAGCATTTATCTTATGAAACACCGTTATATTAGGAATATAAGTAATTCACCGCAACAAGCCGACTTATTTTACGTAAGTTGGAAATACAGTTAGTTGAAAATTGTTCCTTGTTTTTACCAAAAAGATTACGAGACCTAATATGTGTAACATTAATTGAATAAAGCCATAAATGGTATGGTTTCTTAATGGTTTTTAGGAAAAAAATACGATTTATATTCGTCCCAATATACGGAATGTATAAATATTTAATTATTAACAAATTTACAACCAACAAATCGGTTTAATACAGGAGCACACTATAATAATTATAAAATATAGAAATTACCGTTCTACCATCAAACATATGAATAAAGCAACAAATTATAAATTGATTTGTACCGCCGTCTTACTAACTTGTCTAATTAAACCACTATGTATTGTATGACTATAATGAATATAAACAATAAAAAAGAAATAAACTATACAAGATCCTTCTCTAATTAATAACAGAATAAAAAAATGTGAGACGGGGATGTGTGGCCTCGCCATGGCTGTTTAGCTTATACATGGACGATTGTTTAAAATATCTGGAAGAGAGTGCGTATAGATTGAAAATGAATAATTTGATCATCAAATGCCTTCTTTACGCCGATGATCAAATCATATTAGCGTCATCTGAAGAGGAGTTGCAGGTGATGGTTAATGTTATGCATGATGCCCTGAAAGTCAAAGGGATAAAAATAAATATGAGCAAAACGAAAGTAATGGTTTTTGAAAAATGAAGAAAGCATGAGACACTGTAAAGTTTTAATTAACGGAGAAAGAGTGAAACAAGTTAATGAATTTGTTTTCTTGGGTTCAAAGTTTACGAGAGATGGAAAGTATGACAGTGACATTAAGCGACGGGTGTTGGCAGGAAAACAAATAAATGGGGCACTGCATAGCTTTATGAACAGCCAGAAAGTGTTAAAAAAGGCACGTCTGGCTGTGTGGTTAGAGGTGTGTTGGTTCCTACACTTATGTGTGGTAGTGAATGTTAGGTTTGGCAGAAAAATCATTAAAATAAGATTAATGCTGCGGAGATGAGTAGTCTGAGAATTGTATAGCCGGAGTGACTCTGATGGATAAAGTGAAGAATAGTGAGATAAGTAAGCGCTGTAATATGTAAAAGAATATTTGGTTACAAAGATAAATAAAGGAATGCCTTTGTGGTTGGGACACGTAGAGAGGATGAATAAAAGAATATTGACGAAACAGATATGTTAGGCGAGTGTGAATGGGCAAGTCGGTAAAGGTCGACCTCGGTCGACATTGTTTTGAAGAAAGGCTAGATCAAGAGTACCAACAAGCGTTGAGCATGTATGAAAGTAGAAGCGAAAGATGTGTGTAAGAACCGTAGCAGGTGGTCTCTGCCCACCCCTACCAGAAAAAGGCGTGACTATATGTATGTAAAATCTAAAAAAAATGGTAACTTGGTTAGTTTGAAAACTTTTACGGATTTAGCTAATGTTAGTACAACATTTTTTTTTTCATTTAAAAATTTAGGAGCCAGCCCACTTATGGTAGTATTAGACCACCACATAGAGATAAATCTTTGTAGGTAAAAGATAAATTGTACGACATACTAAAGGCTATCTTGTCTGTTAGTCTAACACTTCTCATCACTTTTGACAGGTACTTGTTCACTGATCTTCAGCGGATTGCGAAGATAAATAAACCATTGTTTAACATTTAAAGTAACCTATGATCCTTTTTGGGTAAACGATACTCTTAGCAAAAAAGGGGACTCTTGAAACTAGTCAAGGGTCTATTGAGAACATTCCGAGATGGGCATTCATTACGATATAGTATTTGTTTAACATTAAAAGAAAGAAAAAAGTTTAATTTTGTACGAAGTTTGATATATGTGACTTGTGACAAAGAAAATTTGACTTATAAAAGCGTTGGTGTCAGTCTCTATTGTATTTCAAGTATTTTTGTAACTAAGACTTCTACAGGATGTTTGTGCTTAAAAGGAACTCTGTTAGTTCAATATGAATAACTAGTTAATCAAATGATGGCATAGTTTTTATTCTATTTATCAAATTTTAAACACAAAAATTGTTTGCAATTCATTTTTGTATTAAGTAATTAGTATATTTTAATATATTACTATTTGCACTATTAAGTAGTTTATTAACAAGTACCTATAAAATTATAATTTTTCAACGTAATAAAAAATATTATTTTTTTTATAGTACGGCACCACCTAAATAAAATAATTGTTAATTTTTCATACAAATACAAATAAGTCACTTATAATTTAGACTATTTAATGTACGCAAAAATGTTTAAAGCTAAAGAATGTTATTTCCGAGAGGAGTAATTATTTAACGAGAGAACAAACGATATTGACCTTTATACCTTATATGAATTTACAAGAAGTTGTATTATGCTTTAAAAAGTTATAACGTTAAACAGCAATAATTATAATATCACAAGCATTAAAATCATCGTTATTTCTCAGAACTGTTCTACTCTGAAACCTTGTATGAAACTGTCTTTTTAATCGCTTTTAACTAACTCACCAATTAAGTTAAAAACAAAATTTGGAGAATTACAAAACTTGTATGTTTTACTGCATTCGATTTTTAACAGTTTATTATTACAACTTGTATTCAATCATGTGTATATTCTCGTTTATAATTTGAACCAGCACATATTCGGTCAATCACGTTTTGACATAAAACTAGTTAGAAGAGTTTTCGTTCCGTGATATGGGCACAAATAATACTCCTTATTATTTGCACCGACGAACACCAATCACATTTAGGAAATGAAACATGGACAATGGCGAACATACGTCTGTTATATTATGTTCGCTAATAAAGAATGTGAAAATAAAAGTAATTAAGATTTGCCTAGATAACACTTTTTAATAAATAAAATGCTGTGAATTATTCTATGGTACTTAGTTTAAAATATTCAAGAAAGTAATAATTCCAAAGGATATGTTTCTTTCATATAGACAATAAATAATAATATTCTAAAAGCATAAAAGCTATCGAAAAACAAATTAGTACAATTATTTTAAAGAGTAATCCTAATTAAGCACGTGCTTATTAAATAACTGATTCCATTAAAAGATAACTAGGAAGTTTTTACATTTTGTGCCATTTAATATGTATTGTAATTAATTAATAAAACTTGGTCATATGTTAATGGATTTGCTAAGTTTTAAGCCAGTTTAGACTTCGCGTCGAACAAATCAGATCAAAAATAAAATAATAAATAACTACTAACTTACTGGTAGACTGGTAAAGAGTTAAAAAATTAAATTTAAAACAATTTAACATTAAAGAGTATTTTAAACTTTCACGAATTTTCATGTTTATCTACCTTAATGTCATTAATTTCATTAACTGTCGAAAGAGATTTTCGTAGTAAATGGAGCTGAGATTTAATTCTTTGGGAACATTATAATCCTGTTGTATACAAATTATTTAGTTAACCGATGTGGCGAGCTATAACATCCGATATTATTGTAAAATAATATTTAAGATAATGCAGCACCCTAAAAAATGGTGCGTAGGAATTTTCCTTGACATATACATAAAATGCGGCCTTTGTTAAAAATGTCGAACATATTTTTACCACGAATAAAAACGAATCATTGGTTTTTACTTTAAAGACAGTTATTTCTTCAATATTATTATATAGAATTTGCAATACGGTGTGGTGTAAGAGTTCAAGTATGCGATCTTCGCACAATGCGAAATCGAGACTCATAGCCACACAAAACCATTTTCTTTAAAGTAAGATATATGTATGTCTATGCTGTGTTCTAAAGGTGCGCTTATAATAAATACCACGCGATATACATATTACTTAAATTAGATGTCGACTTATCGCATATGCATGATTTTTGAACGCACCTTAAAGTACCGTTATATTCATTGAAGATGATTTGTTGCATTGTCATAATTTTAATGCTTTCTTTATTTATTTATTGTATTGACTTGTGTCGTCAAACACATAAATACTCCCACACAACTTGTCAATTTTTAATTGCCGTCATAAAGGTATAACTATGTAATAGAAGTGTATGTTTTTGCACTTTTGAAGCTACCGACTAAAATTTTTGAAAAGCTACCAACAAACTTTAATTAATTTGTTTTTTGTTCTGTCAGAACAGCAGGATATAGGAAAAAATCGCGGAGTGGGCGACATCTATTATTGATCGTATGAAATTCTCGAGGAGTGAACAACAAACCGACTCCCATTTGTTTATATGGGTAAAAAGTGAACTTTATATATTATTTCGAGCAATTTAAGCATTAACAGTGTTATATTTGAACGATATTTTGTGAAGAATTGGTGTTGATAAACCACAAAATCCGAAAATGCAAAGAATTAAAAAAGGTGATACGGAGAAAAAATCACTAAAAATATGCTCTGCTCTTCAATACTCTACATATGGCAATTTGATTATATCTTTGCATAAGTTTCTTTCAAATTTCAAGGCAGCTCAGAAGTGAATAAAGATCTTAAAGATAGGAAAACCAATCTCAAAGTTTATGTTTGTTTGCAGCAAGCGCTTTCTGAAAGATGATTTTTTTCAGTTTGAAAGCCTCCTGATATCCTCCTTAATCTGCTTTACAGGAACATTCACAAACCCATGTCTCATCTACCTTAATAGTGTTTTTATGAGGGGATTGTGGAATTGTAGAGAATCTCGTGCATAAACTGTTAATGATTTTTTAATTAAGACCGTCAGTTCCACATAAAATAATGTGGCCAGCCTTTAAAACTTCTTCACCTTCCTTAATTGGTCAAACACGTTCAGCCACATAATACAATATGTCCGAAATTGATATTTCGACTTTCATAGGCATTGCAACAAGAATTCCAGGGACAACAGAACTGAAAAACTTCGAAAACAAATCAAAATTGATACCTTGACACACCTGTTTTTTACTGTTATTTAACAAGAATCCAGCGACAATTCGAAAACAAACCTTAAATCCAGCTTCAATCCAATAGTTTAACACAAAAAATCAACTCAAATTTTTGAGATAACTAAAACTCCCTTCAATAAAAACTTTGGTTTAACAAGTGATCAAATGACAGAATATTTGTTGTTCACACCTCGATCCGATATTTTGTCATTTACAGCGCCATCTCGCGTTACGTGATTTTTCCTTATTGTTAATCTGTAGAGAATAATAGAGTAATATTCAGTGCAGTAACTTTAAATGTGATCAAGATGCCCTTCAATATCGTTTAACCCTTTTTCAGTGTTATTAGATTTGGGAAAATTATTTTCTACTATTAACAAAAATTCAAACTTTTAAACGGCCGGTCCTTCATGCCGTGTTACTATGACTCAAACATATCTAGATGTTGGTGATATTCTAAATCCTTTTCTAACGATCTTATAATATTCTCTTACACGTGATTGTATTTTATAAAAGAATGAATTGTATCGAGTATGAGAGTTTAAAGTATATGAAAGAGTTTTGCTTACACAAATGCTAATGCGACGATTCATGCTCCGACATATGTAGTTATTAAACTCGTAGTTAGTTTTATAAACCTATGTTGTTTTTTAAAAGGAAAGTTTTGACGTAATATTTTAGTTACACTTTATGACTTAGCACGATTTAGTGCAAAAAAAATTTCGTGTAATATTTCAAAATATATACTCACCGCACTGCGGCGACGATATCGACTAAAGTTGGACACACGCAGAGCTTTATGGAATGATTTACAGTGAACTAGGAAGTTGATCATAAGTCTCGTGTTGTATCTTCAGCTGGATCGTAAACTTGTCCGCAATTTCCCATTCTGCATACGATATTGCTCTTAAATGAGATAATTAGGAGTAGGTAGTTGAATAGTTGCAAACTAGTAATTTTCGCTTTAAATAGAGTTAGTTGACTTGAATTATACGCTAAAAACTTGAATAGAATCTAGAATCATTGTACAATAAAGTTTAAATACCAAACGGTTTAAAGTCACAAAGAAATGTTAAATTATATTTATACATTATAAAGTAACAATAATTATAATGTATAAAAGAATATTATTTAAGGAAACCTCTGTTTTAATAAATAATTAAGATAAAAGTTTAATAAATCGAATTACCATTGGACATCAACAATTCGTAGAAAGCGCGTATTGGTCATCAGCGATACGTGGAAAGCGCTAGCTTTTTGTCAAATTATATATGACAGTTATTCTTACATATATAAATAGTATCCGTCAATGTGATTATCGAGTTATTGATAATTTGTATTTCATCTTCAATAAACATATTTTGTTCATTATTTTTCACTAGTGAAGTTAATCTTAATCTGCGCGTGTCCTAAATTTAACTACTGCTATCTGTTATAAATCCTATGCTCCAAAAAATCTAAAACGGTACAATCCCATTGTTTTTCTCTGTGATAGCAATTAGCGGTATGCTATACCTGTCTTTTTATGCCTCTTGTAAAAGTCCTTAATAATGATTGCTAGGTCCTTCTGAAAAGAGTTCCAGTCTTTTCTCTTGGAGTTTCTTACGTAGGTCACCTTCGGTCGAACTTTGTCGAGCCCAAAAATGATCTTTTTGTGATCCGAAAAGGAGGGTTCGTTCGAGCCCCTTTAGTCCTTTATCTCGTCAATTAACTGCCTAGAGCAGATGGTGAGATCTAAAACTTCCCTTTTCACGAAGGTAGGTTCGCTTTCTCTTTTGAGAATCTCTAGATATGTTTATATGTTTAAAATAACACAAACGAATATTGTATTTTTGTGTGGAAAGCATTAAGTACATCAGGATTTTTACTTTGACAGCGGAGTTTTTCGTTTCAGTACCACTGTCAATAGTCAAGATATGACAAGAATTGTCTTTAATGTAAGCCATGAGTAGCAGAGTCGCATAGTCGTATCTTAAGGTGAAGCTTCACCACGTCCACTATTCACTTCTTGACAATAAAGCAAGGCGATCTTGGAATTTTTGTAAAACATTTTGTAGAAACTCAGGGGTTATGTTGTTAATTTCTTTCACTATTCCAACTTTTAAATCTGCATTATTGCTGAATATAGAATAAAAATCCCTTTGAACAGGGTACCACATGATCCCCCTTCTTTTTTAAAATTTTTACCGGGTACTCATTGATAAATAATAAATTACGTTCTGGTTTTTAATAATTTAGTATTTTTAATCACAATTACAGAAATATGTCGTCTTTCTGATTAATTATATCAACAAAATGTCATACAACGTTCAAATAAATAATTAATATTAATAAACAAATTTAGATGGCACGACAGTGCTAAATTTGAATTAGTATCTTAACATTTATAATTATTCAGAGGGGGTGCAAGAAGGGGGTAATATTTTCATGCTGTAAATTGTCGAATTGCCAATAGAAATCGACCCGTTTTAGTTTTTTTTAGCAAATACGTATTAACGCTACAAATGAATTTATTTTATACATATGGACCGCATAGTAGGTAAGTACTCGTATAATATATTGTATAATAATTTATTTATTTTTAGGTGGGTATCTAAGTATTAAGTTTTTTAAGTGTCTCTTTAATGACATATTACGATAATATAATTATCACTTATTAACGTAGTATTATTATCATTTATGTGACGCTTATATATATATATATATATATATATATATATATATATATATATATATATGTGTAAGAATTTATAGAAAACTGTAGTGTTAGTACAGTCAACTATAAAGGTATTTTCGACAGCGTGAATAGATGCAAAAAATGTTTAACTGATTGTTTAAAAACCAGCTTTCTCCTATTTAACAAGCATCTGTATATCTTGCTTCCTAAGTTGGGGTGTTATACACGTTTATACATTGGATATAATTCACTACCTTTCGCGACACATAGTCAGGGGAGTAGTTGTTATCTGATGCACAATCGACCCACACATATACCTATATAAAAATAGGTATTATACAGCGAAAGTAAGCTGGTTTTTAAACAATCAGTTACAAATTTTTGCATATATATATACATAACCTTTTAACATTATTTCAACCAAATGGATGGCATCTTTAAGATTATTGTAATAAATCAATTTATACCAAAATGAGGGTTAAAAAACTATTACCTCTTCACCGTCGGTATGTAAAACAATTTTCCTTGCGAATATAAATTAATAATTAAAATATATTTTAAGAAACTTTATAATAGATATTTTAAAATTTAATACAACCCACAACTTACTAACTTATTAATAGTAATCACTTTAGAAAAAAACATTACAAAAATAAAAAAAAAAAAATAATAAATCCAAGACAAAGCAATTAACCAACAAAGGAATATTGACAAATGTAAAATGGTAATGATTTATATTACTGTTCAACAACTTCGTACAGTAAGATGCGTGGGAAAAGTACAAAACAAAATTAATCGAAATTAAACGGCGTTCATCGTAATTTTACATATTTTAGTACAGGCGATTATTAACTTTGGTTCCCACCGACAATTACTTTTACCACTTTTAAGCAATTATCTGGTAAATATTGACTTGAAAAAACTCCTCACCTTCGTGTTCTTTAACAAACTTAAGACTGTTTTATGTAAGCAGCACAATTAACTATAACCCACTAACAATATGTCCTCCAAGATATATCAATATGAAAATGTGACGTCATAATTGCCTTTTATTTGCAATTTTTCATACCTTTTGATACAAAATTTATACTCTTCGCATTTTACCAATCTTAAGTGTATTTTTGCTACACGCACATACGCACATAGGTATTATAGATTCTTGTTCTTTTACTTATGGGGTTATTCTTTTATGCCCAATTTGCTTACACTTCTTTATTTTACAGAACCATAATAGATACTGTTCTTTTTTTAAGTGTTGGTACCTATTTTTATTATACGCAAGGCCCAACTTTTTAAGGCTTCATTCTAAGGTCCTTAACTATAAAGTCGTTACACAATCAAGCTGTGAATTCACATCCTAAGTATTTCAACATGACAATCTACACTGAAATATCAACGATTAGCATAGAATGGAACGGTAGAATCATTCATCAAAGTGTAGGTACCAACTATGACCAACATTTACAATTTTTCCCAAACGAGTACCCATACAAGTGTTACATTACACACACATAAATCAACTTTGTGTGACAAAAATTCTTTCGTGTCCATGTTTTCAGGTTTTTCTTTTACCGATAAATAATCTATCGATGTGTTATTTTATTTCTATAAATATTTATATGTTTGCGAGTACGCCGAGATCACTTGATGTCGTCAGTCTTGTCGTTGAATCAATTAATGTACCTATTCATATTTTTTTTTGTAATTATAGATACTTTAGGAAGTACCTAGAATCGTGTAAAGTTCTTGCTTTTTAAATAAAATACACTAATACGCTAATAATTAGTATTTAAATTTGTACATTTAATTATTATTTATAAAAATTGTGGATAAAAAATTTATTTCTTTTCCTAATAATGCATATTTTAAGATTCGTTATGCCAAAATTAGTAGATGTCCGTAAATGCTAAGATTAATGAACCTATAGAACAAGTGATAGAATTTTGCTTTGGTGACGGAAGAAAAAATTAATCTAGAAAAGAAATAAGAAGGAAAATAATACTAGCCAAACAAGTCTTTATAAAGAAAAATTCCCTTTCCTCAAATAAAAACATGGTATACGAACAAGAAAAAAATTCACAAAAAGTTACATGTGGGGCACATGCATTTACGCGGCCATGAAACTTAGACAATCAATGGGAAGATATAAAAGACCGATTGGAAGCTATAAAAATGTTATCACGAAAGATGACAAAGGCAATAGGGATAGAAGAAAAAAATAATTATAGCCAAAATAAAGGAAAATTAAAATTTAAATAAAATCAATACATACATACATACATACATATAGTCACACCTTTTTCCCGTAGTGGTAGGCAGAGACCATTTCATTCCATTTGCTACGGTTCTTACACACATCTTTTACTTCTTCTACTTTCATCAGTGCTCTCATATGTGCTCGTCGGTTTTTGGTACTCTTGACCTGGCCTTTCTTCAAAACAATGTTGATCTGATCAAGATATGTTCGCCGAGGTCGACGTCTCCATTCACACTTGCCTTATAAATTTGTTTCGTCAATCTGTTTTCATCCGTCCTTTCTACGTGTCCAAACCATCTAAGTATTTCTTTATCTATCTTTGTAAGCACATCTTCTTTTACACTACAGCGTTCTCTTATCTTACATAATACCAGTAGTTCCAAATTTGTAATATTCGTCTTACCGTCACCATCGACGTCGTCCGTATTAGCATTTAATAAAATATTCCATGTATTGAAAATCAACATTGTATTTTAAATAGACAATGAAATCGTGTTTTTAATTTTATAAAATAAGGAACATAATTCACTTCGTGTTGAAAGGTATTTATCTTTAAAATAATATCAAAAGAAAATTTTCATCACTTAAAAATTAGGTGTTAAAAGGTAAAAGAACTTTTTAAAATTTAAGACTGTAGGTACTAACTACCAACTTATGAATAATCATGCCTTATAGCTTGTCCAAGAGTTTACAAAGGATTGAAAGGCGATGATTGAAGATTAAAAACAAAATTTAAACTAATACTAGTAGAAATTTTTGAATACTTGTGCATAACTTTCAACAAATTTTTATTATATGATTAAAATTTTAACTGAAATTAAGTCTTTTTAAAAAAATCGGTGTCTAATTTTTTTTGAACTTAATAATAATATTTATAATAATATATTTCAAAAAAAGGTGACTCCATCTCTAGGATCGGTAAAATACTGAAAAATAATTGGGGTTTTCTTAGTAAAAGATTTTCGTAACGCCATCCGTATTCAAGATAAAGGACGTTGAAGAAAAAGATTTATACACATTTATTACGATTTTGCCGAAACAAATGGAAACATTGTAATGAAATTTTATACGAATATGTTTCAAAAGCTGATACATCCCATGAATTTGTTTTTATATCTGACTCTCATAGAGGGTGCTAGTTATACGGTTCGTACCAAGTAGTATTGACCATAACTTTTTTAAGGTTAGATTTATTAATCAAAATTTCGAGTGAACTTAAACATCATTCAATTTTACACAAAAAAGTTACTCCTGGTAAAACTCGATACTGTGTACCGTTTTCGGAAAATTTTTATATGAAAATTATGAAGTAATAACCGATGCTGGTATAAAGTAATGATGTTTTAAAAAAAGGTGACCCCGTCTCTAGCATAAGTAGAAAACCGAAAAATAATTGGGGTTTACTTATTACAACATTTTCGTAACGCCATCCGTATTCAGGATAAAGGGCGTTGAAGAAAAAAAATTTGGTTTGGTATGGGGTCACCTTTTTTTGATACACCCTATATTTTAAAATATATACAAATATATATATATATATATATATATATATATATTAGAACAAAGAAGGTTAGACAGAAGGGCATGATCACTGGAGCAACAAGTTAAGCAATTATCCGGCACACATAATGCGTTTATAAATATCTTGTAACGTTTTAACGACCTAATTTCCGGTGCAATAAAATTCGATTAACCGGAAATTTCAGTTTAATTTCCCAAAACGGTTACCGTATCCCATCGCAATCAATAATCTAACTACATACATTTATGCATTCCCATAGACGATACACGCAACACTGAATATTCTCGTATTATATTTTTAGAATGGGATAAATATTAATTATTTATTTTATTTTTATACCACCCATTGTAGGCTAAAATCAGAATAAATGATAGGGTAACGTGATGCTGTAAATAGTAAACTATTTACTAATACTGTATTATCGTGAGAACCTGCTTTATAAAAATTATCCCAGTTGGCACCTTGCGAATCTAGTTTAAAAATAATCCATAATTCATAGATTTTTTTAATTGGAATGCATTTAAAAGAAAGCCCTTGAAACAACTATTATTACAATCACGTGATAATAAAATCAACTATGATAATGAATATTTTTTCTTAAATATGTTTTAAAAATGTCGTTAATATTTTATAAATAAATAAAAACCGGAATTGTGATAATTTATTTCCTACTACTTGATTCGACATTTAAAGCACAACTAATATTATAAATAAAAATTATTTGTTGTGCAACCAGTATCTTATAAATATTATAATGTAAAAAATAACATCTAAACACAAAAATAATTTTATTGTAACAAAAATTATAAACAATATGCAAGATATGCAAGCGAGAACTTTAGTACTCATTGTCTGATAAATTGACAATAAAATCAAAATTGAGTGCAAAAGTAAGAAAAAACATGCAAAGTTTTCTGTAACAATTTCTTTCTTACTTAAAAATACTCAGTGCTAAATAACGTCAGAACCAATACTAGAATGCCACCGTGCACTGGAAAGCGCTTTTCAGGCAAACTCAGGTCTGTTAGGTCAAAGGGTACACGGGGTGCTATAACAATATAAAAACTGAAAAACTTTGTCTAGCGGTGGAAGTCCATCGTGGACACCGGCCGCTTTGTGTGAATCACGTACCGGTAGTGCCGGACTCTTACCGACTAAAATCACCCCTCTACCATGCCGCTTCTGCATTTGGGACTGTCCGGGGGATATAATGTCAAGTACAGACGACACCTGTAGGTTTAAAATCAAACAGGATTTTTAGCATGGATGGTTTACTTGTGTCGTGTAGCTAAACTTGTCGTTTTTATATGTAAATGAAACTTTTATTAAAACGAGTGTATTAGCTTACAACCAGTATATATACGCCATTTGTGTGGGCGATATTTAAAAAGACCTACTAAGGGGGTTTTCTTTCCTTTGGGACTCCAGTTTATCTCTTTTCTTTTTCTACATCACCGTGTGAAGGAAGTTTGATCCTTCCCTCCACATAGTTGGGATACTTAGTATCTTTTCGATAATGTTTTCTGGGGTAGGTCTCTCTCCTAAGGCCAGCTCTAGGCTTAAGTGTTCATAATGACACCTGTAGCACACGAATATGGTATGGTATGGTTTATTTAAGTCCGTGCAGTATACACACCTGTCATCTGCGCATTTTCCTATTTTATGCGAGTACTTTCTTAAGGAGCCGTGTCCGCTCAGGGCCTGACTCACATAATAGTCCGTAGCCTTGTGTCCACAGTCTATTCAGCTCTTAATATCGGGGATGAGCCTCTTTGTCCACTGCGCTTTTAATTCATTTTGATCCCATCTAACTTGCTATCTCTCTATTGTTCTTGTCCTCTCCTTCTGCGTTGACATCAGCATGCTCCTGTACCTATTGACACCTGTGACTTGCCCCCAAATTGGAGCTGCAGATATAAGAGAACTGACTGTACGACTCCATATAAAATCCTTCTCTTGCACATCCCATGTCCTCTCATGTTGGAGAGGATCCTGGTTAGAGCCGATACTTGCCTCTCTGCTTTCTCACAGGTCTTTTTTATGTGTTCATTAGATTTGCCTATCGTCCAAGCATACTTCTTTGGTGTTTTTCTTACGTCATCCAACAAAAATTGGTTACCGTTCCTCTTGGCCTCTCGGGTGTAACTTTTTCAGCAACAATAAAAAGAATTAAAGAGACCTACCCAATAAATTAGCAGCAGACTTGCCAAAGGGTTTCTAAGTTACCCCTTATTGTTTTGCCTGCTCGTCCACCAAAGAATCCACATTGGGAGGATTGCCAATCCTGGCTGATCTAAAGAAGTCTTTTCCAGGAAATATCACCACTTATTTTAGAACATAAGGCCGGTTGAATACTTAAGAGAGGAGCTCATCGAAGAAGAGGCTTCACAACGCCACCTTCCTCCTCATTTCATATTTAAATTCGAAAGAAAAGTAGATATGAAAAAAACTTTGTCTAATAGAACATAGTTGCCGAATAAAAAATCACCTGGTTCTTTATAAATAACAATACCACGACATTTTTGAATTCTTATTGGCACAGTGAGTCGTGTTACGTAAAGTCTTCCGAACAATCTTGTGTTGAATTATTGTCTTTTTAATTAAAATAGAGATCGAGTCACTTATTATTTATTTGTAACCAATAAATAATAAAATAAAAATAAGTTCATAATTAATTAACGATGAAATTAATTCAAAATATTTTTGGGATTTCAGTGCTACTCTACTATTGGTAAAATTTTTCGGATGATTCGTCGTATTATTTTATGGTATTAAATTGTTTTTAAACTCAGTGAGCTTTAAAGCAACGAAAGTAAAAAAATAATTTAAATCTGATCGTATGCCGAAATTATTAAACTAAAGTAAAAACTAATAAACATTACGTAAAATAAGTTTCGTGGTGTGTTGTTGGATTTGAGTTAAAAGTGTAAACTAAGAATCATTAATTAAATAAATAATAATGTTTAATGGTTTCGGCATGAATAATTGTCCATTGTAATTGGTAGTTTAACCGAAATAGCTACACAGATCTAATGGTCTTTCCTGTCATCCTTATTCTTTCTGACGGTATAGCATTTCCGATTCTAATTTAACCAATCACACGCTCCGCCAGGTATGTTTGGTAATCACGCTGAATTGTTCAGTAAATTACCGCTTCTAGTATTAATATCATTTTATTTTTTACTAAACGTTAATTCTTTTTGTCGGTAACAAATTGCGTTTATTTACTGCGTTAAACCGAAAAATCAGTTGTTCATGCTTGTTATTTTTTTAGTTTGCTACCAACACATTGCTGTTTATTAGTTAAATAATATATAGTGTGTCCACGAATTGGGTGCATTCAAGAAGAAAAATTTTTAACTAAACTTTTGCATAAATTACAAAACTTAAGCTTTAAGCTAATGGATGACGGTTTTTTAATTATTTAAGCAAACATTATTTCAAATTGTCTCGTAAGCTTTTCTCCATTTTTTCTTCACTTTTCACTGCTTGTGTCAGGATAAACGAAGCTGGCTTATCATAGAAAAAGTTGTTTGGCTTCGCTATGGCTGTTTAACTTAAACATAGACAGTTGTTTAAAATATTTTTATTAAATTGATCGTCAAATGCTTTCTTTACGCCTATGATCAGGTCATATAAGCATTATCTAAGAAGTAGTTGCAGGCAATGGTTAATATTATGCATAATGCCCTAAAAGGGATAAAAGTAAATGTACAAACATACATAAAGTCACGCCTTTTTCTCATAGGGGTAGGCAGAGACCACTTCCTTCCACTTCCGCTACGGTTCTTACAAACATCTTTTACGCCTTCTACTTTCATCAGTGCTCTCGTCGGTTGTTGGTACTCTTGACCTGGTCTTTCCTCAAAACAATGTTGATCTGATCAAGATATGTTCTCCGAGGTCGACCTCTAACGACTTGTCCATTCACACTCGCATTATAAATTTGTTTCGTCAATCTTCCTTCATCCATCCTTTCAACGTGTCCAAAGCATCTAAGCATTCCTTTATCTACCTTTGTAATTACATCTTTTTTTACACCACAGCCTTCTCTTATCTCACTATTCATACCTTATCTCTATACTATACTCCTCAGACTACTCATCTCCACAAGTAAATGTAAGTTAGACGAATATAGTGGTTTTTAAAAGAAAATAAAGCATGATAAACTGTAAGATGCTGATTAAAGAAGAAATAGTGGAACAAGCGAATGAGTTTGTATATTTGGGTTCAAAGTTTACGAGAAAGCGAAAGTATAACTGTGATATTGAGCGAAGGGTGTTGGCAGAGAAACGAAAGAATAACTGCATAACTTTTTGAGCAGCAAGAACGCTGTGGTGTAAAAAAAGATATGGTTACAAAGAAAGATAAAGGAATGCTTAGATAGTTTGGACACAGAGAGAATGGATGAAATAAAATTGACGAAACAGATTTATATGGCGAATGTGAATGGGCAAGTCGGTAGAGATCGACCTATTCAACCGGGTCAAGAGAACCAGCAACCGATGAACATGTATGAAAGCGCTGATAAAAGTAGAAGAACCATAAGACGTGTGTAAGAACCGTAGCAAGTGGATAGAAGTGGTCTCTGTCAAACCCTACGGAAAAAAAGCGTGACTATATGTATGTATGTTTAAAATGATTTATCTTAATAATTTTTCCTTAAGCGGCTTTCTCTAAATTTTTTATCTACGCTGTTCTTTTCCGTAAATTAAGTTCAGTGTTTACTTGATTACTGAACGCTAAGTAAATAGATACTTTTTATGTTTTGCTTTTTGTGCTTTTTTCTTTGTTTTTATTATACACTGTCTTTTGGAATATATTTGACACTTTTACTAATTTATAATTTTTTTTTTATGGTACGACAGTTAAATCCGGATACGATTAATATCTGTTCGTATGACCCAATTTCTAATTTAATTTATGAGTAAGTCCCTGCCGTTTTGCTCTCGAGTTGCGTTAAAGAGCTGTATTCGCCTCGGGAAGCACATTGTTCTTAAAAACCTTGCAATTGGAAAATTATCAGTATTTACCGGTAAAGATCTCGACAGTAATAATAGCTTATCGTAATGTTGCATCTTCGATTTTGTTAATGCGTCCTCTGTTAGCCGATATACCATACCAACCATACCATGTGATATGATTGCAATCACGTTAATAAAAAAAGAATATAATTGGTCGCAAGGAATTTCAACTTTAAATGCTTATTCCCATTAAAGCTGGTAAATGCGAGTGTTGCTTTGGTAATATAAATAAACAGAGGGTTAATAGAAGAAATCACTTGTGGATGTTTATGAAGATTCCAAATAATATTGGCTAGTCCTATTAAGACGACCTAATAATATTAAGGTGGGACATGTAGAAAGGGTGGATGAAGGAAGATTGACGAAACAAATTTATAAGGCGAGTGTGAATGGACGGAAGTCGCTAGAGGTCGACCTCGGAGAACATATCTCGATCAGATCAACATTGTTTTGAAGTAAGGCCAGGTCAAGAGTACCAAAAACCGACGAGCATGTATGAGAGCACTGATGAAAGTAGAGGAAGCAAAAGATGTGTGTACGAACCGTAGCGGAAGTGGAAGGAAGTGGTCTCTGTCTACCCCTATGAAAAAAAAGGCGTGACTTTATGTATGTATGTATGTATATTGAAAAGAGAACTGTTTTATAATAAAAACCATGGTGGTATTTGTAAAAAAACAAATACTATCTATCAATAAATCTTACAACTATAAACCAATAAAGTAGAGGTTCTTTAAAATGTTTGGGACCTTAATTATTCCAATACTCGTCATCTCGTTTGGATGGAGTAATTCCGACAATTTAAGATACTAGGTAGATGTGGTTTACCAAATACGGAAACAATATTCCAGTCTTGACTTTATTTGACTTTAACACAGTCTAAAGTAGATTTACAATAAGAAAAGTAAGAGTCACGGCGTATATTTTTCGACTTAAAATGAAAATATTTACTTTTAGAAAGATCTTGATTTTCTAAAATCAAATTTTTTTTTTCTGATTCTGTAATTAAGTAAAAATAATTCCGGTTTATATGGAACTGTAACTTGAAAAATGTTACAAATTGTCCATTTTGTTACGTTAATAATAATACCTTAATATGGGCATTTTTTGGAAATGGAAAATTATCCAGTATTTTATTTTATTATCACGTGATTGTGCTTTAACAATTTATTTTATTTCCGCCTACAATACTTCTAGTATTCTGCTTATGGATTTTAAATATTTGTAATAAATTACAATAAATTTATTAATTTAAAAAAAAAATTTAAAAGGTTAACAACTAGTTAATGTTTGTTATATTCACATTTAATTTTGCAGTTATATATTTAACTGGTTTTTAATTAAGAATTTTGTTGCAATATTTACCTGGATCTTTGCGACTAGTGTAGTGAAGTTCTAAATTGTCTTTCTTTTATTTAAATAAAGCTTTTTTTTATATTTCGACAATGAAATTTCTTTAGTTAAAAGTTAATTGTAAAAGTAGTTTAAATTAATATAGTAAATTTTTTTATACCATTAATAAGTTTCTATTTTATCTTTTGGAAGTAATTTATTTGTTTTTAAATTTAGAGAAACGTAAGAATGGTGCAGGCAACATATACGAAATAAAAATGTAATTTTATTAGAAGAAAGAACACTTCCATTACCATATGTTCACCGGAAATAAAAAATTAGCAGCAACAATGTGGAAAAACGTTAAAAAGAGATAGAAAATCAACCATTGTCGCTGGTTTTTAAAGTCCGGAACACACGCAGTGATGAGACTCATGCTAGCGTGACTGATTATATAAATCAACCTTTATTTTCACCCACCTCTACATCAACTTAACATGAACATTCGTCATGTTTTCGTTACACTTTTTAATTAACGATAATGTAACATGTCTGTCCACGTTGCGTCGAGGCGCACTGCACAGTTTATGGCTTCTCTAAAAAAGAAATGTTACTAGGTATACTTGTATTGATGACTTACATGTTACCATCTAGTCCAGCAAAATGTAGTTTATTGGTTTATGCAACTCGACACATTACTCTCTGCATCTTTTCGTTATTTTCCTTGTGTATGTATTTTTTGTACGTGCCTCTTAAGATTTCCTTAATAGGCATCGTCTTTGGTACCTACTATTGTTTGGAAATAGTACATACATACATACATTCATATAGTCACGCCTTTTTTTCGTAGGGGTAGGCAGAGATTACTTCCTTCCACTTCCGCTACGGTTCTTACACACATCTTTTGCTTCCTCTACTTTCATCAGTGCTCTCATACATGCTCGTCGGTTGTTGGTACTCTTGACAGCTGGCCTTTCTTCAAAACAATGTTGGTCTGATCGAGATCGATGTTCGCCGAGCGGTCGACCTATATCGACTTCCATCCATTCACACTCGCCTTATAAATTTGTTTCGTCAATCTTCCTTCATCCACCCTTCTACGTGTCCAAACCATCTAAGCATTCCTTTATCTATCTTTGTAATCACATCTTATTTAACACCACAACGTTCTCTTATTTTACCATTCTTTACTTTATCCATCAAAGTCACTCCGGCTATACTTTTTAGACTGCTCATCTCCGCAGCAATAATCCTATTTTATGCTTCTTCTGTCAAACCCAACATTCACTATCATACATAAGTGTAGGAACCAACACACCTCTATGCACAGCCAGACGTGCCTTTTTGACACTTTCTGGCTGCTTATTAAGTTTTGCAGAGCCCCATTCATTTGTTTTCCTGCCAACACCCTTCGCTTAATGTCACTGTCATTCTTTCCATCTCTCGTAAACCTTGAACCCAAATACACAAATTCATTCACTTGTTCCACTCGTTCTTCCTTAATCAGAACTTCACAGTTTGTCATGTTTTTTTCTCTTTCAAAAACCATTACTTTCGTTTTGCTTACATTTATTTTTATCCCTTTGATTTTCAGGACTTCATGCATAACATTAACCATCGCCTGCAACTCCTCTTCAGATGACGCTAATATGACTTGATCATCGGCGTAAAGAAGGCATTTGACGATTAAATCATTTATTTTCAATCCATATAACGTACATAACCGTTTATATGTTTATTTCTCCACCAAATTATTTGATTTCCATTTAATTCAAATTACTGTGGGTTAGTAGTTAGTTAGTTAGTCCTTGTTACAACTACATTAAAAAATATTTTAAATTCTATTTATATACGAACCTTATTGTTTTACTTATTGCGTCCAAAAGGTAAATTGTAAATGCAGCGTTCGTTAAGATGCGAAATCTAACTAAAACTGCTACCTAACATAGTATGCTCCGGGTGTCGTTTCAGTCAAGCCGTGACCTCATCTTATGGTTGTTTCTTTAGTGCTTATTATCGATGACAAAAATAATTTGTTCGACATTGACAGCGAAATAATGTTCAACTTTAAATCATGACTCAAATTATTATGGGTTACCTTGGTTCTTATCTTACAGTGTTCATTATTTCAACATCTTTGATCAGCAGAGTTGCGGAACACTTATCGCAATATCTTATTAAACTCTTATTATTTAGATCGATTTATTTTTTATTTAGATAACTTGTCTAAAGTTTTAGCAGTAGTTTTCAAGAAAATCTTTCTTTTAATCTCATTCAAGTACCTACTTCTTTAAGATTTATTATCGTTTTCTTTAGTTATTTTTTTAGTAGATCATTCCTTTTTTTATAAAATTTCCAGTACTACGTCTCTGAACGTATCCCGGTGAAGATTTCTCGTGAAAATTTGGACATTTTGAGGCCATTCATGTCTGCTTTCGTGCGTTATTTACAACCTTTCATCTGTGATGCATGAACGGTCTCCCATGATTTATTCAAACATTTATTGCTGTATATCTGACCTTGTTTTCCAGTTATTCAAAAAATCGTAGCATTTCTGCCAACCGCTGTATAATTAAAAAGGATGAAATTTCTACACAGCAATAAACGTTAAAACAATGTAATTCTGTATTTTTGATTACGCGTACTAGGAAGTGGCTATTCGACCAACTGTTGAGCAACTTATCGCGACTTATTATTTCGCAAATAGTCATTCATTAAAATATTTATGTTATGGTGTTTAAAAAAAATTATTGTTTTCTTGATGGTGTCGAAAAATTGATAGTATAACTTAAAATAAAAATTTCTTAATATTGATTTTAAAGTTTGCCTCGATCCATTTTTCCATTTTTCATTTAAATAAAAAGAAAAATAATATTTTTGAATTTTTAAACTCCATTGAAAGAAAATTTTAAATGAATTTTAAAGGAAATTTCACGCTTCACAAAAAATGTCTCGAGCAAAATATTCTTAAGTCAACCGTTTTTAAATTATCGGATTACTAATGAGCGGTAATGTTGATATAAATAAAAATAGTTTAAATTATTAAATATATAAATAATTTAATGGTTTCTTATATACAAATTTTGAAACGTTTATTACAAAATAAATTCGAATATAATGTAGTAGTCGTCACTAGTGAAGATAATACGATTAAAATATTCGCATATTCGCTTGACTTGGGTAGTAGTAAGTCTGTAAGCCTGGGTGGTGGTATCAACTTTAATCTATTGTTTTCTGTTAAACCGATATTGTATCCTCCAATGGACATTTTTTTACTTGGCTCATACATTATTTTTTACTTGTCCATTTATTTAAGTTTATAAAGTATTGCATATTAATTTATAAGCACAATGTCAAAAAAGTATATATTTAAAGAAAGAAGTCCAAATCTCAAAAAACAAAAGAATTTCCTTTTTGAATAGATTTGGACAAAATATTTGATGTAGCTCATGCAAATGTCTTAAATATGGTAGGCAAAGACAAAAGATAACTTTATTTAAGTAAAAAATATTCCGGTCGACGCGGTTTCATTACACCTACAATTCTACACCGATTTCTTTTGTCTTTGTCTACCATATTTAAGACATTCACTTAAAATATCACCAATTAAATATTTTGAACATTTACTTCAACTGGAACAAATTTTGAACATTAACTTTGAAGTTTTTTATTTTTGTTTTAATTTGTTATTTTTACACATTTAGGCAATAAATTATTATAAAATTAAAATTCATTGAACCTTTTAGAGCCAAATAGCTCGATAACCGATAGAGTAACATGAATCAAACAAGAGTTACCTGTTTTTGTAAAATTTAACGCTTTTTAGTAAACAAATTGGCTTGGATTTACTAAACACAACCAAGTTTAACTAGCGCCCTCTATTAGCAATGCTAAATAAGATTCCAAATTGGCAATCCCCATGCCAAAAAACGTAAAATTGCCAATTTTCAAATAGAAATTGTGAAAAAATACAAAATTATTGCGAAAATCAAAATCCATATTTAATTTTTAAACACCTGGTATTTTGGAAACTAGCAATATTTGTATAAGGCATGTTGGGCAGAATATACAATTTAGAGTTTGCATATTTTACATGAATCACCCTGTATATATATATATATATATATACAGTGCGGTCCATAGGTATGGAATAAATATATTTTTAGCGGTATTATTTATGTATTTTATCAAAAAATCCTGAAATAGGTCAATTTTTATTGTCAATTTGACAATTTACAGTATAAAAATATTACTCCCTTCTTGCACCCCAGCTGAATTATAAGCATCCCCTCAAAAATTGTAAATGAGAAGGGGGGTTGTGTGGCACCTTGTTTGAGAGAGATTTTCATTCTCTGTTCAGCAATACTAAGTTTTTCAAATTTGGTGCACTAGATTGACCTTTTATTTTTTATGGGTTTTGTGAATAATTTTTTGGTGTCTTGAACGACTTTTTCCTGGCGTTTAGGAAGACAGATAAGTAACTACCTGATTTCTTCTTATGGGGTTATTTAAAAACAAAAATATATTTCAATAGACCAGACAATATTGCAGATTTAAAAGCTAGGATAACGGAAGAAATTAACATTATTTCTGAGGTCCTACAAAATGTTGTACGAGAATTCCAAGATCGCCTTGCTTATTGTCAAGGAGTAAATGATGGTCATTTTGAACATTTTATTTAATTGTAAAATAAATTAAAAAACACTTTCTAAAAAATATTTCCTTCATTCTACGTAAAGTATAAAAATTTCATATTTTCAAAACAAATTTTCTTAGCTATAATTGCACCAAATTTTAAAAACTTAGTATTGCTGAACAGAGAATTGAAATCCTTTTTGAAAAAGGTGCAACACGACCTCCGATCTCATTCAAATTTTTTGAGGGGGTGCTCATAACATAACATAATAACGCTAAAAATGAATTTATTCCATACATATGGACCGCAGTGTGTATATATATGTGTGTATATGTGTATATATATATATATATATATACAAATTTGACGAAACTACCTGCTTGACCTATTTGTAGGAAAAAGTTAATCTATATAGAACAGAATAAATTAAAATAAATGTACACGCTTCTGATTAATTTGAAATAAAAATTTACAATAAAAAGAAACACATTTCCTACTACAAAATCATTTATCTACAAAAACAGATTAAACTTAACCTTAAACTTAAAAAGCGATACACCCAATAAAAATTGTACGGTTTTTGTTACATATTTTTAAAGGTTGCTCGTTTTGTTAAATTCCTTTGTTTCTCATTAACAACCAATAATAAGAAGGTTGCAAAATGTCTTTGATCTAGAATGGGAATCGTGTACTACTTTTTATCGACATTAAATCAAACATTCATCCAGTATTTCACTTATAACTGCACATTGTTTTTAAGGACATTTGATATGAAATTGAGATAGAAAATTAACTTCATTTAAAACGATCATTATCTAAATAGAAGCCACACCTTTACGGATAGTATCTTTCGAATTATTTTCAATGTAGTTAATGCAAGAAAAAAATTTTCTACTGTCAAATTTTATTTCATCTAATTGTCATGATAGCTATGTCATAAAAAGACAAATATACATGGTGTTTAAAAAAAAGGTGACCCCGTCTCTAGGATAAGTAGAAAACTGAAAAATGCTAACTCGCCAAGGTTAATAACATGTCGGTGTATTCAACATTTGAGTACGTTTCGATTAACAATATCTAATTTTTCAAATAACAAGGTTTCAAATATCTAATTATTGTTGACTTATCAACATAACTATCAATAAATGTCAGTTTCCATGGCAAACTTAGAGAAAATCAAGATATACCGATTAGAATGGATTTTTGTAAAACGTTCCAAGAAAGGAGAGCCATCAATCCCAAATTTCTAACATGTATCCGTTTTATCGATGAGGTCTCATTTACGCGACAAAAAATTTTTAATTCACATAATGCATACCAATTAATAATAATAATTAATAACTCTCAAACAGGTCTCTCCATGTAATGGTCGATGGAGTTTCATCTGACACTCTACTCATAAATGCTGGTGTTCCGCAAGGATCCATTCTAGCACCAACACTATTTTTACTTCACATCAACGACCTATTGAAAGCAACTTCATGTCCCGTACACAGCTTTGCCGATGATAGTACCCTCCATACCGCTTTCTCTTCCAGGGCCCCTATATCAGCCCGTGAAACCAGAAATGAACGAGGAAGAAATGTTAACAATATAAATATGGACTTAGCAACAATTCTCGAATGGGGATCCAATAACTTGGTAGAATTCAATGCAAACAAAACACAAGCATGTCTTTTCTCTAGAAAAGCCGATCTCACTGTGCCTAACATAACTTTGTCAGGAGTAACCATACCACTGAAGTCATCCATATCGATGCTTGGTATTACTATCAGCAATAACCTTTCCTGAGAAAATCACGTGAGGTTCATTGCCAAAAGTGCATCCCAAAAACTTGGTTTTTTGTTTCGTGCCAAGAGCTATTTCACCTCCAGTCAGATGCTTATGATCTATAAGGCACAGATCCGACCTGTACTGGAATACTGTTCCCATATTTGGAGTGCGGCACTTAAACATATCCTGAAGCTATTGGATTCTGTCCAAAAAAGGGCAATTCGTCTCGTCGGTGATGCCTCGCTTACAAACTCGCTCACTTGTCTGGAACACCGTAGAAAAGTTGGCGATTTGTCTCTATTTTATAGATATTTTCATGGGCGTTGCTCTTCTGAAATATCAACAATCGTTCCTCCTTTGGCAGTCTCTTCGAGATTAACCCGTCAAGTTCAGTCTTCACACCCCTTCGTGGTCACTTTGGAGACCTGCAGAACATCACTTTCCAAAGACTCATTCATCCAACGAATTGCGAGGCTTTGGAACTCATTGCCTAGGGAGGTTTTCCCCGAGGCATACAACCTACAGAAATTTAAGAAGAACACCAACTTCTACCTTCTTTCCCTTGGTTCCCACGATGTTCTCTGAACATTACAGGATATCCCTTTTCGTGGGAACCAGAACATAAAAAAAAAAAACTTTATCGGTTATTACTTCATAATTTTCAAATCAAAATATTCCGAAAACGGTACACAGTAACGAGTTTTACCAAAAGTACTTTTTTGGTGTAATATTGAATGATGTTTAGGTTTATTTGAAATTTTGATTAATACATCTAACCTTAAAAAAGTTATGTTCTATACTACTTGGTACGAACCGTGTAACTAGCGCCTTCCATAAGAGTCAGATATAAAATTTGATTAAAATGTTTCCAGTAGTTTCGGCAAAATCGTATTAAATGTGTATAAATGTTTTGTCTTCAACGCCCTTTATCTTGAATACGGATGGCGTTACGAAAATTTTATACCAAGCAAACCCAAATTAATTTTTAGTTTTCTACCTATCACCTTTTTTGAAACACTCTGTATGTATCTATAGGTAATAATTAGCAAACATTTTGTTAAATATCTTTATATTTCTGTACTTTGGTAGATTAGATAAAACAATTAATTGTAATTGTTTGCACTGTTTTAAAAATTAACTACCAAAATTTTAAGGAGTGTGTCCTATAATTGTAATATATACAAAGCAGAAATAAAATTTTGGCGAAACAAAACAAAGTACCTTCCAATCAAATATAAATTTAGTAATAACAAATGATGCTATACAAAAAGCATTTGTTAATTAAATAAAAGTTTTTTTTTTACATACATACATACATATAGTCACGCCTTTTTTTCGTAGAGGTAGGCAGAGATTACTTCCTTCCACTTGCTATGGTTCTTACATACATTTTTTGCTTCCTCTGCTTTCATCAGTGCTCTCATACATGCTCGTCGGTTGTTGGTACTCTTGACAGCTGGCCTTTCTTCAAAACAATGTTGATCTGATCGACATATGTTCGCCGAAGTCGACCTCTACCGACTTCCGTCCATTCACACTCGCCTTATAAATTTGTTTTGTCAATCTTTTTTTTTCATTACTTTTTTTCTACATCAAAAATAGAAAATATCAGTCAAAATTACATACATACATATAGTCACGCCTTTTTCCCATAGCGGTAGGCAGAGACAACTTCATTCCACTTCCGCTACGATTCTTACTCACGTCTTCTGCTTCTTCTACTTTCATCAGCGCTTCATACATGCTCGTCGTTTACTGGTACTCTAGACCAGGTCTTTTTCCAGAAACAATTTTGATCTGATCAAGATACTTTAGCCCATTTACAGACGCCTTATAAATATGTTTCGTCAACCATTTTTTCATTTATCCTCTCTACGTGTCCGAACCATTTAATCTTTGTTACCACATATTTTTTCACTTATACGTCAGAGTAACTCTGGCCATACTTCTCAGACTACTCATCTCCGCAGCATTGATCTTACTTGCATGCCTCTTTTGCCAAACCCAACATTCACTACCATAAATAAGTGTATCTACCATTATATACCTGTAAGCACAGTCAGTCCTGCTTTTTTTAACATAATTACATATTGTCAAGATTTCGTTATCACAATAGAATAAATTTGGAATAGACTTTTCTCGCGCATTTACAAATGGGTTTATTTTAAGTTTCCAAATATGGTTGTTTTAGAATTTTAAATCTTAAATTTGGGTACTTAATTATTTCTAATCGTAAGCTCATATTATTTATTACTCGAAAAAAAAAATGACATTGTATGTGTACTAATTTTAATATCTACGTAATGGATTTAAACCCAAATAAATTTTATTAAAAAGTACATTTAATTTTAAACAACTCCAATGAATTTACTGCTGTAGCAAAATATTTCAGAAGTTAAATTGTTTGGATTTTTGATTTTTTTTAATTGATAATACATTCATTTTATAGCCATAACGATAAAAACAGCAAATAACAGCAAAATAATTTAATTTTTGTATTTTTTATAAACCTATTTTATTCTTTAAAATGAAGTACCTCCAAATTATTTTTTTATTCCTTAAAATATTTTGATGTCCTACGTTTTACGGGGTTGCAATCGGTTTCTGAACCGTGCATTTAAAGTATCCCTCGTATAACCAAATACGAATTTTTTAAATTAAAATATGTTCCTATTAGAAAATATTAATGTTACAAAAATATACTAATTGACTGGGTCATGCTCTCAGCGGGAAAAATTTTACTCTTTTTCAAGTGATGAAAAAAAAATTCAAGCTGAGATCAAGAATTAGAAATTACTAATACCGACACAAGTTTTTTTTTTTTATATCTTTATCAAATTCATAGATCATTTCTCACTTGTTTTGTGAACGTGCCAGAATGACATGTTAAAAATTTAATTTATCGACGAATAACAAATTGAAAAATTCTGCCAAATCATTGCTGGCGTTGCAAGGTATATACCCCACTGAGGATGTATTTTTATTTTTTTATTTTAAAAGATCAACAGGGTTGGGAGGAATATGTTAACTGAACAAAGTATGCTAATTTGACCGACAGGGCAGGTTATTGCGATTGTGACAGTGCTCGTCGCAACCTTGTTAATAGATTAGGTACCTACATAAATACATATTCAATAGTTTTGGATCATCAGTGATCTTTAAAATAATCAATTTAAAAAAATCAATCATCGTCAAATATTTCATTTAAAAAGTCTTGAAACCTTATCTTTGTTTTTATAAGGTCTAGTATAATAAAGGGGTTGAAACACACATCACCACTATATTTGATCTAACACAAAAAAACTGTACCTACATACCGAATTATTTTAATATATTCTTGGGAGCACATGGGTCCGCAATAAAATGGGAACACATATATCTAAATGTTATGCTGCGCGTTTTTTCGAAACACATAAACCACGAGATTCTACCGAATATAAAATATATTAATCTTATTTTTGTTGTAAATTTAAACCGCAAGAACGTACGCGATATCTTTTGATTATAAAAAAATTGTTGGGACAGGACTGGCCATAGTGATTATATTAAAAATATAAACCCATCACTGGAAAATGTGTATGAGACTGTGGAACAGTGTCAAATAAATGTGATCAAGAACTGTGCAACTGTAAAGAACACATTCTACGTATTTATCATTAGCCAATTTATTACGATTGGCAGACTTTCAATTAGAATAAGGAATATGAAGAGGAATGACGATCCTAAAGATATTAATATGGGTCATAGTTTCAGTGTCAAAAATAACGTGTATAGAAAGATATATCTAGTAGTTATTAACAAACCTAGTACGAAGAACAGATTTTAATTTGAGGCTTTTTGTAAGTATGCACTTCGACCTGTTGAGGTCTTTTGTGCACTCCTTGTGGTTAGTGCTCCTTTTCCAGCCCCAGTTGTTTTACCAACTTCCAGAGGATGTTGGAGGTCCTGATGTAGCTCTCTGGCTCATGTTTTTCTTTTCTTAAGAACAGAAATCGTGACCTTGCTAGTCCCTCGCAGTGGTACGGGACGTGTTCCGCCGTCTTTTTCTCTTCAAGACATAAACGGCATTCACTATTTTTAGCTACTTCTAACCTACAAAGGTGTTTGTGAGGTCGACAATGTCCTTACAGCAGGCCCACTGTTACTTTCAGTCTGGTACGTCCAAGGTTAAGCATGTCTGTCGTATTCGCATGCAATGGTTCTTTTATGAACTTTTTAGCGTGGCTTTGACCTGTGGATCCATTTAATTGAGCCTGAGTGCATTCTTTTTTTTTAAGTGCTCCTTCTGAGGCTTTCTGAAGCCCCACAGTGGGTTTCTGTTCCGATGGGGACAGTTTTTGAGCCCGTTTTGGTCAGTGTATCTGCCTCGTCGTTTCCTTATAACCACGAATGACCTGGTATCAGTGTGACATTATTTGTGTCTGATATGTCCAGCAGGACATTCTTGTAATCCAGTTTTTAACTAAACAAACCAACATTTTTTAAACCTTTTAAAAAAAACACACTAACGAAACCAGGCATAAAGACGATTTTGCTTATCCACTGCACAAAAAAGCACTCTATGAAAAGAATACACACTATAAGGCGATGAAATTCTGTAATGAAGTGATGAGCATTGAAGCTGCGGACGTTTTCCTGAAATCTTGTAAAACCTTTTTATGCAACTCGGAAGATGATTTTCTACAGGTTAAACAGATGAATTTTAAACCTCCTTTTAACCATATGGTTATGCAACATCCTAGACAAATTTCTGCAGGAGTAGCACTTGACAATAAACCTGTTTTTTATGCACATAAATATATTGTTCCTATTGATGTTATTTATATTTATCGAAATGTTTTTTTTAGACCATGTGTATATAAAATGTATCACTTAGATTTGTGTAGGATGTATTTCAGTTGAGTAGTATGTACTCTACTGAAATACTCGTACCGCCTTTAGAATATATATATTAGAATGTATTAAGAGTTTTTTAAAATTACTTATTTTTTAAATTTTGCTGAATCAGTCCTGCTACCAAAACGATATTAGTGGTTTTCAGTTTTTTGCGGTTCTTTTGTACCAGCATTGTAGGTATAGTTGGTAATTTTTACTAAAATTTGTGGTGATAAAAACTTTATTATGCGAATAAGTAGAGCTCGTTAAGCTTTGTAACAAGAATAAGAAAGCCAAATATTATGTCCGAGTAGTTTTTAAATTGGAGATACGTGATACGAGTGTAGCTAGTGTACTTTCTTTAAAAAAAATTAATTCGACTTTGGCAATTTTGTTCTCACTAATTATTAATATTTTAATATTTAATTTATCTGCCACCTGCGATCAATGTTTAGTAAAATTATTTAAATCTTTAATTTACACTTTAAAATTAATTTAATACAGAAAAAAAAATTAAAAACAAAACATTGTACAGATATTAATAGTATGTAATATACGGCAGGACATGTTTTAAATCTAGCAAAGCATCGATATCAAACATTATTGTATAAATAATAGATAAAACAACTATTTTTTAACGTAAGGAATAGAGAATGCACCAATTTAAAAAACATTTACATACATATAGTCACGCCTTTTTCCCGTAGGGGTAGGCAGAGACCACCTCCTTCCACTTCCGCTACGGTTCTTACACACATCTTTTAGTTCTTCTACTTTCATCAGTGCTCTCATACGTGCTCGTCGGTTTTTGGTACTCTTGACCTGGCCTTTCTTCAAAACAATGTTGATCTGATCGAGATCGATGTTCGACAAGGTCGACACCACATCGTTCTCTTATCTCACTATTTTTTACTTTATCCAACCGAGTCACTCCGGCTATACAATTCTCAAACTACTTATCTCCGCCAAGTACACAAATTCATTTTCTTGTTCCAGTCTTTCTCCCTCAATCGAAACTTCACATTTTGTCATGCTTTCTTCTCTTTCAAAAACCATTACTTTCGTTTTGCTTGCATTTATTTTCATCTCTTTGATTTTCAGGGCATCATGCATAACATTAACCATCGCCTGCAACTCCTCTTCAGATGACGCTAATATGACTTGATCATCGGCGTAAAAAAGGCGTTTGACGATCAAATCATACATTTTTAATCCATACGCACTTTTTCAAATCTTTTAAACAATCGTCTATATATAAGTTAAACAGCCATGGCGAAGCCACACATCCCTATCTTACACCTTTTTCGATGTTAAGCCAGTCCGTGCAAGCTCCGTTTATCCTTACACAAGCAGAGAAATCTTTATAAAGTGATTTCAGTGCTCGTATTAAACTACCTCTTACCCCATATATAGACAATGTCGACCACAATTCACTCCTCACCACTCTGTCATAGGCCTTTTCCAAGTCTATAAAAGCGCAATAGATCTTTTGACTTCTAAACTAGAATTTTATTTATTTATTAAATCAATATTTGCGAAATCATGGTTTTTAATACTGTTTCAACCAAACAACTGTTTGTTAATATTACAAAGAAAATGTTAAATTTTTATCGTCTGAGTGTTGAAATTCTACAAGGAAACAACAAAATAAAAGACGTTATCAAAGCTGTATAATCTAAGTTATTAGAAATCTTACAAGTCGGTAACTTGTTAAGCATTTGTTTTGTAATGAGAAAGAACAGAAATAAGCCTTAAAGTGAGTGATTAACTGTGACTTGTGCATTCAAAGTGTCAGATTTACGAGCTAATTTACTGTTGGAAACATCAACCGGTTTTTAAATTTTTAAATAAAAATTCTCTTTATATGATAATAATTGTCTTTCTTAATTACCCTATTAACACTTTTTAGGCCATATTTATTTAAAAAATTAGTAGATGGTGTAAGTTTATGTTTATAATTAAAAATAATACTTGAGCAATATTTAAAAGACACGACTTCTAGAATTTCAAGGAACATCCAAACTTTTATAGTTAATTGAATTATTGCACAACCCTATATTTTTTAGTATCAACTACATTATTGTTAATTTTCTTCTATCATCTATATTTTTTGAGGTACACCGCTACTGACATAAAAACGCATAACCTTTTTTTTTACTGGGAACTACACAAAAATTACTCGCTTTTTTAGTTAAACGATAGTAAACAAAACTGCTGCATAAAAATAAAGTAGTTTTTTAAAGATAACATCACTAAATCTTTAAAAAAGTCATCATAATATTTATTACATACATATAGTCATGACTTTTTCCCGTAGGAGTAGGTAGAGACCACTTCCTTCCACTTCCGCTTTGGTTCTTACACACATCTTTAGCTTATTGTACGTTCATCAGCGCTTTTCATACATGCTCGTCGGTTGTTGGCACTCTTGACAGCTGGCCTTTCTTCAAAACAATGTTAGGTTAGGTTAGGTATCATGTGAGTGGGGCGTGGTCGCCCCTCCACCGCGATCCTTAGTAGGCCTATTGTGGCTCACTCCTAGAGGCTACAGTTCACCGCATAGTCCAGCCCTTCTTTCGAAGTTTATGGTTGTATAGGGTGAGATTTTTTTGAAATCGTTAGGTTTTAGGTTGGTGTAACCAAATATGTTGAACCAGGCCGGGGCATGAACATAGTATATGTTCATCAGTTTCGACTCTTACGCAGCAAAACCGACAGTCCGTTTGTTGGTTCAGACCTATCTTTCCGAGGTGGTATCTTAGACGACAGTCTAATACGCAGGTCATTTCTGCTCCATTCTAGGATCTGCTTAGTTGTGTTTTTCGAGAGTTTAGGTAGAAACGCATTCGAGTGAGTTAACCCTGGTATATCGGACCAGTACGTGAGTATTTTTCTCTCCGCCCAGTCCGATCAAAACAATGTCAATCTGATAGAGATACGTTCGTCGAGGTCGACCTCTACCGACTTGCCCTTTTATTCTGGTTATACTTATCCCAAAACACCTGCCTCTCTTTAAGGGCTTTTCAAAGACCGGTTCTACTGTGCAATTTGTAGGGCATAAACACCTAGCGAAAAGATGTGAGTAAGACAAACGTTCGGCCTCACCCAGAGGAGTTCTGTGCTCACATATTCAAAGTCAGTATTCATTCATTCTAGCAGATAGTAATATATCAACGCACTGAGAACCTCTGCTGGTTTCCGGAACTCCTAACCAAGAGGCTGTATAAAGTCCATATGTTGTGGTTCTACATTCTTTTTGCTTGGTCTCATTCACACAAAAAACATTAATCCATCCTTCGTTCATTATTGTGTATGTTTCCTAAGTTTATTATTCAAACCTCCCGTAACATTTAAAATAGCAAAGTGACTATCCACAGTCTACTTTTCGCCCCCATAGGATACAAGACGTGATGGGCGGCGAACCACATCGCCGTCAATTTGGCTAGAGTCACTACAACTATCAATTTAAAGTTCAAAAATTTTTTTAAAAACAATCGGGATTTTTTTTTCTTATCGAGACGAACTGTTAACGTCTTTTTCTTATTATCATCAATATAAAAACATTTTTTAAAGGCTTTTATTAATCAACATCTTGAAAACATTGGAAGTACATTTTTTTGGACTAAAAATTAGTAAAAAATTATATTGAAAACTAGAATTATAAATAGTTGTTAAGTAAGACAATTAATAAAATAAGTATATACAGTATTTGCGAATTAAGCGTGCTTAATAATTTTATAAATCCAATTTTACGTTAAAGACGAGCTTTGATATTTTTAATTTATCAGACTTTTTTAGTCCCCCCCACTGCGGAAGTGGCCTAAATTTAAATCTCAAAGAGGTTAAAAACATTGGATGTACGGTGTTATGCCTTCTAATGTGACTATGGTTTACAATCGATATTCTCAATATGCTTTTCTGCAATCCAACAAGGATTGTGCATTAACAGAAAATTTTATTGCTGTAACTAGAAATGCCGTCTAAATTAGAATATGAACGTTCTTTTCCAAGTAATTTTGTTCCAAATAAATCGAGTACTTTTATTTTACATAATAAGCAGTGGTGTACTTGAAATATATCTATAAGGGTAGTACTTTCTGAGAAATTTTACGTGCAATTTTATTAACAAATAATTATTTTTAATTGATCGCAGCTCATTGTAAAATATTAATTGGATTGTTTGCATAAATGTTTTAAAAAATTATTTCCAAGAAATTAATACACGTTCGCTGCCAACTACACGTTATATAGATTTAAAACAATATTTTATTTATTTAGTTTATCTCGTCGTTTTGGCTTGTGTTGTGAACCACCTTTAGGATTATTAGGTAAAAACAGTTCGATTACTTGATTTCAATCTGCCTACTCATCGGTGTGTGAAAAGCAGTATGGGTATAGCATATCCATCCCTACATGTTTAAAATTTAGAACGGAACGATTTTTAAAACATTTAGTTATCGATATAAACAAGGTGTTGAGGATATTCATATCAATTTATATATCAAACTGTATTAATTTTTCAATTTTTTTACTTGTATATTGCTGAGGCGATGAAAAATAATTGAATTATATTGACGTGACGGAAAATAAAGAGAATATCAAAAACTTGTCAAAAACTGGATTATTCAAAAATACATTATCCTGGTAAATCTTGTTGAAGCTTCAAATAAAATACATAGGAAAGCTTTAACGATTGGCCCTTCGAGCTTTGGAACCAGAAATAATGTTTTTGGATAGAACAACGGGCAGAAAGAGCACAAGATGTAATTTGGGTGTTCCACCTGCAAGATACGGAACTACGGATGAAATAGAAAAAGGAATACCTGTAGAAGAAAGAAAATCTAGTAAGGAATCTACAAAGGAAGAAATGAATAATATAAACAGGGAATATGACAACGAGTGTACTGGTAGCGATCAGGAGAATATGAGTACAAGAAGAACCCATGCGAAATCTACTACAGGAAGCGGAGAATTTAAAGAGATATCTACTAGAAGCAGCGAAGAGAATAAGAGAACAGGGAGCAGCTGTAAGAAGAAGAGATCTACAGGAGAAGAAGAGATTTCTTCGAAGTCAAGTGAAAGAATGAGGATGCTGAGAAATAAGGAGAGGGAGTTGAAGTTACAGATGCTACAGCTACAATTGGAGGCAGTTCAGGAAGAGAAATCGATCATGACATCTAGCAAGGGTTCTGAAACTTCATCGGAAGTAGGTATTTCAGAAGAGGATAAGCTGAAGTACACACTACATTAGATAGATCAAACTAAGAATTGTATGAATTTAAATAATGATTTATGTACCATTGATGATGAAAATGTTGTTGTTGTTTCAAATACTAGAATGAATGAAGTTTTTATTGATAACTCCAAAATAAAATCACAACCAACTTTTGATATTTCTAATAATGAACAAAAAGATGTGAGAGATATGGGTGAAGAGAGTATATCAGGTATTCTAACAAAATGTATGCAGAGTTTGAGTTCCAATATAGAAAAATTAATACAGTTTGATATATAAATTGATATAAATATCCTCATTGTTCTCCAACCTCCAACCGACAAAGCTGGTGTACTGGCCGGATCAACGTAGTGCTTTTTGTCTTCAGCCATATTCCATTTATTCCGGAAGTTGTTGTCTGCTACAGCTATCAAAAGGGAAAGAAATCCAATTGTATGACATCACTAATTTTAATTTTGTATTAAACTCCAATGTGTCCTCATGTAAGTTCCAAAATAATCTATCTAATTTGTTCGCGTCTATATTTAGTGAATTACTTGCAGAAAGATATTCAGAATGAAGACATTTCAAAATTTCGGATTCATTTGACAACCAATTGACCATTTTAAAACCCCCTATTTCATGAACTTTAATAACAGTTTTAATAGTTTCAATTGATTCTTCTAGAGTATTCTTAAAATCCAGATAATCACATAGTGTTGTTGAATCATTATCCGTATTATATCTTAATATTCTTCCTGAAATTTCATGGCATTGTAGTTCTTAACATACCGTGCAATAGATGGAGAACAAATAGATCTAAAAATCATGGCTCGCATTTCGTAAATATCAGGAACTCTGTATCTGTCAATACCTCTAAATAAAAACCTCTCACTTTTCCGATCTTCTTGCCTGATAATCACTTGGTGAAACATTTCTTTAATGTCTCCACAAAATGCATATTTCTTTTCCCGAAATCGCTATAGAATTGCAAGAAGTGAAGGATAAAAATCCCTTTAGTAAAAAGTCATTGAGACTCACCCCATTCACCTTTGCTGCAGCATCGAAGACCAGCCGAACTTTACCTGGTTTATTGACATTGGTAACAGCAAAATGCGGCAAATACCATATTTTTCCATTATCATTCTCCACTTCGTCATCATTTATCTTCCTGGCATATCCCTTCCTCTCGTATTCTTCTATCTTCTTACAGTACTGCTCTGCAAATTTAACATCTTTGTCCATTTTTCTCTCCATGCATAAGAGTCAACTGTAAGCTAATTTTTTACTGTCAGGTAGGATTATATTTTCATTTTTTCAAGGTAATCCTAATTCCCACACATTCGTATTGTGTTTTGAAATATATTAACAGCCCTTTGATCTTGAATATTCATCTTTTTGTAAGATTTCGGTATTTTCAATTCTAAAATTATCCTCAATTAATTTTTGTAGATATCCATTATCATGTTGGCAAAGATAAATGCTGTGATTTAAAACTTCTACATTGTTTGAATAGGGTCCATGAACAACTCATCCTAATTTGGTCTTACTCAATGCGAGCTGATTATATTGTGTCTGAATGATATTCTGCGAAGATATTATGCTGATGTTATCTTGTCCAATCAAGATTTTTGTACTTGTATTTCTTACAAATATTATCTATGTCAAATTTTTGTTTAGGTAGTTTCAAACTTCCTACCGTTCTTGCGCTTCTTACTGTATATTTCTTATTTTCCGAAGTTCCACATATTTTGAAGTCCACTGCCTTCGAGGATTCTTCATCATGGGTAATCTGATTTGTCCACTGTAGACATATGGGTGAATTTGGCCCATCCAACCCAAACTTTTTAGTAATACTGGAGTCCTCTTCTTCCAATGAACCTCTGAATCGCCATTATTGCAGAATCAGTAGTTAGAGAATCTGATACTTCAATATGCACAGCTCTTGTATTCATACATGTCAATAGAATTCCTTTTTACTTGTATGTTGCTGAAGCGATAAAAAATAATTGAATTGTATTAGTGTGACGGAAAATAAATAGAATATCAAAACTTGTCAAAGAACTGGATTATTCAAAAATATATTATCCTGGTAAATCTTGTTGAAGCTTCAAATAAAATACATAGGGAAGGAAGCTTTAACGATGTAAATATGTGTCACTTTTTAATTTATTTAATCAATTATCGTTCACTCCAGATTTTCACGCTACACAAAAAATAGTTTTTTAACAGTAAACTTTAAAGTGTGCGAGTACTACCGACCTCCAATAACCTATATTATTATCTTATTAAATGATATTTTATTGTTAACTGCAAATTAATTTTAAACATTTTATGCTTCACGCACATTTTTTTCTACTTACAATAATTGCTGCCATCAATCATTTTAAATATTTCTTTATTGATTGATAATAAATTGCAATTACAAGCCTTTAAACTATGCAAATTATGTTCCATTAACAGCATGACAAAATCTCTCGTCGTTTGGTTGGTAACTTTATGGTATCAAGGTAATTTTATTTTTTAGGCACGTTGTTAGATCAAATTTTTCTAACATTACTTCAGGGTAAAGTTAATCCAAAAATTAGTTGTTATTTTTATTTTTAGTATATTTTAAAAATTTAAATACAATTAATTAATATTTTAATTGTATATTGCTTAAAATTGGTAAAGTAACAAATAAAAGAAAAAATGTCAATGGAACATAAAAGTCACTTAGGTATATTTATGTACCTAGAAAGACTAATCTAAGTGTACAAACCTTAGAAATCGGAAACGCAAGTCTATTATTTACATTTAATTCATTTATTTTTTTTTGTATAACAGGATAATACAAAGACTTAACCATTCTTTAAGCCACAATAGACCCATCAAGAGTTGCTACTACGCCCCACTCAAATGATACCTAACCATTCAATAGAAGAATCCACAGCAATGTTTACAAAAAAATTATTTACTGGCTTCATTTCTTTATTTTCGTTGACTTGCTATACAGCAAAGCTGAAAGTATACCAGTGTTAAGCCATTAGTCAAATCAACGACTAGTGTTTCAGAAATCTCTTTTATATTACCTTCTATTAAAATATAGGTATAACAGGTAGATTATTTGATATATTTGCTTGTTGTGCCAAGTATTTTGTTTAATATGAACAATAAATACTTATTTGTTTTCTTATTTACTTATTTATAAAATATTTATTTAGTCAGTAATCTTTGACTGGAATCCATAAATAATAAATCGTAAAATATTTTATGAATATTAGTTACTTAGTAATAAATAAATTATACTATAGTTTTGTATTAAATTATCCGGTCTTTATATAATAACAGTAATTTTTATGCAAGATAATTATAAACATAATATATAAATCAATCAATAAAAACATTTTCTATTGAGACAGGTTTTATAATTTGCATTAAATAAGATACTGTATAACAATTTTGATTTCATTGAAAATTTGAAATATTTAATTTATTTAATAAATGGTTTAAACGATATATCGTTTCAACAAACAGTATCCGAAACTTGGCCACTTTCCTATATACCTATAGATAATATTTTTATGTGTAAAATTATTCATTATTTTTTATGTTTAAATGCAAATAAGAGTTTTAAAAAGTAGCACGTTGATATAGGTAATTTTTTTTATTTTTAAGTGATTTTTACAATTAATTTAAAGTGTTGCGTTTAACAAAATTCATGATAATATCTGTAGAAATAGAAAATTTTTACCAATTAAAGATATATTATAGACTATATTGTTAAACATGATCAGATAAATAATCATTTTCTTGAATATATGTCTTCGGTAATTAGCCTCGTGCAATTGATATCAATAATATAATAAAAATAATAAATAAAAGGTCTTTCTTTTTTATTTTAATAAATTTTAAAGTTGCACTAATCTGATTGTAAATTTTAATATGTTTTACGTGTTGACAACTATGTGAAGTTCAAGGATAAGACGCTTGACGCATTTGTATAAAAATCTCGTTTTAATTTACGTTTTATGAATAGATATAAATGTCTGTCTCTCGTGGTGGTTAATAGTTTTTAATAAAATACGTAGAACAACCTACATTTATTTTTAAATCTCAAAATGGGTCACCTTGAATTATTGAACAAAATAAATTATAGAAATGAAATTTTCTAGGTATATGAAGTAGCTTAATTAAATTAGTGCTAATTCTGATCACATAATTAAGCAATGTCAATCGAATTATAAATTATTTACTTAAATAATTTTTATTATTAAATATCAATCAGCTGAATTGTTGTTTTGTTATTTAATACTATCAATATTATTTACGTTATGTATGTATCTTATTAGTTTAAATTTAAATTTGAGTAACAGTTTTTCCGGCGAAGAAATGTTTTTTCCAATTTGCATATAACATAGTTCAACGTTAAAATCTCTAACTTGCTTATCTTCCTTTAAGTAATAACTAATTCTTCTTCTTTTCCTTCATCATCTTCGTATCATAGTATACTTAAAAGAGTTACATGGTAATTTAAATATTATACTCGTATGACTTTTTCATTTTATTCGATGAGCTTTAGATGTTTTTATTATTTTTTTATTTATGGAAATGTGTTTTATTCAAATGTAAATGAATAATAACATGTTTAGTGAAACTTTGACTTAAATACGTTACCTTTGGTAGGTACCTATTGCAACTCATCATTTTAAATCATCCCACTTGCCAATTGAATATAAAAGATATTCCGAGAAATGTTCTGATATAATATATCGTATCTCACTTTCGAAACGAGTAACAACATATATCAAAGTATTATTACTTTTCATTTAAAAAAAAAAACTTAATTAAACAATCTTGTCTATGAATTCACAATAATGACAACGAGTTTCTATGACGTCTAATGAACATTGCAAAACGTGACAAATGTCTTTTACGTTCATTAACCAACAGGACTAGACGTTGCAATGGTGACAAAACATTCGTGAATTATATTTTATCTGGATTTGTTTGCAAAAGGGACAGTGCCATATATTATTAAAAATTTTATGTAGGTATGTATGACAACATGAGAGTCTACAAAAAAATAGCTAAAAAGATGTAAAAAATATTTGACACATCAATAAATTAATTTAATATTCTTTAAAATACTCTTAAAATTTATTTTTAAATTTGGCGAATATTTCTATCAGGATGCCTTTTATTAAAAACTCGAGCTGTTTCTCGAGCGCACTTGTTTTAATGACCGTAAATAAATATTATTTCAATTCGCTCTTGCAGAGAATACACCATTTTAAAATAACTCGAGATGCTACAGCTACAAATAATGGCTAATTTAACGTCACGAATAACTAACTAAATATAGATACTATCAATATTTTTGAAACTAGAAAACAAAATGACTAAAAAGGTGAAATGTAATCAAAAATTAGTTAATTGATCCCAACAGTGGCGTAGGTTGTATTTGTTATGGTCTCATGTTAATTCACAAAATTTGTTGTTATCAGCAAAATAAATCGTTAAAATAAATTGTTGTTTATATGGCTGATTTGCATTTTTCTTGGGTTTTCATTTGATGTATCACAAGATAGGGGTTGTTTTTTGACATTTTAATGAAGAATGAAGAGGCTTTTCTGCTGCAGAGATTTAAACCTTGATTTAAAAATATGACTGATGAGATGCTATGTGCTATCTATACTATACTATGGGATGGAGGCCTGGACACTGAAGGCAACCGACATGAGAAGACTGGAGTATTTGAAATGTGGATATACCGAAGAATATTGAGGATCTCATGTGTAGAAAGAATAACCAACTTGGAAGTGATGAGACGTATGCATTAGGACAGAGAAGTGATTCCGACAATTAAGAAAAGAAACCTGCCATACATGGGACATGTCATGAGGGGAGAAAAATATCAAATGCTACAAATAATTATGCAGGAAAAAATCCAAGGCAAGAGATCTATAGAAAGAAGACGAAATTCATGGCTGCAGAACCTTGGGGATTGGTTTGGATGCAGTAATAATGAACTATTTAGAGCTGCGGTCTCAAAAATAAGAATTGCTATGATGATTGCCAACCTTCGAAGCGGAGACGGCACCTAGAGAAGAAGAATGATCTGATCTCCCATGCGGTCAATGTGGGCGCTCCATTCATTTTTCCTGTTTTGGGTCCATTCGTTGATATTCTCTTCGCTCTTCTGTCTGTCCCATAAAGTTCTGCCATCAATTTGTCTTAGTATTCTCATCTCCGTTTTTTCCATGAGTCTCCTTGTTTTTTGAGTTTCTAGCCTAGTTTCCGCAGTGTATGTCATTATTGGCCTAATAATATATATGTTGCTTTTCACCTGGGTGTTAATGTTTTTGTTTTTCCAGATAGAGTCGTTCAGACAACCTGCCACTCTCGCCGCCCTTGCCGTTTGTTCTCTTACTTTCGCTTCAACGTCACCATAGCTGGACAGTTCTTTACCCAAATATTTAAACTTCATCTCCTGTTGTATGACCTCTCCATCTACTTTAAGTTTGCATCTTAACGGTGTTTTTAATTTTGTGATGCAACGTGTTTTTGAACCGGATATAGTCATGTTGAGTGTTTTAGCTGTTTGGTTAAACTGGTGGAGGAGTTTTTTGAGATCATCTTTGTTTTCTGCTATTATTGCGGCATCGCCTGCATAACACAGGATATTTACCGTTTTATCTCCCATTTTGTAGCCTTTCATATTACGAACTTTTTTTATTATATCATCCATTATAACGTTAGTAGTTAAACAACAGGAATTCAAGCCCACTTGGAGTGGGGGTAGAAGTGGTGGAGTGGGGGTAGGAGTGGTGGAGTGGGGGTAGGAGTGGGGGAAGTGGTGGGGGTAGGAGTGGTGGTGAGAGTGGGGGCAGTGGTGGAGTGGGGAGGAGTGGGGGGGGGAAGTGACAGGTGAAGGAGTGGGGAAATGACATTGTTGACATATGACATTGTTGACATATGACATTGTTGACATATGACATTGTTGACATATGACATTGTTGACATATGACATTGTTGACATATGACATTGTTGACATATGACATTGTTGACATGTGACATTGTTGCCATTGTTTACATACGGCATGTTGCCATTGTTACCATTGTTGACATATAACATCATTGTTTACATTGTCCCCATCGACTCGATTAAGAGGGTTACGTAAGCACGTTGAAAAGTGGTGTGACGTAAGCGTTGAAAAAAACTTGGCTTCTCGGAGGTTCGAACCTTAATCCTTTGCCTTACTAAACGGATAGCTATACCATGTAGCTACTACGCATATTAATTTTATCGTGCAAGATTGGATATACAAATATATATTTGTGACATCATTTTTGATAAAAATAACCTTGAACTGCGCTACCAGATAACTTTGTTATCGTATACTTAAATGAGGTGTAATATTGATTGCGACAGAGATAATAATTACACACGCACATAGTCCCAGTTTAAATGTGTGCGATATTGTTGTACATGTACAGGGTATGTCACAAATTAAGAAGTCAAAAGAACCTTAACGAATGTTGGCATGGGAAAAATTGTTTTTATGAAAATTCCCCATACGCTAATCTTAAGATACGCCGTTCTAAATATAAAGGGGTGCATTCACTGTTGCAAGAGATCTAATTCGAAAAATCAAAGCACTGAGTTATCGTATACTTAAATGAGGTGTAATATTGATTGCGACAGAGATAATAATTACGCACGCACATAGTCACAGTTTAAATGTGTAAGATATTGTTGTACAAGTACAGGGTATGTCACAAATTAAGAAGTCAAAAGAACTTTAACGAATGTTGGCATGGGAAAAATTGTTTTTATGAAAATTCCCAAACGCTAATCTTAAGATACGCCGTTCTAAATATAAAGGAGTTGGAAATTCCGATTAAATTAAATCAAATTTCAAAGTTCGAGAAACTAAACGAAATTTCAGTTAACATATATGCTTTAGAATTGATCGAAACAGAGAAGAGATCATTTTACATGGTTATACCTGCGTTTTTAACCAAAAATAAAATGAAACGTCACGTCAATTTGTTACTAATACAAGATCAGTATTTTCGGAAATTAAATGATTATAAAGCGCCACCTATCGACAATGAAAATGTTGAAATCAAATATGTTTGGATAAGTACGAGGTATGTCGTAAATTAGGAAGTCAAAAGGACCTTAACGAATGTTGGTATGCGACCCATCAAACGATTCAGCGCTGCTTAAAGTACGTCAAGTGTCACGAGAGTACGTTAAATGTCACGTGAGTACGTCAAGCGTCACGTAAAAAGTCACGTGTCACGTTATACGTAACGTGTCACATTAAAAACACACACACACACATGTTGAATATTTTTGTTCATGTACAGGGAATGTCACAAATCAAGAAGTCAAAAGGTCCTTAACGAATGTTGGCATGTGACCCATCAAACGATTCAACGTTACGCTCGTCACGTGTCACGTTATACGTAACGTGTCACATTAAAAACACACACACACACACACAAGTCGGTCGACCTCGGAGAACAGATCAGATCAACATTGTTTTGAGGAAAGGCCAGGTCAAGAGTACCAACAACCGACGAGCATGTATGAGAGCACTGATAAAAGTAGAGGAAGCAAAAGATGTGTGTCGGTAAAACATCGAAACCATGACAATAAAAACCCCAATAATCTTTATTAAAAATCATGAATCAAACAAACAAAAATTAGCTTAAGTCCTCATGATGACATTTATTGCCTGGGATTATCGATACTCTTGCTTTGGGTCATTATAGTTTAAATAAATATTTTTTTTCACCTTAGCGCATATCTATAGTTAAAAAAATGAATAGTTTGTTCCTTATTCAGCATTTAGACGATGCATATCTCTAAAGGTAGTGTCAAGGCCGGGATGCGTACGCGCTCGCTGGCCGCTGCAAAAATAATATAGATAGGTATATATACAGGGGGGTGCATGAACTGGCAAAACTTTTGGAACTATTGGAAAAAATATCTTTTTAACAAAAAAAAAAAACCTTGGTTAAAAGAACTATTTAAGCTCTCTTTTTTCATGTATCACGCAATAAAGTGTCTTGCTGCGTCATCAAAAGATTCAGCATTACGCAAAGTGCGTCGACCGTCATGTGAGTACGCCAAGCGTCACGTTAAACGTCAGGTGAGTACGTCAAGCATCACCTTAAACGTCACGTGTGTATGTCAAACGTAAACGTCACGTGTCATATTAAAACACACACACACACACACACATACCAGTTTGATTTAAACAATCTGCATGGTTGAAGCCGTATATCGAGCTGAACACTCGTTTAAGGACTACAGTTCATGCATCACCTTAAACGTCACGTGTGTATGTCAAACGTAAACGTCACGTGTCATATTAAAACACACACACACACATACCAGTTTGATTTAAACAATCTGCATGGTTGAAGCCCTATATCGAGCTGACTACTCGTTTAAGGACTACAGTTCATTTGCAAAGAAGCTCCCCTTTTTCATGTATTACGCAATAAAGTGTCTTGCAGCGTCATCAAAAGATTCAGCATTACGCAAAGTACGTCGACCGTCACGTAAGTACGCCAAGCGTCGCGAACAACGCGGTGTTCGGCAAAACAATGGAAAATAAACGCTTCCGCAGTTAGTAAGTTCATACGATTGTCGTTACAGGACAAAAAATTTAATTTCTAGAGCCAGATTTCACAATAGATCAATTTTTGATGATAATCTAATGTGCAAAGTACGTCGACCGTCACGTTAAACGTCACGTGAGTACGCCAAGCGTCACATTAAACGTCATGTAAGTACGTCAAGCGTCAACTTAAACGTCACGTGTGTACGTCAAACGTAAACACAGCGTCACGTTCAACGTCACGTGTTTATGTCAAACGTAAACGTCACGTTAAAAGTCACGTGTTACATTAAAAAACACACACATACCAGTTTGATTTAAACAATCTGCATGGTTGAAGCCCTATATGGAGCTAAACACTCGTTTAAGGACTACAGCTACCAGTTCATTTGCAAAGAAGCTCCCTTTTTTCATGTATTACGCAATAAAGTGTCTTGCAGCGTCATCAAAATATTCAGCATTACGCAAAGTACGTCGACCGTCACGTGAGTACGCCAAGCGTCACATTAAATGTCATGTAAGTACTTCAAGCGTCACCTTAAACGTCACGTGTGTACGTCAAACGTAAACACAGCGTCACGTTCAACGTCACGTGTTTATGTCAAACGTAAACGTCACGTTAAACGTCACGTGTTACATTAAAAAACACACACATACCAGTTTGATTTAAACAATCTGCATGGTTGAAGCCCTATATCGAGCTAAACACTCGTTTAAGGACTACAGCTACCAGTTCATTTGCAAGGAAGCTCCCTTTTTTCATGTATTACGCAATAAAGTGTCTTGAAGCGTCATCAAAAGATTCAGCATTACGCAAAGTACGTCGACCGTCACGTGAGTACGCCAAGCGTCACGTTAACCGTCATGTATGTACGTCAAGCGTCACCTTAAACGTCACGTGTGTACGTCAAACGTAAACACAGCGTCACGTTAAACGTCACGTGTGTATGTCAAACGTAAACGTCACGTTAAACGTCACGTGTCACATTAAAAAACACACACACCAGTTTGATTTAAACAATCTGCATGGTTGAAGCCCTATATCGTGCTGAACACTCGTTTAAGGACTACAGCTACCAGTTCATTTGCAAAGAGTCAGTTTAAACTCGCGAACAACGCGGTGTTCGACAAAAGAATAGAAAATAAACGCTTCCGCAGTTAGTAAGTTCATACGAGGTTCGTTACAGGACAAAAAGTTTAATTTCTAGCGGCAGATTTCACAATAGATCAATTTTTGAAAGCGAACGAGCAAGATATTTTAAAACATTTTAGTCATTTGAAAATTGCAGGACCTCGAAAATTTAAAGTTGGCGCCATTGTACGCCAAACACGTTTTTAAGAAAGGTTATACACCCAATTGGTCAACGGAATTATTTAAAATCACAAAATGTAAGATAACCAATCCTGCAACGTATCTTCTGGAAGATATGATGGAGGCACAAATCAAAGGAGCCTTCTACGCGGAAGAATTACAGAAAACTGCTAATCTTGATATCTACTTAGTAGAAAAGGAACTTGGACGCAAAGGAAATAAAATGTACGTCAAATGGTTAGGCATAAAAGGCAACAGTTGTTTAATTATGAACAAAAATCGACTTTTAAGTGGAGGGGAGGAAGGTTACAAATATGCGCGAGTTATATGCGTCATTTCCGCTGACTTCTATTAGAACCATTTTTGCGACGCAGCAGTTCTAGAAGCTTCCAGAAATTGCTTATCTAAAAAAAATGTCACGCTCGCATTTTCCTTTGTTTAACTTTATTATAAAATAAGCATTATGTATTAAAATTAATCAATTTTGACTTTATTTCTAAATTTTTTTTATAAACATCCTTGAAGATATAAAAAGAAAAAAGCCATACGGTTTAGTACCATTTGACTATTCACATTAAACGTTGATAGATTTTTGCGTGCAAGGGCTCCAAGAAGAAAAAAGTAAGTTTAAATTATTGTTGTGTGTGTTTTGTCTCACAAAATATTCTTATTTTTGATTTTAGATGAATTTGGAAAAATTAAACGAAGTTTCCTCCATTACAGCACGGAAACCTATAGTAAAGCTGCAGGAGCTACCAATAGGAGTTTCTCAAGCAATTTATGCTGCGAAAATAACCAAAACACCATATGGTACAAGCGTTCTTCTTAAAACATTCCTACCCAACAGAGTGACTGCTACCTATGAGCCGTATAAAAGCCATTTCGAGAAAGGGAAATACAGCTTAACATACCAAGGATCTTACGATTGTGGCCGCCCCCATTTGGCTGCAGCATTTGAAATTAAAGAAATTTAGTCCGATATTCCAACAAATGAGAGCATGAAAAATAAAGTCGATAATGTTTTTGCAATGACTTGTGTAATATTGGCATCTATTTTTGTTTTAATTTTAAAATTTATTTTAAAAATTGTAAAACGAAAATTTAAATCTACATGTAATATAAAAGTTGATGATGAATACACATAGTGTTTTAATAAAACATCCAATTTTTCTTAAACATTTATTTAAAATAATTATAATGGTAATACAACATTAGAAAACCAGTGACGGAGACGTTGTACATTTCGTTCGGTACACGAATATGGTCCAGAGGCGTGGCAGGGGTTTGGATCCTGGGCAATGTTAATATTGTTGACATATGACTTGTTGCCATTGTTTACATATGACATTGTTAACATATGAAATTGTAGCCATTTTTGACATTGTTTACATACGACGTTGTTGACTGCCATTGTTTACATACGACATTGTTGACATATGTCATCAAATTTCCCTTATACTTGAATACTATGGGACTACATATGTTTTTATCTAATGTCATTACGGAATTTTGGCAAATATGGAAAGCAAGATTTTCGATCCAAATTTTTTATTTTATTCACATATTCATTGTATTTAAATTAATTTTCTTTTGTTTAACTTTTTAAATTTATTTTTAACACTTATATTTTAAAACTAAAAATTAATTTTATAAACATTTTTATTTGTATGATACTGTTAAAATGATTTTTTCGAGTACTTTTTTAGTTTTAAATCCAATTTTAGATATTTACTTAAATTTTGAACATTTTAACATTTTCTACGTTAATTAACTGAAATAAATGTCAAATGTTTGAGACGTGTGTCGAACGTTACTTCCAAAAATAATTGAAACGAAACAATATTCATCCATTTCCTTTATTTAACTCAAAAATAAAAAAAATTTTAATTAGTTTACACAATTATTTGGAAAATTTGGGAAGCAAGATTTTTGATACATAATCTTTATTTCATTCACATATTCATTGTATTTAAATTAATTTTCTTTTGTTTAACTTTTTAAATTTATTTTTAACACTTATATTTTAAAACCAAAAATTAATTTTATAAACATTTTTATTTGTATGATACTGTTAAAATGATTTTTTCGAGTACTTTTTTAGTTTTAAATCCAATTTTAGATATTTACTTAAATTTTAAACATTTTAACATTTTCTACGTTAATTAACTGAAATAATTGTCAAATGTTTGAGGCATGTGTCGAACGTTACTTTCAAAAATAATTGAAACGAAACAATATTCATTCATTTCCTTTATTTAACTCAAAGTTTTTTTTTTAATTACTTTACATAATTAAAGTAGAATAGGCCCATTATCTGCAACATAAAAAAAAAACATTTGTAAAATATAAATATAAAATCATAGATAAATTTATACCTTAATGCCCAAACCCATATCTCGCTCTCTAGTACCTCCATATATATACTGTAGGGGCCCACATCCCCTACGCATATCATTGATGGAGGTGGTTTGCCTCCACGAGAACCCATCATAATTATAATGGATTTAGCCTGTAAAAAAAAAAGTTTTAATTAAAATTTAATTTACTAAAATTGACACAAAGAATTTTTAATTTAGTAAAAAAATATCTAAAATGATTAAAACCTTATGTTAATACAAAAATTAGCATAAAAAAAGTTAGCCTAAGAAATTTTAGTTGGAAATTAAATTTATTGTTAAAACTACCAACACCAAAGTAAGATTGGTAGAAATAATTAGCAAATGGTTTTGTTTACTTACTCTTTGATGCGGGGGTAATGCTCCTCTTACTCTACTATATATGTAGTATTCTAATCTGTCTGTAAAACAATTTTAAATTGAAAACTAGTGTGTAAAAAATAACAAATTTGATTAAAAATCAGTATTATCAAAAATTAAATAATTATGAAGCTCAAATGATGAGAATTGTAAAATTAAATATAACTATTGCTGCATCAAAGATTTGTCTAGATTAATAAATAGTCGAGTAACTAAGAATAGACAAAAAATTTATTTGTGAGTGGTGTTTAAATTATTTTTTAAATGACGAAAAATAACTTAAAATAAATAAAAAAGTATTTTGAAAATTTGCTAAAATTTTGTAAAGGGTAAAAATTTAAAATAAAAACACAATTAAAAAAGTTTTAGTTACTTATCCATCTCGTTTTAAATTCTAGTAAAAATGCACTTTTTGTTTTTCCCTTTTATAGATTTTAAACCGTAGGTAAAATATATTTAAGGTAAGCGGTCACTGTATGCGCTTTTTTTGTTTTTCTTTTAGATTTAGTGCAAAAACAATAAATTTGCTAAGTTTAAAGAAATCTGTAAAAATACAAATTTGTAATTTCTGTTACAAACCGTTTAAAAAGATAAGTTGTCGTCATATCATTACGCATTTAAGATGTCCTCTGTGTAATTTAAGATTTAAAACAGAAACACAATATTTTAATTGTAAATGCTTATTGAAGGTGTTACAAGATTTGATTTCTTTACTTTAAAACTTAAAATCACTTAATATTTTTATATTTTAAAAAACCATTGCTTAATAAAGTTAAAAAAAAAGTCGATAGAAAAATTGATCGTCCGTTAAAAACACCGACAAAATTTCTTTATTTATAATAAAATAGTTACAATTATTTTTTTCTAACATAGAAATTAAATAAATAAAAATTAACAAAAATGTTTCTTACCCATAATAAGCGTGACACTTGAAAACACAACAGAGCAACAACTATGCAAATATATTTATAATACATATTCTATAGAAACGTAGATTCAAGCATTCCTGAATTACCAGGTCAAACTTATATCAATGTCAGCAATAGCATCAGTTATTAAAAGCCCAATTGTAATTTTTACATTCAATTATTTTTTCAAGAAACAATATCATATTATAATCATTTCATGTACACATCATATTTGCTTCCACGAAGATCACCTCTAACCCACGTGCCTTGGCCACAACAGTACATCCATTCATTTTCGCGTTATGGTTTCCCAGTAGTATTAACACGCATAAAAAATTAAAATATTTATTTTACAATTAAAATTCTTACACTCTTATATTATATGAAGAAATGTTATAGAATGCATTTAATATCTGAAATTTAAACAATTGTTTTCATATTGGCTAGTCAAATAAGCCTTAATGGTTTATGAACGTTAAATGAAGAAAAGATCGATATTAAAAAAATACATGCACAAATCAACAATTTAAAAAAAAATTACATGTTATTCGTAAAATGAAATTAGCTTTAATAGTAGATATTTCAATTGTTTCTTCAAACTTTAAGTAGGGCACAGCATCTTAAATGATTAACAAATATTATTTACAGTATATTTATAGAAACTTAAAATTTCGGGGAACAAATAAAACAAAACTTTTTAAAAAAATTATTTATTTAAATCATTAATTGTGGTAATTCTATAAAAGTAGATAAACTCTCTCAATGCACTATTTAACAAATCATTTGGAAGTATTTCCGACAATAATGATAACGATAATTCACCATGCAGTTTACAAAAACCAATAATATTGTGATAATATGAACAGAAACTAAGTTTGTTTAATAAATTTACTCGATGCGTCAGCAAATGCGCGTGGATTTTAAGAATTTCTTGAACATCTTCTTCGCACAAATAGTACTCAACGTCGTGTTTTCTTAAAACCAGGAACTTGGTATCATCATAAACTTGTTGCATGATAGTACAATAATCGCCACAGTGAAACGTTATAGGGGTGTTATCATCGTCTTCATCGGGATACGTAGGCGACATCTCATGAAAAAAATCTTCCATCCTTTTCTCCAAAATACTGATGAGGGTACCCCATTCAAAAACGTCAAAAGATATTTTAGTAGGCCCAAAATGTTTAGCCAAAATGATTGCCGGAGAAAACGTCCGAGCAGGACTAAGGCCACATCGAACTTCATATTCTGACAACATATATGTCGTTAGCAGTAAGTAATGCACTTCACGTTTGGCAGCATCTTCGTAGGATTGAACAATTGTTTCTATGGAAGTTGCCCCCGGCAATACGAATTCGGACATTTCAAAGTCACTACTCACGCTATCATCACTACTCGACGTCATACTAAAATGATTACTGTCTTGACTGCTGCACATGATGACTGACATCCACCTGCCAATGACGCGAATTTTATAATTCGTTTTAAATTTTATTTTTTTATTTTTTTTAATTATAAAAGTGGAACAGAATGAAATTATAAAATTAATGATATCAGGAATGAGGAATATGTAAAGTTATTATTTTTTATATCTCTACGCAAACGGTTCTAATTCTAATTATTCTATACTGTAATGACCCCATGGTAGCGTGTTAAATGATCCCGAAATTAAATATCTTTTATCATCCTCAGGGCTTAAAGCAATTTTCGATTGTTCTATGCTAAATACGTCATGTTTATAGGATCGAATTGTGCACTGTGTAATATTTTTATGTTTAAATGTTTTAAGACAATCTACGTAATCTTCAAACGTCAATTTATTTTTGACAACATTATATTTTACCCCCTTAGACTTTTTAGGGACGTTTTTATCTCCCTGAATTTTAAACGCGTACATTTTTGATCGTAACCCAACAAAATGCGTAATGATTTTGCCGTTGGCTTCATCTTTCATAAGACCCGGTATTTTTTTGTTAAGTAACGGGATATTGTATATGTTATTTCCACTATAATCGGAGGTATCAAATTTTTCGATATACCTACCGATTATGTCTTTGTAAACATTGATATTCATTATTTTGTAGAAGAAACTATCGGTGTCGGTGTAGTTTATGATACAATTGTTCACCCCTAGGGTGGGGAGCATAAAATTATAGTGGAAATCATACATACACGTTTTCGAAATATCGAGAATGGACATTCCAATATAAAGGGGTTTATCGAAAAGTAATTCAGACTTTTTTAGTTCGATAGCCATTAGATTTTCATCAAAAATTGATCTATTGTGAAATCTCGCGCTAGAAATTAAATTTTTTGCCCCGTAACGACCCTCGTATGAACTTACTAACTTTACTACCCTATGTAAGCGTTTATTTTCCATTGTTTTGCCAAACACCGCGTTGTTCGCGAGTTTAAACTGACTCTTTGCAAATGAACTGGTAGCTGTAGTCCTTAAACGAGTGTTCAGCACGATATAGGGCTTCAACCATGCAGATTGTTTAAATCAAACTGGTGTGTGTGTTTTTTAATGTGACACGTGACGTTTAACGTGACGTTTACGTTTGACATACACACGTGACGTTTAACGTGACGCTGTGTTTACGTTTGACGTACACACGTGACGTTTAAGGTGACGCTTGACGTACATACATGACGGTTAACGTGACGCTTGGCGTACTCACGTGACGGTCGACGTACTTTGCGTAATGCTGAATCTTTTGATGACGCTTCAAGTCACTTTATTGCGTAATACATGAAAAAAGGGAGCTTCTTTGCAAATGAACTGGTAGCTGTAGTCCTTAAACGAGTGTTTAGCTCGATATAGGGCTTCAACCATGCAGATTGTTTAAATCAAACTGGTATGTGTGTGTTTTTTAATGTAACACGTGACGTTTAACGTGACGTTTACGTTTGACATAAACACGTGACGCTGTGTTTACGTTTGACGTACACACGTGACGTTTAAGGTGACGCTTGAAGTACTTACATGACATTTAATGTGACGCTTGGCGTACTCACGTGACGGTCGACGTACTTTGCGTAATGCTGAATCTTTTGATGACGCTGCAAGACACTTTATTGCGTAATACATGAAAAAAGGGAGCTTCTTTGCAAATGAACTGGTAGCTGTAGTCCTTAAACGAGTGTTTAGCTCGATATAGGGCTTCAACCATGCAGATTGTTTAAATCAAACTGGTATGTGTGTGTTTTTTAATGTAACACGTGACGTTTAACGTGACGTTTACGTTTGACATAAACACGTGACGTTGAACGTGACGCTGTGTTTACGTTTGACGTACACACGTGACGTTTAAGTTGACGCTTGACGTACTTACATGACGTTTAATGTGACGCTTGGCGTACTCACGTGACGTTTAACGTGACGGTCGACGTACTTTGCACATTAGATTATCATCAAAAATTGATCTATTGTGAAATCTGGCTCTAGAAATTAAATTTTTTGTCCTGTAACGACAATCGTATGAACTTACTAACTGCGGAAGCGTTTATTTTCCATTGTTTTGCCGAACACCGCGTTGTTCGCGACGCTTGGCGTACTCACGTGACGGTCGACGTACTTTGCGTAATGCTGAATCTTTTGATGACGCTGCAAGACACTTTATTGCGTAATACATGAAAAAGGGGAGCTTCTTTGCAAATGAACTGTAGTCCTTAAACGAGTGTTCAGCTCGATATAGGGCTTTAACCATGCAGATTGTTTAAATCAAACTGGTATGTGTGTGTGTGTGTTTTAATATGACACGTGACGTTTACGTTTGACATACACACGTGACGTTTAAGGTGATGCATGGACTGTAGTCCTTAAACGAGTGTTCAGCTCGATATAGGGCTTCAACCATGCAGATTGTTTAAATCAAACTGGTATGTGTGTGTGTGTGTGTTTTAATATGACACGTGACGTTTACGTTTGACATACACACGTGACGTTTAAGGTGATGCTTGACGTACTCACCTGACGTTTAACGTGACGCTTGGCGTACTCACATGACGGTCGACGCACTTTGCGTAATGCTGAATCTTTTGATGACGCAGCAAGACACTTTATTGCGTGATACATGAAAAAAGAGAGCTTAAATAGTTCTTTTAACCAAGGTTTTTTTTTTTTGTTAAAAAGATATTTTTTCCAATAGTTCCAAAAGTTTTGCCAGTTCATGCACCCCCCTGTATATATACCTATCTATATTATTTTTGCAGCGGCCAGCGAGCGCGTACGCATCCCGGCCTTGACACTACCTTTAGAGATATGCATCGTCTAAATGCTGAATAAGGAACAAACTATTCATTTTTTTAACTATAGATATGCGCTAGGGTGAAAAAAAATATTTATTTAAACTATAATGACCCAAAGCAAGAGTATCGATAATCCCAGGCAATAAATGTCATCATGAGGACTTAAGCTAATTTTTGTTTGTTTGATTCATGATTTTTAATAAAGATTATTGGGGTTTTTATTGTCATGGTTTCGATGTTTTACCGACACACATCTTTTGCTTCCTCTACTTTTATCAGTGCTCTCATACATGCTCGTCGGTTGTTGGTACTCTTGACCTGGCCTTTCCTCAAAACAATGTTGATCTGATCTGTTCTCCGAGGTCGACCGACTTGTGTGTGTGTGTGTGTGTTTTTAATGTGACACGTTACGTATAACGTGACACGTGACGAGCGTAACGTTGAATCGTTTGATGGGTCACATGCCAACATTCGTTAAGGACCTTTTGACTTCTTGATTTGTGACATTCCCTGTACATGAAGAAAAATATTCAACATGTGTGTGTGTGTGTTTTTAATGTGACACGTTACGTATAACGTGACACGTGACTTTTTACGTGACGCTTGACGTACTCACGTGACATTTAACGTACTCTCGTGACACTTGACGTACTTTAAGCAGCGCTGAATCGTTTGATGGGTCGCATACCAACATTCGTTAAGGTCCTTTTGACTTCCTAATTTACGACATACCTCGTACTTATCCAAACATATTTGATTTCAACATTTTCATTGTCGATAGGTGGCGCTTTATAATCATTTAATTTCCGAAAATACTGATCTTGTATTAGTAACAAATTGACGTGACGTTTCATTTTATTTTTGGTTAAAAACGCAGGTATAACCATGTAAAATGATCTCTTCTCTGTTTCGATCAATTCTAAAGCATATATGTTAACTGAAATTTCGTTTAGTTTCTCGAACTTTGAAATTTGATTTAATTTAATCGGAATTTCCAACTCCTTTATATTTAGAACGGCGTATCTTAAGATTAGCGTTTGGGAATTTTCATAAAAACAATTTTTCCCATGCCAACATTCGTTAAAGTTCTTTTGACTTCTTAATTTGTGACATACCCTGTACTTGTACAACAATATCTTACACATTTAAACTGTGACTATGTGCGTGCGTAATTATTATCTCTGTCGCAATCAATATTACACCTCATTTAAGTATACGATAACTCAGTGCTTTGATTTTTCGAATTAGATCTCTTGCAACAGTGAATGCACCCCTTTATATTTAGAACGGCGTATCTTAAGATTAGCGTATGGGGAATTTTCATAAAAACAATTTTTCCCATGCCAACATTCGTTAAGGTTCTTTTGACTTCTTAATTTGTGACATACCCTGTACATGTACAACAATATCGCACACATTTAAACTGGGACTATGTGCGTGTGTAATTATTATCTCTGTCGCAATCAATATTACACCTCATTTAAGTATACGATAACAAAGTTATCTGGTAGCGCAGTTCAAGGTTATTTTTATCAAAAATGATGTCACAAATATATATTTGTATATCCAATCTTGCACGATAAAATTAATATGCGTAGTAGCTACATGGTATAGCTATCCGTTTAGTAAGGCAAAGGATTAAGGTTCGAACCTCCGAGAAGCCAAGTTTTTTTCAACGCTTACGTCACACCACTTTTCAACGTGCTTACGTAACCCTCTTAATCGAGTCGATGGGGACAATGTAAACAATGATGTTATATGTCAACAATGGCAACATGCCGTATGTAAACAATGGCAACAATGTCACATGTCAACAATGTCACATGTCAACAATGTCATATGTCAACAATGTCATATGTCAACAATGTCATATGTCAACAATGTCATATGTCAACAATGTCATATGTCAACAATGTCATATGTCAACAATGTCATTTCCCCACTCCTTCACCTGTCACTTCCCCCACTTCACCCCCCACTCCTCCCCACTCCACCACTGCCCCCACTCTCACCCCCACTCCTACCCCCACCACTTCCCCCACTCCACCACTCTGACCCCCCACTCCTACCCCCACTCCACCACTTCTACCCCCACTCCACCACTCCTACCCCCTCCACTTCCCCCACTCCTACCCCCACTCCACCACTCCTACCCCCTCCACTTCCCCCACTCCTACCCCCACTCCTCCCCCCACTCCAAGTGGGCTTGAATTCCTGTTGTTTAACTACTAACGTTTAATGGGCTCAGACAGTCTCCCTGGCAAAAACCGTTTCCAGCTGGTATCGGTTTGGTAAGTTCTTCGTTAATCTTCGCTCGGATTTAATTATCCTTGTATATAGGTTATAAGTATAAGTAATATCTACTGTTAATTATAATTTTTAATACGTTTTTATTCGTATGACATTTTAAGGTTTTAAATTAAAGACTGTATACAAACGATTTATTAAGTAGATTTCAAGCGGAAATGTGTAAAACACCGGACGTAACTATTAATCTTAAAACAAACATTTTTTCATAATAAAATAAAATACATAAACGAGTTATGTCGTATAGTGCCAATATTTACTTAAAGTAATTTTTACATTCTAACCGTAATATTTCAGTTCATTTATTAAACTATGTTTTTTCCTTAAGCACTAAAAAATTATCTATTTGCCATTAAACAATTTCTGAAAATTCGATGTATGAATGTTAAAACGTTTAGTTTTTTGGTTGCAAAGTTTAAATAAGTTATCGCTATAATAAAGTAGAATATGAGAGTAGATAATAATTTGTGATATTTTAAATTTGCTTATGGTAGTGAGGTTTCAAAGGCATTTTATTTTTAGGTAATTTCACATATTTTAATTATTCTGTAAAATTACCGTTGCCCTTAATTTACTATTAGATACTTTATTTATTTAGAACAGATAGAGAATGTAGTAGAGAGAAAAATAAATTAAAATTCTCTTTTAATTTAATTAAAATTGCAACAGTAATAAGTACTTTATACATTATTTTTCTTGTCCATTAAAAAATATATTTATCAAGGCCAAGTTCTTCTCACAGTAAATATGCATTTCATTAGTATAGACTTATTAACTACATATTTCTATATATATATATATATATATATATATATATATATATATATATATATATATATATATATATTTATATATATATATTAAAACCAACATTTTTTCTGCAAATCGTGACAATAATTACAATATATTTTCTATACATTAGGGGGGCTCTTATTTTTTAAAGTTTTAAATTTCAGATCAATCGGATAAAGGGAAAGGATATTGTTTATGTATTTATCTTGCTTAATATTAATTATATGCAAAAAAGCGCTTTATGCTTTATAAAAGTTGTAAAACTATAAAAAATATTATTTATTAGTTTTTTATCTACGACTAACGGTTTCTGAGAAAAATGTAAAAATATATTTTTTTGCTACAAATCTTGGCACACACATATATATATATATATATATATATATATATATATATATATATATATATATATATATATATATACATAAAGTTTTAGAGTGTGGAAACAATCTGAAGCATACCCATATTGTTTGTGTTGTTTGTTTTTTGTAAATAATTATTATAATTTTACACCCTTCACCCTTCTCTAAGCCGAATCATATACAACTTTCAATTTTTTAACTTTACAGAATTTTAATTTTAGTTTTGGTAAAAACGAATTGTTAATTCCATTGTTAATAATTTTGATTTCACCATTAGTATTTGTTTTCGCTTCTCATTTTTGATTGATAATACTGTTTCCCGATTTAAAGCATTGACCGTTTTGGCCCGTTTTGGCCATTCAAATGGCAAATTTAGATCGAAGAGAACTAGTGTGACAACTTTTTGGCTTAAATTCCATAAAAAGTTTCGAAAGAACCCTGAAATGCTGATACGGTGCTTTGACAGCAGACCATGCTTCGATATACATACTAACAATAAAAATACAAATATTACAAATTGAATACTGTTTTTTTTAAAATACAAATTCATCACAAAGCAGAAATATTTTCAAGCAATAAATGGCTTTTTCTAACCTCCTGACATGATGGAGGGCCCCCCGGTAACACGAAAAGATATTCCACAAGATGATGTATCGCCAAAAAAATTGCTGTTAATTCTAAAAGTTCCCTATAACTCTTTCCAGGCTGCTGTTCGCTCAAAGTATTTCCAACAAAGTCAAGAATTCGAGGTATATCGCCCTGATTCAAGTGTCTTATGATCTTTTCGTTTTCAATCCTGGATCGAAAATTATGATCAATGATTTTAGGCCAAGCGTTTTAAATTTTCTTAATCATTTAGACAGATAGGAAAGGTAGTTTTTCTCGAAAACACGGCTTAGAATAATTTCATAAAATTATATGTGATGTTTACAAGCAAAATACAAAAGATTTTTTTTAAATAATTTCTCCAATAAGTTGCACAGTATCGACATTTGAAAAAATCACAGGAATTCCATTTACGATCTCTTTACATGTAAATGCTGGAAGTAATTTACCATCCCAATGCACAAAGGCAGCTTGTAATTTAGTATCGTTGAAGTGCTTCTTAGTTTTAGTTGCCTTAACTTTTTCGTATTTTTTCTCTATAAAAATGAATGGAATTTTTATTTTTGATAATTACCTGAATATTAAAACCCAATGCCTTGATAGTAGCAATCAAAATATATGCTGCGTGGATTTGTGGCAAAAGAAGTGATTTTCACATTTTTCTCAAAAATTGTTTGACGCAGGAAAAAAAATGAAAAATTATAAATAAATTCATTTTTTATACATATATCTACAACTTGTGAATAATACATTTTTGCAAATAATTAATTTTTGAAAGGTAAAAAAATAAATTTATTTGATTGATTTAAACAGTAAAACTACTCTAAATTGTAAGATATATAAATTTTATATTAAATTAATTTTAAAAGACCCCTCATTTAAATATTTAACCAACTGCTTTTTTCGTCAATAATTTTTTTAAAATTGAATCCGTCCCTGGTCATCTTGTAGTAGAAGACAAAAAAAAAATCGCTACCTCGTATAAAGTTACCGACAGATGTTGATGTATCTGCAGAGATTAACAGGATGAAGGATCATCTATTAATTTATTAGGTTGGCATTAATCTTCAGCTACCCCCGCGGACGTTCAGCTATACAAACAGGGACGACGCCTACGCAACTTACCCAACATTATGTAATTAATGAGAAATCATCACACAGCCATGATTCTAAGTCTAGTAGCCAATTAAAGTAACAAATTAATCTCACCTTTTACTTTTGTGTGTAACAAAAACCTTTTTTATATTTTAAACAATAGAAAATTTTAAAAATCAAACTCTGGCCAGATATCTTACTAAGTCTAGGTAAAACGATTTTGGTTTCCTCGTATACTACTTGTAAGAAGGGAAGAAAGCGTCACATTCAAGATAATACGCGATAAAAACAAACTTATCCGAAGTTCGTATTTTAAAAAAATACCAATTGAAGCTTTTACGGTTGTTTTATCGTGGTAATTGTATACCAAACATGCCTCTACTGCCTTTATAGTTCAAAAAATTGTAGGTAGCTACTTAAAGTTAAATTACAAGTTTTACATTCGTTGACTATTGAAAAATCGTATCTACCGTTTAACTAATTTAAACATTTTAAGTACCTATTATTTATAAATAAGAAAAGAGGCCATTACAATTTGTTTGTAATAATGGGAAAGAACACTGGATGATGAAATCATTCCAAACATCTTTCAATTGATAAATGATGATGCTGGGTTTAGTGTACAAACAATTTCATGAGTCAAAATCTAAGCAAATGTATTCTTCAGAGTTTTGAAATCAGTATATTTATTCAAAATTAAAAACTTCCAGAATCAGGTGGGCGGTGCTATGACGTTATAGTCCCTAACATTACGATCTGTCAGACACGGAACCTCAGGACCACGGATATGCATAGATTTACTATGACGAAACAAGTACCTACGATTGGTCAGCTCAAGGTCTATGAAAGTGTGGAAACTAACACGTCACACTGCGTTACACCAATAAGAGCAACCTATACAAATGGCGCATAAACGTTTATATTTAAAATGAAAACTATGTAATTCATACTATAGAATGAATAAAAAATATAAAATTACATTATATGATAGTTTTTTAGCATGAACGTTACGATTTCCAAAATTTAGTGGTCTCCCCCATTACAATATCAGCTTAATTATGATGATACTGATTTCCTGTTTTTTCAATCGGACGCTGACAAAAAAGGCTACTTAGACGTTGACAAATTGTATTAACTTGTTGGTTTTGGCGTGATTAATCCATGAATCCTACTAACAGAATTGTACTTTCCAGGCATTAATATATAAAGTAATCACACTATCATTTTTGATTTTTGTTCAATCACTGGAATTTACACATTTATATGTGACCTCGTAAAATATTTACAAATTTTTTATTATAACGTATTTGAATGATGTTATAATTATATTGATATTATAAACCTCAACCTTACGTATTATTAAATAATTTTTAATGAAAAAAAATGGCACATTAAATGTGAAAGATGTATAAAAAGTACAAAAATATAATATTATTAATACCCACTTTATGTGATAAAATTAACTAATCTGGCAATAAGTAACTATTTGTATACCTATCTTTGTAAGAGTATATGATGATAGTGTACGTGTTTTCTTAATGTGAGAACAAATATGTAGGCAGTTATTAACAAATGATCTATTATAACAAAAATGCCGCCAATAAACGCATTGTTATAACATATCATAAATAACTCTATAAAAAAATAACACATTTACAATAACGTTTATGAGAGTCATAAAACGAGTCTTATTTTGAATAATTTCTACATAAAATTATTCAACACACCCAGTGGTCTGCACTTAAATACATCTTTCATTGTTCCCTATCAGTCGAAAATTGGAAAGATGAAATAATTTTGTGTTATAAAAATTAAAAATATTTTTTAAATTTTCTACAGGATCAGACAAATTAATAAATAAAATATGGATTAAATAAACAAATGTCTAATCTTTCCTTCTCAAAAATTTTGATGTTTAATAATTGCTTAATTTTAAACAAGACAACATTCAGTTCAAATTTTATGTAGGTAATTTTTTTATTAAATTTAAAAATTAAATGTTTCACCTAACGTATTTTTTTACATAGGTAGCTAAATGATTCTTTAATATTTTATCCATAATAAATTGCAACATGTCGTTTAACTAAATTATAAATTTATTTTTAAACTACACAAAATGTTTACAAATGTTTGTGACGTTTGTTAAAAATCTTACGATTAAGTTTATTCTGACACAATAGAGGTTGGAAAACAGTTGATTTTTATGTCTGCTGCATTCTTTTGTGGTAATCAATCACTTGATGTTTCGTGGTAAATTTTTGCATATAAGTCGTTTTGAATCTCGATTAAACGCAATAATTTAATAAATAATTAAGGAACATATTAAAGTATCTAACAAAAGTATATTGCTATTAAAAAAGGTCGTTATGGTTTGTTTGGTCGTTTAAATGTATAGCAGTAATTTGTCAAGCAACATCTATTTGGCTTTCCCTGCCATTACAAAGGGGTCTATGACTCCAAATGTATCACGACTCCTAAAATATGCACAAACACCACAAAATATAAAAACTACATCTAAGAATGTATAATATACTTTTCCAAAATGAAATATAAACTAGTACCTAGCATAAAGTACTTAATAGTTTTTAGATATTTTTATTGGAACGAAGTTCATTATCACACGTTGCGGAAACCGAGGATAGCCAGCAAAAACGGTGCGTAACAAGCATGCGTTACAAGAATGCGTTAGTCGCTATCTCTCTTTCTCTACACTTTCTGCCTGCAGAGAGAGGGAGAGATAAAGTGTAATCCGACTGAACCATTCATAAAACGTCATTTGAATTTGAATAATTGGCAGTGATAATTTTTATTACGTGATTGGTTTGTATAATCTAAATTAAAAAAACAAAATTATATTGTTTTGGTATGCTTAATCCTTATGACATCTACAAGTTGACAGTTATTGGTAATAAAAACGTAAACGGCTGAAACATTGTTTAGTTAGACCCTATATCTATTTAACTTGTAGTTTTACTAAATGAAATTTTATTTGAGCTTTAGTTTGTTAAATATTAGGATTGATTCATATTTTATTAGTGACCTTCATTTATTTAATGTTGGACATGATTTTATAGTTTAGCAAGCAATGTCACTAAATAAACAATAGGAACCCGAACCTACTTTAAAGAGTTATCTTTTTTCACTCCATAACTGTTTAAGCATTTATAAATTTATGGTACGTACTTGTTTGTACGCACTTGAGCGTTTACATGGACAATTTAAAATAAATATTACTAACCCTGTATACGATGAACCCCCGCTTTAGTCTGTACTCATAAATTAATGATAATTACTATTGTTGGCGAACACAATATATCACTTAAACAAATTGCTAATAGGCACGGTAAATATATTATCTTACGGACTTGTACGGTGTTCACCAATGTTTTAGTCAGAAATATTATATAGCGCATTCCTCAAAATCAAAAATGTTAACATATCTATTGCCACAATTCTTTTAATTTTTTTTTAAATAAAACATCTCATCTTTTTAACACTTCATAAAAGCAATAAAATGTAGTTACCTACCTAAATGAATGCAGGTGTTATTATGAAAGTTAAATGCAGCAGTAAAAATCGATTATTAAGTATAATTTTTATTTATTTATTTATTTTTTACAATATCCTACGGGGTATACCCAATTTACAGGATAGGGTTAGTAGCAGTTAGATAAATAACATACGATAATTTACAAGAAACTATCACAATATATAAGAAAACATTACAATTATGTATGCTGAAAGCAAATATTTAGGTTTCTAAACAATAATGTCTAATTGACAATTGGCTGCAGTTTAAAATGTCGACAGATTTTTCTATATTAGAATAATTTTCAATTAGAAAATGTAGAGGTGAAGATTTGTATATATTAGTTCGATAAGTTCGTTGAAAAAACAGTTGATTATAGCGGGAATTGAACCTAGGAACATAATAATCCAACATGGCAACTAGATCATTACAATTTTGCAATAAAAATATCGAATTTTATTTTATTTTCATATTTTATTGTATTTAAAAACACCTAAACAAAAAAAAAAAAATAATGTATAAACACATGTGAGTTAAAAATGATTCTTAATTATAGTAATTACGCTTTAATTTTACATTTTATACCCAAACTAGACACCTTTAAATTGTGACATACGGTGCTGCTACATATTATTTGAAGAGTTATCTAAATGTTCGTATTTAAATACCAACAACAAGAATTGTTAAAACATTTCAATTACAAAGACGCCGCCTTGATAACTTATTGAGGAAATTATTGTAACAACATGTAGCTTTGTTATTTGTTTTATCATTTGTTGACATTTTACTTCTAGGAAATACCTAAGTGGGTTATGGATCACAAGCATAGTTTCCAAGACAAATATAGAAAATGACATGATAACAAACAATGTAAGCAATAAATTCCTTAAATATTAAAATCCACACAATATGTATGTATACTGAGTGGGCCACAGAAAACAGTCCACCCCGATATTTGGCAATATTTATTAGAATTTAAGGAATTGCTGAAATAAGTTAATTTTTATTCCAAGGGGAACATATTTTTACGATACAGATATCTGTCATATATCAACCCCCTCACTTCCACTTTCACAACCCCTTAATTTAAAATAGCCAAACCATGTGTGGCACATCATTAGAAATGTATGTATTTAGAGATAGAGTATTCAGGCATATAATTATCCAAAAAAAAATCATAATTAATTTAAAGTGCAACACCTCTTAAAAATGGAACGCACTTTACACACAATTTAAACATAGAATTTTAGGTAAGTGCAGGAATCATAGTGTTATTATTTTGTGAAGACATACCCAACATTATTATGAATGTGAAATTAACACTTTTAAGAAAAAATTGTGCCCAATAGATACTTAATTATTAACCACTGTTTTACAAAACATGTGTAAATAATACTATAATTTTGATTTCTTGATGTTAAGATAGTATATCTTTGTTGTAACTTTTCTAAAGATGGAAACATAAGAACACAACGGACATCTTTGCAACGTTTTTTTTTTTATTTACGTTTCCTTTTCGTTGTCATTTAACAAATGGACTTAAGTAAAACTTCTACTTTACTTAAAATTAATAGTTACCCATGCCTAGTGCGCTGAACGGGTAGAGTAAACATAAAAGATATTTTATATACAGTGTGTCCACAGATGAACTTAATTTTTTTGCTTGTTATATACAGTGGGTGGTCAAATTATTAGGACACTATAGCGTGTTTGTAATATTTAGGATTAAATTATTGTTGTGAGAAGATGAATCGATCTTAGATGATTTATATTTCGTAATTTTATTGTTGGTATCATCTGTAATGGCTTTTGAGAAGTGGTAACACTGCCAGTCGTAGTCTTACTTTTTTCGAGCTGTTTTTGCAAGTTTTTTCGATTAAAACTTATTAAAATGTAAGCATTATTCGATAATTAATTAGTCTTACTAATTTTAATGGATAATTATCAGTTTTGTTAAGACTTTTACTCATCACAACCTCAGATTAGAAACCCTAATTAGAGTATGGAACCATGACCCTAAACTCCGTCAAAATGCTCAAGTCTGCATAGAGAGCATGCCTAGACGCCTGGAGCCCGTCATCGCGGCGAAGGGCGGAGTTACAAAATATTAACTTTTTTTTTAATTTTCACCAATTTTTTATATTTTTTTCAATTGTTTATGTAAACGATAATTGCTAAATAAAATATTATTCTAAATAAAGCTCTCTTTTGAATTAAAAATAAATACAAAAACAAAAGCCTACATAATACTTAAATTCACTTTAACTTGAAAATTAACATAATTATATTGTGTCCCTAAAAATTTGGCCACCCACTGTAAATATAATTTACGTAAAGAAACTTTGACTTGCTTTCATAGCGTCAAAAAAAAACGATATTGTAGATTTACAAAATTGGAAATCCTAGAATGAGAGTTTTCTAATTATACATCTGTACATTTTTTATATTTTTTTCGACATTTATAAGTTATTTGTTTTTTTTATTATAATTTAAAGTCATACGCCTCTGTCAAAACGGAAGCAGTAGTCGGCCATATGCACCCTCCATTTCGGTAAACACTCTTATTTGAGAATATGCTTATTCCTGATGTTTTATATTCAAAGATTATATCTGAAGGAGTAGGTGATAATAATTTAAAAAAACCAACGTACCTATCTACTCTAAAGTTTAATAAATTTTATTGATCTATTAGCCAGTACAAATTACGTATAAGTATTTAAATAATTATATTTTTTCTAGTTTTACTAATTTTTCGGGTACCCACTAGGAATTAATTCGCTAATAATGATGTATAAATAATGAAACATTTTTCAAAATTAATTTGTAAATAAAGATGTCACCTTTCTTTTTTTTAACTCAATATTATAATTAAAAATATTGCACGAGATATAAGACATTTTCAAAAATCCGATGCCATCACGTTTGCCATAGTCGATGTACAAATGAGTGTAAATAAGTAACTTCTCGTACTAGTCTCGACATAGAAATGATAGGATTGGCCTGCGAACTCTGGTAGCGAATGTTGTGGGTTGTACTATGTTGCTAGGAAACGCATTAAGTGTGTGATAGATAGCGTGATAGCGACACCATCGATATTGATCCTCAAAACAAGGAATTATTGTTTCAAATTATAAAAAAATATTCTACGCTTACTCGTCTAAGAAACAAACAAACGACTTTCTTTTAACTTTACAAAGATATTGAATACACATTTCAGGATTTATATAGAAAATTATTATCCAAAACATTTTGCACATTATACTTTACTCTTTTATTGTCTTAGTATAAGTATTTATTATGAAACAAGTAGATACAGCTACCGTAGGTGTTTTTAAATCCTTAAAGAATTGTAAGTATTAAATCAAATACATTTGGTGTTGTAAATACGACAACGTCTCTACCAAATATGTCTACCTACATAGGTACTTACAAAAAAAACAGACATGAATGTTAAATACAAAATTATTACAAAACATATGCCTTTGAAAGTCAATTTTTTATGTTTAGAGCGACATTTATTGATATAAAATAAAAGGATATATATGTTTGAAAAGTTAAAGATATTTTGGAATTATGTCCTATAAATTTTACACAAATATTAACGGAAAATATTAAACTTTGATAGAGTATAGGCGTAAATGCACTGATTTAATGTGTTTAGTTCATTAATACCGTTATTTTTATCATGTTAAAGCACTCTATGTTACTTTTGCTCTTAAACAGTATTTTTTTAAAGTTTTAGATGTAATTTTTTTTAGAAAAACTACAACTAAAACAATATTCTTCTTCTTTGTGTGCCATGCTTGTTTTCAAACGTTGGCTATCATCAAACGTTCAGGCGTTTGCTATCATAGAGTTGACAATTTGTTGGAAAGCTTCTCGATCGGTAGCTACATGAAACAATTTTTCGACTGTTCGACCCGTCCAATGTCTGATATTACGAAGCCAAGAAAGCTGTTTTCTGCCAATCCATCGCTTTCCTTCTATTTTACCCTGGATAATTAATCGGAGCATGTGATATTTATGCCCCCTCATCATATGTCCAAAGTATTCGACTTTTCTTATTTTGATGGTGTTTGTCAATTCTCGCTTTTTATATAGGGATTCTAACACATGTTCGTTAGTTCGTGTGCTGTCCACGGAATCTTTAGCATACGGCGATAGCACCATATAACTCAAACGCTTCCAATTTATTTAGATGCTAAAACAATATACATACTTAATATTATCGTTTTTGGTAATAGTTCGTGTTCATGATCCATCATCAAATGCTGGCAGGAAGTATATCTACATTAGTAAGTTAGTAATTTTACTTTTTGTGCATCTTTTTTTCTTGTCCTACACTCTTACTTTTCTGCTCAATTGAGGGTAAGCGTTTATTGGATCTTCATTCTTTAGCTGCAACCACCACCAACCAATGTTAATTCCATAGGAAAGGCGATTGTCTAAATTTATCGAAACTATTTGTAAATATTAGTGCGATTTAATCATAAATTTGTTTATCGATTGTCATTAGTATGTTGTGTATGTTGTACAATTATTATGAAAACTACAACATAAGTTACCTGTTTATAAAAGATAAACATGCTGTGCATATGTTGAATAAGTTACTTTTACGCCGCTTCTCGCCATATCCATAATATCGTAGCATGTTAGTTTCCTATAAGAAATATATCTTTCGAGTGTGTGACAGCTTCTGGTGAGAATGCGGTTTTATTGTCGCTTTTCATTTAAAAGAAATATAAAATAGAAAAATGAGTTAAATAAACGTAATTGACCGATTATTTAAAAGCCTCTATTATAACTATTACTATTCGTTGTCAAATGTGATGATTATTTTACAAATTTTAATAAAACTTCCAATAATAGGTATATGTATAGGTCCTTTTTCAAAAACTCAGAGTGTTACTTGTTTTGACAGTAAAGATTTAAATCACTAATTTATTAGAATGTAGTTTGTTTTAAAATATTTAAACAAAAAATTAATTCTGTCACACCTACTTCAGTGTATATATATATATATATATATATGAGTTTTAATTAAAGGAAACTAGGAAGACATAAATTTGAATAAAACTATTATAGAGATAAGTAAGATAAAGAAATGCTGTAGTGTAAAAGACGTACCAACAAAGATAAATAATGGAATGCTTAGATGGTTTGGACACGTAGATAGAGGATGGATGAAAGAAGATTGATGAAACATATTTATAAGGCGGGTGTCATTGGGCAAGTCGGTAGAGGTCGATAAGGCAAACGTATCTCGATCAGATCGAAATTGTTTTGAAGAAAGGCCAGTTCAATATTACCAACAACCGACGAGTATGTATGAAAGCGCTGATTAAAGTAGATGAAGCGAAAGACGTGTGTAAGAACCGTAGCGGAAGTGAAAAGAAGTGGTGGTGTCTGCCTATCTCTACAGCAAAAAGGAGTGATGACTATTTCTGTGTATGTATTATAAATGTAAGAAACTTTGAAATATAATTTTATAAATATTCGTACATTTCTGCAAAGTAATCTTGTTTGTATGTATGCATATACCCATTTTTTTTCAAAAGAGAAACCTGTTAATGTTGCAGTCCAAAATAACGAAGTATGTGATTGAATATTGTCAGAAATCATATATTCCAGTATTCAATTAACCAAACAATTTTGTTTAATTTATTCAACATAGTCCTTTCTCCCACACCAAAACCATTAACAATAAATATGTCTCTTCGTCAATAAGAGACGATTTGTAATTATTCTCACGACTGACATCTACAAACTTAACTCGTTAGTGACGGGACTTTTTTATTTTGTTTGTTAAAAGGGTACCAAACATGCGATATTTGGTAAGTACTATTTTTTATTGTACGACGCGTGACATATTCCGCATAATCAAAGTTTGTTTTGTAAATTAAACTTGTTTGTTTCGTTGAACATTTTAATTTTAAAATAAACTATTAACTTCTTACATACAAAAGAATAATGAATTTTTTAAAAATAGTTGATCTGTAATAATTCCAAAGCTTAATTTCTTCAGTTACTTACCAAAATAATAAATGGATCGTTTTGAAGCTGGGGTCTCTTTTATTTATTTCACAATATTTACTACTTTAAACATTATTTTTATTCTATTTTGTAATAGATTTGTTTGTTAAATTGTTTAAAAAATTAAAAAATCTGTGTATTTTCGTAAAAGAACATCGCGTTTTAATGTACCTCTTGGTTTAAAAACAAACATAAAAACATAAGTTTGTTGAACAAAAACATTAATAAAACAGTAGGACATAAAACATACAAAATTTACCACAATTTAAATATAAACAATCACACTGTTACGAGTACAATTCATACTTTGAAAGAAGTACCAACTTCAGATTTTCAACAAAATTGAATTTCTATCGGTATTAATATTATAAAGGTATTATTTATCCAAATGTATACCTAATTAAATTTTGACAAATTGCTCGTACCGACTACTATAATAATTTTTTATTTTTAATCATCAACATAAGTAAGAAATAATTGAGTAAATTTTAACATTATACTTGTTTTTATTGCATTATGCTTGTTAATAATTTTTATTTGTCTGTATTAATTAAAATATACCTAAGCTAACTATTAATATTGTAATACCGGAGGTCCCAATATTTTTTGATATTTAAACATTTATTCGAGGAATAAATAACAATTACTAATTTTGATTGTACATCTGAAAAAAAAGACTTTCACTTTTTATTAATATTTTAAATAAAAAACACATGTTACAAACATTGAAACCTCGATAACCCCTAAGGAATAAAATTTTTAAAAATCTTTACAGAAATTAATGAGCAACAATTGTGTTCAGCATTATTTATTGTTTAAATGAAAACTGTGTTAAAAAAAATTTTTTAATGTTTGCGACTTATTTTTTGCATTGGGACAGTCAGGTATGGTGGAAAACGAGTTCTGATAGTTTAATACTATTAATCTAGCAGATGGAGAAAATTAAAAAAAGCATCATCTACGAGAAAGGTAGTATGGCAATATCAGAACGACGATTAAATTTTCGATATATGTCATTGAAACTGGTACTAGTAGCATTATCCCTAATTGAATTTGAATGACCTCTAATGACCCCCATTTGTTGTCTTAAGTTAAGTACCTCTTTACAAAGTGACAAAATTGTTAAAATTTCGTCTTCTTTTTTATTTAATTGAAAATCTGTTCTTTCCAGCTCTACTTCCACCTCCTTGTATCCTGCTCTAGTGGCCAATGTCGTTAAATAATCGTATTTTCTAAAATAAATATAAAACAATTAATTTATATCAAGCATTAATTGTAAATTAGAGCTGTAATGTACTAAATTTTTTAAACATTCTCCAAATTTTTAATGTAATATTTTTATAAATTAATAATAGCTACATACAACAGTAACATTACTTTGTTATTAACTATTCTTTTCATCATTACGATATACGCCTAAATCTATCATCAGAAATAACATATAAAACTATTAATTAACAATTAAAATAATATTATTTGTTTGATTTATGGTGTTAATATACATTTGATCATTTTCTTTTATCTTTGACTTTTTTTTTTTTTTTATGTTCTGGTTCCCACGAAAAGGGATATCCTGTAATGTTCAGAGAACATCGTGGGAACCAAGGGAAAGAAGGTAGGAGTTGGTGTTCTTCTTAAATTTCTGGAGGTTGTATGCCTCGGGAAACACCTCCCTAGGCAATGAGTTCCAAAGCCTCGCAATTCGTTGGATGAATGAGTCTTTGGAAAGTGATGTTCTGCAGGTCTTCAAAGTGACCACGAAGGGGTGTGAAGACTGAACTTGACGGGTTAATCTCGAAGAGACTGCCAAAGAAGGAACGATTGTTGATATTTCAGAAGAGCATCGCCCATGAAAATATCTATAAAATAGAGACAAATCGCCAACTTTTCTACGGTGTTCCAGACAATTGTAGATCATAGGCAGACTTTTTTAAAGCATGTTTTTTAACACAATATTCTTGCTAGATATAACTACACTATACACCTGAGAATAATGTAAATATAATATAGCCAAGTTAAAGCATTTAAATGTAAGCTAGTTTTATAAAGGAAACGCTTCTAAAATTAAGATTTAAAACACTTTCAGATATGTAGGTAATATAAAACTATAGTTTTAGAAAAATCGTAGGCAATTAATTTGATACAAAATTTACACATCTTTGATTTGAATTGATTTAAATTTAAACTTAAAAATACCGTTAACAATTATTAACCCATCTAATTTTAAAAATTTAAATTTAAATATTTTTAAAAGTGAATGAAAATACATCTTCTGTCAGATCTAGTATAATCTACCTAAATGACATTCATTTTGGATCAGTTTAAAAAATAATCACTGCAACAAAATTTTTTTTAAAACAGGAAAGTTATGAGTAGAGAAGTGATGTTATTTGTTTTTTCTCTCGATAATTTAAATACATTTTTGCTTTTTTGCGACCCACATCCCCATCTTAAACTTTTATTAATAATTGACGCAAGCCGAACTTTGATTTTAATTGAGCTCTTTATCCTATATGTATGTTTCTTAAAATATAATATAACATCATTGTAATCGCCCTCAGCAAAGATGTAAGTAGATTTCTTCATTATCAATAGAGAATAATTTGAACATTAATATTGCGCAATCAATCCTCATTATTTTTATTTTTAATGTATAATAACATTAATAAACATCAGTACATTGTCACTGTTTAACTTTTCCAATTTATAACAACTACCTTGTCGTAGAAAATAATTATTGTTAAATGTTTACAAAAAATAGTACATAATAATCCTTATCATTCTTATATCGTAGTTTCCTGATGATGGAAATAAAATTTCCGAAAACTTTGATTATTTTTAATTGAGGTTTTATTTACGAGCTGCTTCCCGCCCTAACTAGAGTTCATTTAGTTACTAACTGGTCGGTAACGAATACTTCTTTCAAAATTATATATAATTGTCGTCAGAGGCAGATGACATTTTTGAATAGTGTTTATTGGTATTTAAGAATAGAAATTAAAATTTATGTTTAAAATATTATTATTTAGAAATCTTGTTGTAAAAGATAAAAACATTTATTTGGACCTTATAAAAATTAAAGTACATTTTTAAAAATTATCCAAGTCAACATAATATCACGCAGGGCAGACAGATGTCAAAAATAAAGGGGGACGTTCAGAATTCAACATTTTTAGTCCGTTTTAAATATGTTTAGAAAAATTAGAAATTCCAAATTTTTGTTTATTACAGCCTGTAAAATAAAAAGCTGCAAGATATCCAGTAAACGCTGTCTTCGAGATTATTATTAGAAAATTTAAAAATTGTAATTTAGAAAAATAAGATTAAAGAGAGTTGGAAATTAACATTTTTTGAAAGAGACGTGTAAAAAGTTTGATCACAGAATTATTAATAAAAACCAGGAAGTATAAAAAGAATATTGTAGAAAAAGGACGTAAAAGTTAAAAAAAAAAAATAGTATTTGATAATTATATAGGTATATATAATAAAAATGAATGATTTGATCGTCAAATGCCTTCTTTACGCCTATGATCAAGTCATATTAGCATTATCTGAAGAGGAGTTGCAGGCGATGGTTAATGTTATGCATGATTCCCTAAAAATCAAAGGGACGAAAATAAATGTGAGCAAAACGAAAGTAATGGTTTTTGAAAGAGAAGAAAGCATGACAAACTGTGGAGTTTCGATTAAGGGAGAAAGAGTGGAACAAGTAAATGAATTTGTGTACTTGGGTTCAAAATTTACTAGAGATGGAAAGTATGACAGTGACATTGAGCGAAGGGTGTTGGCAGAAAAACAAATGAATGGGGCACTGCATAGATTTATGAATAGCCAGAAAGTGTCAAAAAAGGCACGTTTGGCGGTGCATATAGGTGTGTTGGTTCCTACACTTATGTGTGGTAGTGAATGTTGGGTTTGGCAGAAGCATAAAAATAGGATTAATGCTGCGGAGATGAGTAGTCTTAGAATTGTATAGCCGGAGTGACTCGGTTGGATGAAGTAAAGAATAGTGAGATAAGAGAACGCTGTGGTGTAAAAGAAGATGTGGTTGCAAAGATAGATAAAGGAATGATTAGATGGTTTGGACACGTAGAAAGGATGTATGAAGGAAGATTGACGAAACAAATTTATAAGGCGAGTGTGAATGGACGGAAGTCGGTAGAGGTCGACCTCGGAGAACATATCTCGATCAGATCAACATTGTTTTGAAGAAAGGCCAGCTGTCAAGAGTACCAACAACCGAAGACCACTGATGAAAGTGGAGGAAGCAAAAGATGTGTGTACGAACCGTAGCGGAAGTGGAAGGAAGTGGTCTCTGCCTACCCCTATGGGAAAAAGTCGTGACTTTATGTATGTTTGTATGTATATAATAAAAAAAATACAAAGTTAGAGTATCTTGGGCCATTGAAAGAAAGAAATTTACCAGCGATACACATTAGGGAATAAGAAAAACTCGAGATTCCAGTAACATATACATCTAAATTTAGCAAAGTGAGTGACATTTCAAAAATTAGAATTTCAAAATTATTTGTGGATAGTTAATCTTTAGTTTGTAATCAATTAAGTCTATATTTAAATTAAAAATGTTATAGTATTAACAGGGTAAATTTGAAGAATTTCGGTATTTAATTTTTTTTTTAATAAATTTTAATAAAACAAAATTACATTTTTTTTACACATATTTAAAAATCTGATAGAAATTTTAAGGATCAACTGCTAAGACTAACGTCTTAGCCGGAAAAAATTATTGTTACGGATTGCGGTCAACGGAGTCCGCCCTTGTCCTATTATTTGGCTTAAGGCAATGGTGCGGTTTTTGGGTGTCATTAAATGAGCGGATGATTTATTAACGCCCCCGACGTTATTAAAATATTTGGAAAACCCTACAATAGACGTCCCTTTCCTCGAATAATTTATTTGTACCTATTAAAGGAGATCGCAGGCCGCAGGAAGTGATATTGTTTTGAAAAGATTGTTATAAAAAGTTTAAGTTTTGTGAAATATCCAAGTAATTAATAAAATAAGAATTTATTGCGTAGAAAGATTAGAGTAAATTGTTTAGTTTTTGTACTGAGTGTTAGAAATTAAGGAACACAGGAATAAATATAGTAACATTATTATTATCATTTGACAGTGTTACCTGGATATTTTATTATCATGGTACCTATTTCTTAATAAAATCTTTGCTCTTATTACTGACCTGTTAAGATTGTCAAATTCATCATGGAGTTGCACTAAAACGCGTTGCAAATTTTCTTTTCCATTAAAAACGAAATTTTTTGCATTCACTTTATAATCAAAATTATTATTATCTTGATGTAATGTTAGCTTTTCATTGTAATTATTGTAATCATTTGTTTCCGGATAAAGGACAGATCCATCGTCATAGGGGGTCAAATCCGTATTATTAAAAATATCTTTAATTCCGGTAAAAAGTTCATCCATTTCAGCAGTTGTATTGCTGTGGCCATTATTATGACCGTTATGAATTTCATTTGAGCTACCTTTTTTGCCGTGTATCATTTGTCGTATCGTGACAACGGTATCAATCATTTTCGATTCTGGTGACTTGAAGTTTTCCTTTTCTAGATCTTCGATTTCATCACTTTCCTCGTTAAATAAGCTACACAGTGTATTCACATTGTTTACTGCTTTGGAACTAAAATTTTGCATTTTTTAAACAAATATTTAAGGTAAATCGTCTATTATGTTTTGTTTATGGCCGCGTAGAAAATAACCTAAACAAATTGTATTTAATACGCACAATGACATTTTATTTTTTGTATTACATCATTTGCGTCAATGGATCATTTTTAACAAAGACCAATCAGCGCAGTTGGTTGTTCATTAGTAAAGAACTAGATGTTCGAACGTAATTACTTTATTTAATTTGGTAAAGAATGTGTAATGATGAAATATTTACTTTACATAAATGGTCTAAATAAATCCAGAAGTGAAAGAATCTGTTTTTTGACATTATTTTCAATACTGAAAAGACATCACTTAGAAAGTCACGTGAATATTTGTCATATACATGGAGTATACGTACTCTCATTTGTCTCTGGGATCTTTTACGAATTGCTAGTGTTATTCTTTGGTACATTCTCATTAACATAGGATCTGTAACAATCCATGGTAGTTGCTTCACTATTAAACAAAAAGTTGAAGGAACTCATTGTTTAAATTTTTTTTATAAAATTTTGCTTACCCGAGATTTACTGCTTTATTTAATATTTCTTTACGCGCTTCTTTCATAAAATCAAGACTTTTAAGTGGATACTTGGATGATTTTATTTCTTGTTCATTCAGGCCAGACGAAAATGTCTGAGACCTTTCGACAGGAGATTTTTTCTTTTTAACAATATTTCGATTTTTACCATGAATTTGCTGATACGTGTTATTTGGTAATGGTCGTTGCGTTTTTTCTAATTTTGTAGACTGAAGCGATTTTGGGTTTAATTTCTAAAAAAAAATATTCCATTGAATTATTTTTAACGTGCACATATTTGTTCCATATTACTATGTGGTTACTAGTTGATATACTTTTAAAAATGCCTTCAATGAATACTATAACGTAATTATAGTTCTTACATTATTAATTGCAAAACACAGTTATGTGAGGAGTAATCAATTTTTAATATATACGCGCGGCACACGTGCCATATTTAGAAACAAAAAATAATGTTTACTACCCGTATAACATCCGGTATAATTCAAAGAAAGCTTCTGTCCTCGTGGATTTGATTGACGTGCGTCAAAATTCACAAACTAGGTTATTCAGCCAATGGGAACAGCGAATCATAAGATTAAATGCACTGAATTTGCCAAAGGGTGTCCATCCATCCATCCATCCATCCATCCGTGGCCTTATAGCCCTCTGTGGGCCTTAGCCTCCTCTTTTCTTAGCCTCGTTTAGCATTCTTTTCCATCCTTTTCTATCCGCAGTTGCTCTTTTTCAGTTCCTATGAGTTCTCTTGCGTCTTTTTTATGTTGTCATGCCATCTTAGTCGTGGTCTGCCCTGTCTCCTATTGCCTTCCATGTTTCTTTTGGAGATCTGTGGTAGCCGAGGGGTGTAACGCGATTAAAAAGCTATAAATAATCTTGTTTTTGTTTGAAAAGATGGTGTGTGCTAAATCTAGAAATTTTAATAAATATATAGAAATGGCGTTTTGGAGTTCATGGGATAATAAAAATAATGAAATTGCACAGTGTAGTGATACAGATATGAATTTAACAATGAATATTTATTTAACCGACGAGCATTTATGAGAGCACTGATGAAAGTAGAGAAAGCAAAAGATGTGTGTAAGAACCGTAGCGAAAGTGGAAGGAAGTGGTCTCTGCCTATCCTTACGGGAAAAAGGCGTGACTACATGTATGTAAGTATTTATACATAGGTATTTTAAAAAATAATAAATTCATAAAATGAGGTATCTCCCTCCGCCTATGACAGATCAAACAATATTGTCGGTAAGGGTTCGAAAGGAGTTTTTATATTCTGCAATAGATAATGGAAGAACTATACCTTCAACATGAAATTTTAAAAATCATTCATGAGGTTACCAACATTTCAAGACCAAGATAAATTGCAAGAGGGGTATTAAAATTAATATACTCGTAATCGTTGAAATTTTTTTTGATGCCATACCTTTGTAAAATTTGGCAAATTTTTATTTAAAGGCGTAGTTTTATTAGTGGTGCTATAATAATTGGGACTGGACATACAAATATTCGTATAAGTTTTATTCATTGTTGGTACTTTTGAAACTATTGCTTGAACACATCTGTTTTCTTTTTTTGAATCGCTCAGAGATCTGGATGACAGCGATGTTTTGTTGGTTGTCTTTAGAATTCCATCGAACTTTTGTTTTGGTGATGTTACTTGAATATTTTTATTGTCCATATACGTATCACCAGCGGGACCTACGAAACCTACTTTAAAACATACCTTTTTATTTATCGTTAAATATTACAGATTTTTAAAATCACACCAAAATTCCTAGATAAAAGTTTCCAGAATTAGATATTGTTTAATAACTGTGCAACATTTAATATACAGAGTGGACCAAGAGTCTGGAAACGTCCAATTATCTCGTAAATTGCGAGTCCTAATTGACCAGTCCAGACCAGTCCAGATTTGACATTTGCAATGTTGTCAGATTTGCCGTTTCTCTGATATTATTAGTCACTTTGGTTTTTTAAGTATATCACCCTGTATATTCAGTCATTATTGGAATCTCCTCTTTAATACGAGTTCAGCAAAATGTAACACTTATGATTTTATGTACTCTAAAAGGTCTCGTCAAGGTCTAAACAATCATGGAGAAATGTGGTAGACGCATTCTAATATCGATTACGGTACTGTCAACTTACAAATGGAGCACATCTTGAACACTAGATTAAGTAATCATGATGTTAAAAATTTTGTATTCTTTTAATTGTTATGTTTTAATGTAGTCGAAAATTGTTTGTATTAAAAAATTATTAATACAATTAAGCATTGCAATACTTTTGTTTTATTTATTTAAGACCTTTTAGACTACATAAAATCGTAAAATGTGGCTAAACTCGTATTGAAGAGAAGATTGCAATAATGACTAAATATACAGGGTGATTTTACTGAAAATAGTCGCAAAAAGGGTAGACCTATCGTATGGGCGAACCTGAAATTAGACGACGCATACAAATGGGACGAACAGCGATGACCAATCTAAAAATAATATCGGAAGACAGAAAAATATCGCGAAACAAAAAGATAAACCTTGTACAAACACTAATATTCGCAAAATCCATGTATGGTGTGGAAATCTGGACGATCAAAGAAGCAGACAGGAAAAGAATTGACTCCTTTGAGCTCTGGTGCTGGAGAAGATTACTGTGCATCCCTTGGTAAGCACGGAGGACAAATGTATCAGTTATTCAAGAAATATGCATAAAAGATCGACGGTCAACAATATGCCGACGACGAATTCTCCAATACTATATGGGCATATAAACAGAAGACAGGGGAGACAACATGGAAAAATTTAATGATACAAGGAAAAATAGAAGGCCAGGGGGTCGCTCTTCCACCAGATGGGTAGACCAGGTAAAGAAAATTACGAGAAGACCCTTACAAACAACCATTAGAGACACAGAAGATAAAACACTTTGGAACCAGATCATCAATAACATAAATTGAAAATCATGAAATCACGACCTCTCAGCTTTGAGAGTACGACTGACAGAGAAATCGTGTGGGCCACAGACGGCCCGCACTGCGAATATTAAAAGAGAGAGAGAGTGATTATAGAAAGGAGATGATTGTGAACCCGCTTTTTAAAAAATTGTAGGTCATAGTTCTCTAAAAGCTTGTTCCGCTCTGTAGCAGCCCTGTAAAATAAGGATTCTTGATGAAGATTGGTCCTTGTAGTGTCAATCTTGAGCATGCCGAGTTCTTCGGCCGAATGTGGCCGGTGGTAGTACAAGAGTTTTATTTCTCTGGAACATCTGCCATGGAAATATCTGTAGAATAATGTCTGGTCTGCAACTCTTCTTCTATGTTTTAGTGGGTGAAGGGTATCTGTGAGAGTTGAGCTGTTTATCAACCGAATGGCCCTTTTCTGAATGGAATCTAGAAGACAAATAGAATGTCTTGGCGCTGAACCCCAAATGTTCGTGATGTATTTAAAAAACCAAAGTGACTAATAATACCAAAGTAACGGCAAATCTGACAACATTGCAATTATCAAATCTGGAATCTTCGTATTATAAAATAGGCTTATTCCAAATTTTGTTCAATTCGGACTAGCAATTTACGAGATAATTGACCGTTTCCAGACTTTAGGTCCACTCTGTATAGGTATAGCAAAAGAAAAAATTAAATAAATAAATAATGCAGTATTTTATCAACACAAAAAAAATCATTTAGTTTTACCATTAAGTATAACTGTTTTGGAATCTGAAAGATTATCCTCATAGTCTTCTTCATATTTTGCAGTACCATCTGAAAACTCATTATACAAATGTTTTAAATCTTGAAATTCTCCATAATCCAAGCTACTTGTAGAAAGCGACGGATAAACTAAGCTAAAAAGTATTTAAAATTTTGATATTTTAAATACACCAAAATTATACTTTCTAAGTTTTAGAACCTCACCTTAGATAATTTTTTTATATTTATTAAAAAAAATGTATTAAATCCAAAATTTTACAAAGAAAAAACTTTTATATTGTTAATAATAACTATAGTTTTGCTAATGAATGTAGGAGTGTGGAACTGCATGCAAGCCCTCACTGAGTTAGCGACGGTAAACAAAGTCACTCTTACATGGGTTTCTGGGCATACAGGGATAAACGGCAACGAGGTAGCTGATGAACTGCAAGAAACGGGACCCTGGTTGAACCAAGAAGCCAGTTGGGCGGATTGCCAATTGCCGAAGCAAAACATTTATTGAAATTAATCCTCGAACAAGAACTTATTGCTCAGTGGAATGCAAAAACTGGCTGCAAAACATCAAAACAGCTAATAAAAAACCTCTCCAGAAGAGGGCTGACGCACTCTGGACGATGGACCGGAGTAGACTAAGCAGCACGCTTGGTCTGCTCACAGGACACATCGCACTAAGGGCGCACCTCTTCAAACTTAAGCTGGCTACCGAGAAACACTGTCGACTATGCGAAGAGGAGGAGGAGAGCAGTATACACATTCTGTGTCACTGCCAGATGCTAGCGGTGTACAGTTATCAAACCGGGGCCATATGATAATGGATCCAAGCGATCTAAAAGAGACAGGGCTAACAGAAATCCTGAGGTTTGCCAAAATCAGCGGACTAGAATTCTGATGCCCTGAAGACACAGCGGTAGTCACAGAGGATCAAAAGATCTAGGTGACATAGGTGCCGATACCAAAGGCACAACCGCAAGATTGTAATGTAATGAAAATCAATTAAGGTTATGAATCTATAAAAATATGCAACATGGTGCATCTTTAATAATTATAATTTTAAATATTTTGAAAACATTCGACAAAATTTGACTCTCGAACGAAGATGAGATCCATGCAAGTCGATTTCAAGTCATAGCCACAGCGGCCACGTAAAAGTTGAAATTTTTGAGTTGAGTTGAGTAGGTATTTGTAATGTTTTCAAAAACTTTTATGAACTTATAGGAGGCTCTAATTTTAACTGTAATCAGTATTTTTTTGTAAACAGCTCTTTTAGATTTTGTACTCTTTTAATTATACGCTAAGAAAAGTAACACCAACCTAGTTTTATCGTGTATAGTTGACAACAGTGATCTTAACGGTATTTTGTTAAGATTTGCAGACATTTTTCTAGATTGCGATGGCCTAGAAAAATGTATATCATTCTTACGTCTAGTGTTCTTCATGGCGCCCATAACTTCTTGAATATTTACGCCAACATTATGACTTTGAGTCGTAGATGCGGCAGCATAAAATGGTATATCCTGTTAAATATTGATATTTAAAGATCTAATTACTTCACTCAACATTTTTGTAAGTATGTCAAGCTTATAGAAATTATTATAAAACAGAGCCTTGCAAAGTTTATTAACAATTTTTGTATGAGCTTATTAACCAAGTCATATTAAATTGAAATGACCTATTTTTTTATCTTAATTAATGACAAATTTAATAAATTCTTACCAGTTCCATTTATTAGCTACATAGAAAAAGGCACTTAAATTTAGTAACACTAACTATTGTGTGTCATTACAACTGCAATATGCCAAGTAATGACATTTTGATTAATAAGGTAACATAATGAGAAACTGAATTTGTCACCAATACACCAATTATAAAGTGGCATATAATAATTTAATATATACATTTAAAAAATCCAAAATCAATTAAAACATAAAGAGACAAAACAAAAATTCATTGTATTCATTTAAATGTTTGATTTAAAATAAGCTATGTTTTAAAAAATAAATTAATTCAGTAAACCTCTTTCTTTACAATCTTTTATAGGTTATAAGATCACAAACATTTTGCCATAATTTTTTGTTTGTTTTATTAGTTTTTTACTTCACTTTTACTGTTAAGGATGATATCAGACTAGGTGGTGAAATCATTTAAGGAGTCACCATCAAATTAAAAAACAGCAAATATTTCCTGGAAAAAGAAAAAACCAATATTACCTACTTTGTGTGCCTATTAATCAATTAATATTGAATTTATGCCTTAAGGCGTAAGTTTGCGTGATGTTGACAAGTGTCTAATTCTATCCGTGAAATGCGATTGCACGTTTTAATAAATATTAATTGTACAGAGACGGACAATGAAAATTTAAATTTTATTAATAAAATAAAGTCACATCAATAACAATTAAACATAAGAAAATAAAACCCTTCTATATATATATATATATATATATATATATATATATATATATATATATATATATATGTTAAAAGTGGCCAAAAGATGAACCTTTGGGATTATTGTGTGACGAGTGTTAGGGAAATGATGCACAATTCGAATTACTGTTAATTACGTGTATTTATTGAAATAAAAGAAAAACTTGGCAAGAGAGGCGATGTGTGCAGTGTTGAAGTTCGTCGATAGACTGTTGGAGTTGAGAAATTGTGACGGAGGCTGTTAAGAGATTGTGACGAAGGCCGTTGAGAGACTGTGTCGGGGGCCGCTGAGAGACTGACTGTCGGAAACTGACTGACTGACTTAATTGATGGAAACTGACTGGCTGACGAAACTGACTAACTGACTGGATGTATCTCTGTCCGTCCTTATTATCTTTATCCCCCAGGTCTTAAGTTTTATGACGTTTCATAGATGATGCTTAACTTGGCCGAAAGGAATTTTAGAGTTATACAGATTTACATTGCTAGTGTACGTGAGGTGCTGAAAAAGAAAGAATCGTTGGGTCATAAAGGTTAGGCTCGTATACGTGCTTTATTAAAAAGGAACAGAACTTAGGGTCGTAAAGATTGGGATAGTATATGTGCTTTCTTGAAAAGGACCAGACTTGGGATTAAAAAGGTTTTCAGTGAAATTAGTCGTCGGAATTTTGAGGATTTAAAAATTCAAAAGTTTTGTCACGTCGTCTGTACATAACTTGTATGTATGACCGCTACACACCTAATATGTAGTAGAGATTAAGGGTAGAATAAAATTGCAAATTTTGTGACAATTTAATCATTTACCTTAGTAAGGACATTACCTTCATCGTTAAGAGTTTACTTTTAAAATTATGGGGATCTCAATATGGTTATTAAAATACGATTCTGATCGTTATAATTATTGATAGGTACCCTCGTATTTTTTGTAAATACTTTTGCTTGGGGATATGAATTAATACCTATTCGTTTTACAATTTTTAGTACATAATTTAAGCTAAATTTATCATGCCTTACTCGTGGTTACTAATAATTAATATTAAACTGATGTCATAGTTTTTTGAGTCATATCTCAGCAGAAATTACAAAAATACCAAATAACCTGTATTATTCTACGCAATAAGTTATATTATTTAAAACTTGTGTGATAGACAAAATATAGGAATTATCTATGTATATATCTTTACGACATATTTTTCCAATAATAAATAATATCCAGATAATAATTAAACTTCTTGATCCACATAAATATATCTTCTAATTTCGTTTTTAGGATTGACAAAAAAAATTAACATTTCATTATTAAAACAAACTATATAGACTTTAAATTCGATACATTTTTAAAATAAAAGTGTTCAAGAGAGCGTGAGCGAAATTTATAACGAATAATTCTTCGCCTTTGAACCGATGATAACATACACAGCGTTATGCACTTTTTAGTCCGTGTAATAAACATTCCAGTTTATTATTAAAGACAGCTTTTAACTTTTGTCTTTTTAATGAGACTCTTTATGCACAGATATAGAGATTCTAATAAGCAGGTCTTGACAGTCAAGTATTGCTTGAAAATTATGAGGTTATGAGAAACCATAGAGTTATCTGTATGTTCATTATTGTTCAACGAAAATCGTCATGAATATTAAATCAAAAAGATTAAAATATTAAATAAAACATTTTTTTGTTTTCATTGTATTATTATAAACTATATACAATAATTCATTTATAATGGTTTTGTTTAATGTGTTTTAAATGTTCGAGAAAACCTCTTACATGCATAAATTTAGTTCCAAAAGGCTTAAAACTTTATATCCTTTTATACTTATTCTAAATTATATTAAATATGGAACCATTCGTGATAAATAAAAAACTATAATAGGATGTAGTTAAGCAGAAAACGTTCAACTCAAAAATTGCAATTATTCAGAATCTCAGCTTGAAATTGTAATATGTGTCCTATTAATACAAAAAGGATTTACTTACTGAAATAATTATTTTTATACTTGATATGTCGTGAAGGCTCAGTTGAGATATTTTTTCGATGTAAGTTTTTACAATCATATTTGCGAATTTGTTGGTTGGACCTTTTTTATGCAAAAGAAGAACCTGGAAGAAATTTTGATAAGAGATGGTAATGTGGGTTGGAACATTTCAGATAAATAAAAAAAATTTATACTTTCTTTAAAAGGCAACAGAATCATGCATCAATTTCAAAATCATTGACATTGAAACCATCAACATCCCCTAGAATATTGGGGGAACTTGTGAAATTTTTATAAAAAGCCTTGGCATCATCGGGAATTAGATGCATATAGCTTTTTATAACTTGCACTTTTGGTTCCGACAAGGGTTTACCATTTGGCCACAACTGAACCAACAACTCAGAATGAGTTTGTGTGTTCACCCTTCCTCGTCGCTGTATGTCCAAACATATGCTTTCCACATTAAAATCAGGCATCATATAAATATGATATGGATTTTCCTTTTATTTTATTGTCGCAAATTTACTCACTGTATACAGTAATTACAGAGATGCCGGTTATAATATACTAGCCAAAATAAAAACATCAAACTCGACCAAGTGATTAGAATGGTTTCAGAAGAAATATCTAACTATAAAATAAATATAAAACATTCAAGCCACTTTTTCAGACAAATAAAACACATATTATTCTTGCGTTATCTTGGATTCAACCCACTTGGTGCTTTTCAACAGTAAAGAAAACGTGCCAAGCGACATTAATTTACATTTTGTACATTCAAACCACTTGAACTTTTTATTCGAAAGAAAAATCCTGTTTAACCACGTCTGTGGGTCAGAATTTTGCTAGATATCTGGGTAGAAACAACGCTTCTGTGGACGATTTCCGCAAATTTAGAAAACGGGAATTATATAGTCGCCCTACATACGACAACATGAATTTTGATAATTTGTGGGTTGGACGTTTTCTGCTTAACTACGCCCAATTAAACATAATGTAAGCTTTAATTAATATAACAAACGACGTACCTGTAGAGAGTTCGTTGTAAATTATATTTCCCAAAACTCGTTTTTTTTTGGTATACCACTGATGACTTTGTTGAGCACTTTTTAAAGTTGAATCATATAAACAGAAAAAAAGGATGTAAGTTTTTCGTTTACACATTACTCATCTTCTCCTGTCGACCGCCTAATATTAATCATTACAGTGCATTGGTGGAGTCATTTTTAAAAAAGAGATTGTTAAGGGAAGGTTTCCAGGGGGGCACTCTAATTGAACGACTATATATAGCTCATATAATTTACAACGGACTTCTTACAAGTAAGATGTTTGTTGTATTAATTATATTTCGCTATACTCGTTCAATTAGAAACAGTTGTAGTTATTTAAAGCAAAAATCGCTTTTTTGAAATGTCATCCCCTTATCTATTATAATCTTTATATTAAAACCGGAACACTGATTTCATACTAGTATTTTTTATTAAACTAATCAAAACTCAAATTTAACCTAAATTCAAATGCAACCATTATAATGTTAAGATAAAATTAAAATTATTAACATTTTGAAGTGGTCGATTATAAAATCGAGCAAATAACTCAGACTTTTGTGTCCAACCTGCTTAATTTTTTATAGTATCGATCGATACTGGTACCCGCTCTATAAGCCGCTGATGTTGCTGCCTGTCTAGTACTATGACTCTTAAATTGATTGATATTTATTCCACTACATTTCATTACATCTTATATCCATCGGCTTATCGACTGTGTGGACGATGTTTAGAAAATGTCTTACCTATTTTGTGTGTAACTAATGTTTTGTATATTAAGTATAGATATTGTTTGTATTATTTGTCCTGATGCTAATACTAACAATAGTACAAGTTTTTTAACTAATTTAATTTATTTTCACACTGCAGCTTTCCTGCGTCATCCAAACATGCCTCTATCTTGTGGTTAAACTGCGGAGCTTGGAGTCCAGGAACGTTCTTAGGGATAAAATATTTTTTCCGCAACTCCCCTCCCTCGGCCTTCTCTATCCCCACTGGTGTAAGATATTTATACCAGCGATCTGCCAGTGCTTGATGCATCTCATTTCCAAATAAAATATCCAAATCTGTTGGTAATTTTTTGTAGCTCTTTAGGCTCTTTAGAGAAAACTCTTTTTGGGTTCCGAATTATTACCTCGGAATATATTGGTATGGGACTAGAAGAGCTGGTACTAACTCCTTATATAGAAGTGTATCGGATCTATATTCGGAACACTTCATGAGAATAGTGCTGGAAAACTGGGACGGCGGTTTTGTTGTGGGCGGTCAAAAAGTCTCAAATTTAAGATATGCAGATGACACCCTTTTGGTTGCCACTAATGAAAAAGAACTGACGATGTTCCTCGAAAGACTTGAATCTGTGAGCTTAAGATATGGGTTGCAAATAAACTACAAAAAAACTAATATCATGATTATCAACCGAGAACAAGAAGGTGCTCCACAACCACACAAGGTGACAAATTGCGATATAGTCGGAAGGATCGTGTATCTAGGGTCAATAATAACATCAAATGGGGATTGTGAACCTGAAATTCGTAGATGCATTCAACTGGGTAAAACAGCTATGAGCCAACTTACCAGAGTATGGAAAGATCGCAACATCTCGATCCAAACAAAAAAAAGCTCTAGTAAAATCACTGGTATTCTCAGTTTTTTGGTACGCTTCGGAAACATGGGTGATCAAGGCCGCTGATCGACGGAGAATCGATACGTTTGAAATGTGGTATTGGCACAGAATGTTAAAAAATCCCATGGACTGCTCGAAGACCAAACGCATCCATATTAAAACAAGTAAGAAAAGAGCACCGTTTGTCGAGCCAAACTTCAGCGCGGGCTCTAAAGTTCTTCGGCCACAAAATTCGGCACGATAATGTGGAGCGCCTCATTGTACAGGGAATACCATTTGGTAAAAAATGACGAGGCCGATCACCAACGAGATGGACAGACACCGTTCACAATTTAACTGGCCTAAATTTAGAGACAGCAACAAGAGAGGCTAACAGCAGGCAACGTGGCAACGATGGCAACTAATTATTAGTCACGTCCTGGACATACTGGATAATGACAGAAATTCACAACAAGTACCACACATCTTGGATGATGTAATGGACTAAGATCGGAGTCGCCTAAAAATTGAAAAAAAAAGTTTGGCAGAGATCTGTCCACTTGCCTATAGGTGTAGCTAGGCAATACATAACATACCTAATTGTATGTTTTAATCTAACAGATTCTACAGAATAAATTAACAGTTAACAAATTATGTAACATATTAAGTAGGTATTTGTACTGTTATAAAATGGCATTAATGGTTTTAGCCAAAAGGTACTTTCTAAGATTTTACGGTTTTACCTAAGTAGCTTTCCATTCAGGTATTATCCCGCGTTAATTTATTCTTACACTATGAAGTGGCGTGAACATATAATAATGTAATATTATAACCAACACTTATTTTTAAATCGTAATTTGGTTTTAACTCGTAAAAAGTTACTTCAATACAAAACACAAAAATGGAAATAAATAACGTAACAAGAACGCCTTTTATTGATTTAAATTATACAATATTTTTATTTTCGCGTATGTTACTTGCACTCATTAAATGTCACCGACTTTATGCAAGGACTTGTAGACACATCTGAGCCTACACACATTGATGGACAATTTTGTGAAGTATTTGAATTATAATAACAATTCGGACAAGATTTATAACACATTTCTGGATACATCTCCGGAAAGACTTGGGGGTTTTGCTCATCAGTAGATTTACATTGTGGGTGACAATCAAAATCAACGCCCAAAACTTCCTTGACTATGAATAATACCACTGAGATCTCTTCACGTTTTTTATTTAAACGTTTTTTCAAACAATTTAATTCGAGCAAGACGTCTGGATTTACACCGTTAGAAGGGTATGTACCTACATCAGTTCCACAATTTGGTATATAACTACTTAGATAACAGTATCTTCTGCAAATAAAATTTTGGCATAATTTTATGAAAAATAAATAAACTATTCGCAAGAGTTTTTTTATTACGGTTAAATTATTTACTAATAACTAGCATTAATTAACACGTGCGCTACTATAACCAAAAATGTAGTAATGAAATCGGCTGTAATTCACTATTTCATATTTGTAGAATAACTTTACACATTCAATACATGTACATACATTTATAGTCACGCCTTTTCCCACTTCTTTCCACTTGCTAAGGTTCTTACACACGTCTTTCGCTTCTTTTACGTTCATAAGCTTTTCCATACATTCTCGTCAGCTGTTGGTACTCTGGACCTGGTCTTTCTTTAAAACAATTTCAAAATGATCGAGATACGTTCGCCGAGGTGGACCCACACTCGCCTTTGTCAATCTTCTTTTATCCATCCTCTATCTGCGGGTCCAAACCATCTAGGCATTCCTTTGTTACCACATCTTCTTTTACACCACAGCTTTTCTTTATCACACTATTTCTCACTTTAATCATCAGAGTCACTCCAGCTATACTTCTCAGACTAAACATCTCCTCAGCATTGATCTTACGTTTATGCTTTTACCAAACCCAACATTCACTACCATTTATGAGTGTAAAAAGCAGCACTCTTATATGCACAGCCCGTCGTCCTTTTTTTAATAAGTTGTGGATGCTCATTAGGTTATGCAGGACTCCTTTCAGTCAAATGAATGGAGCACTGCATAGCTTTATGAACAGCCAGAAAGTGTCAAAAAAGGCACGTCTGGCTGTGCATAGAGGAGTGTCGGTTCCTACACTTATCAGTATGGTAATGAATGTTGAGCTTGGCAGAAGAAGCATAAAAATAGGATTAATACTGCGGAGATAAGTAGTCTGAGAAGTATAACTAGAGTGACTCGGTATTTCTTTGATTTTTAGAGCATCATGCATATTATTAACCATCGCCTGTAATTCCTCTTCGGATGACTTGATCATCGGCGTAAAGGAGGCATTTGACGATCAAATCATTCATTTTCAATCTATACGCACTCTCTTTTAAATCTTTTAAACACCTGTATAGGTGAAGGTAAACAGCCATGACAATTTTTTATTATTTAGTTTGAGATATTAAATACTATTTATATAGGTACTATAAAATAATGCTAAATAAATACACTTGTGCCTTTGCCAGTCTAACTTAATGACGCATATGTTAATTACATAAATACTAGATATGCTCCAAAAATAAAAAAATAGCAGACAAAAAGTTAAAAAATTTCTTTACTTTTTATCATATTTCTTTTTATAATTTTTTATATTACTTTCTTTTAATTTCTTTTCGATAAAATATTAAAAAAATCAATATGCTCAAAAATGCTTATCAATCTCACGTTTTCTTAATTATTAATAATAATATTACATAATTCATTACACTGCTATATTATTTACACATTCCAAAGTATTTGCACTTTTTACGTTAACGACCAATAATTTTGGTGATTTTAAACATTTTCGGTTTTTAATAATAATGAAATACACATTAATACTCACTTATTAAGGCGAATAAAGTCATAATATAGACGAAGTATAATGTATCTTAATTTCTTTTCATTCCATATATTCTGAAAGAAAATAATGTAGAATTGAGATTTGGTAACAGACAATATTTTTAAGAATATGAATCTCAGGTTTTCGTTGTAACCATAAAAAAAATCATAAGACATCTAGCTATAATTTTCGTTAAAGTACAAGAGATTTTTATGCCATTTAAAATATTTTTGATTAAACTTTTCATTATTCTTAGATAAAATAGTAAGCAATAATTTAAAACTATTACATGACAATAATCAAACATCTAATTGTAATGGAGCAATGAATTAAAAAGATTTGATTTTAAACAGCGATCTTATAAAAATATCATTACCTGTAGAAATGGTGCTTCCTTGACTTTCATGTTATCATATGGACCTAAAATATTACTAGGTAGATTAAAAATTATTCACAAAATCGAATGTATGCACGATTTATTGTTATATGTATACGTAATCAATGAAAATTATGTAGTTGTTGTCCACTGTTTACTATTTTTTTTTCTAAATAAAACTGATCATATTGAAATAAGTCTCTGCCTAAAGCTAGAAATAACAACATACAAATATGTTTTTGTTATTTAAGTATTGTGTGTACCCAACATTAGATAATAATGGACATAATGGATTTATGCCTTATATCAAAACTTTATACAATAATAAATCTACATATTTTTGTAGACATAAATAGATTGAAATATAAAAAGATATAAGTATTTTGAAGAAAATATTATTTAATTTTTAAATAGCAGATCCTGACCCACTATCTATTGCTTTCTTGAGACAAAAAGACTAACCTGCAACAATAATCTTCTGAACTCCTGGAAGGATCCTTGATAATTCATGTAAATGATAATGAAATCTGCAATTTGACAAAGGACACTCTTGTGGTTGTGAACAGCTGAAATAATTAAATAAAGAACCGAAATTCAACTATATACATATTATAAATCTTTAATTATTTAGGTATTATAAAAGAGTGCCTTTTTAAAAATAATAAAAATTAATTACTACATGAGTAACGTGATCAGCAAAACTCTCAAGAATAAACAGAATTTAGGATTAAGTTTAATACAATAATTGTAATTTGCCATAAAAGAATTAAATTTTATTTTTATTTTAAAACCCGTATTAAAAAGCTAACAGTAGCATTCATTTTGATATGTAGACATCTCCGACGACTAAAAACTTAATTTTATGCTAATCGTAGGATACCATTAAACAGGCTATGTGTCCTTAGCTGACAGAAAGAAGCTAAATTTCTTTTTACTTTATTAAAACTGTGTTACTTATTTTTAGAAATAGATTAAATTTAACCACTGAGTAAAAAAAATAAAATAAAAATCTCAAGTAAATATATTTTATTGATTTGCATTTGGGTGAACAGTTAGGAGCAATGCCAAAAGTAAAAAAAGTGCTTTAAAAACATTTTAATTAAATTATACTGTGTATTATTATATACATTTAGTACGTACGAAGCATATTTAATCATTTAAAAATATTTCACTTTTGGAAAATACGAGTAGAATAACACGTTTACATCATTTGGCTATTATTATTTCATTTAATATTATTAGAAAGTGAGTTTAGCGTAAATTATTGGAATTTTTTCAGTTAAAAGAGAACAATTATATGTATTAAAAAAAATTATACAACATTATTTGTTCGAATACAATAGCGTAATAAATATCGAGCTTATAATTAAATATTTTAAAAATTAGACGACATAGCTACACAAACAAAAAGTTAATCCATAATTAATGATTAAAACTAAAACTTTATTGAATATTTATAGGTATCGTAAATAAAATATAATATTAATACATATAAATTTTAAAAAACAATGTTACATAAATAATTTAATGACAAAACACGTATTCATAATGATAAAATTAAAAATATTGCTAATTTGATTAAAATGTACAAAAAGAAAATATTCTAAATAATTTATCAATGCGTAGGTATCCACCAATTTATTTTTTAGTTCATTTATTGAGAATTTAGTTCGTTTAGTACAAGTATTAGTATTAGACGTTTTATTGTTTAATTTTGTTTGCTGTTGAATTAATTTTTTTATCTTATCTACACGAGATTTAAATTTTTGTGAAAATAAAGCACCTTTTATACTTTTACAAAAATTAATGTTGTATGTTTCAGCAATTAGATTCATAATTTCTTCGATGTACTTAAACATTTTCTATATCTAAATTCCTAAAAATATTTTATGAGTTAAAAAATCATCAAATTAAATCAACAATAATCGTTCCACTTAAAGTGCTTTAAAAATTTTAATATAATTAATTTTATGTTACAATATTATTTTTGTATTTATTTACATACGTATATAGAGGTACATTTTAAAATTCTATAATAACTAAACGGTGGTTAAATAAAAACTGCTTATTTTTCCTATTTAAAATTACTAAAACATTTAATAATATTTGCCTTTTAATTATTTTTATATATACATTTTATACAATCAATGCCCAGTAAATAATTAATACTACCTTGGTCGTTAAAGTGTTAGCTTTATTATACCAGTTAAAGAAGGTTTAAAAAAAAATTCATTTGAAAATAAATTATATAAGATGGTGAAATATATGGTTAATATATTTAATAAGAAATTGCGGGTATTGCAACTAAGAATTTTCAAAAGATTGAGTTTCATTAAAAAATACAGTTGGGTATAATTTTTATTTTTTTCCTGCATTTGAAAAATATTGTTATCAATTATTTGAATAAAATATTTAAATATTCATTTTTTAATTTTAAAAATATTATTTTAATCTTATTATTTCAAATTACAAGAACAAAAAATATTTAATAATTTTTCTACGGTTTATTTTAATATATAATGTAATATTATATAATATAATATAATATTCCTAATAAAGTACCCAGCTGTTAATCGAATGAAAAAATCTTTGGAGTCACCTTTAAAATTTCAATACACTTTATATGGTAAATTATTAGACTTTACCAAGTTTTTTTGTTAATATCCAACAATAATTTTGCTAAATATTCATCATTTAATTGTATGGCAGATAAACCAATATGATACGCAAGATGTGGACATACTGTATTGACGCATGGCTGATTTTTTAGTTTACCAATTGCTTCTTGTATGTTGACTCCTAAGTTATGACTTCGATTTGGTGTCGTAACTGAGCAAAATGGGATTTTCTGTAGAAAAAAGGGTAATGGTTGTTCACTTATTCAATATGTATTTAAATTGTTTAAATAATTACATGTCTTATGTTTACCTTTCCCACTTTTTTACATCTACAATAATTACACATTTAATTTTGTTGAAAAACTTCTTTTAAAATAAATCACATATTAATCTGACACTTGTAAATGTCAAATTTTTCCTTATTTTAATTCGTGACAAATCACTTCACCATCAAGTAACCTAATCAACCTAACCGTACCTAACCTCCAAGTTGCAGTGTTTTTTCACGTATATAGAATTATATCTAATAAGATTTGAAGTGGCGTTCAGTTTAATTGTTACACCGGTAATAAAATTAATTAAACGTAAAAGTAATGAATTAAAACTAAAATGTTATTTTTCCATTAACATAATATGTAAAGCTTCAACTTTTCTTCGAGCGCAACCACTAAAATTTAGTCCTCAAGTTTGAATTGACTTTTAAACTTGACATTGTTAAGTATGATGTATATAATGGCATCGATAAAAACACAAATGGTTTATATTTATCTTCAAATGGGTTAAAGTAAAATAATATTGCTTATTATTCATTACAAACATAAAAATATTAAAATAGATTCTATGCCCTACGACGACATATCTATCTAATGGACTTTGGTGTATTTTTTTAACAAAATACACTTTATTTTTGAAAGGTCAGTATTGTCTTGGGTCACACTAATTCTTTAAACTTATTTTTGTAATTTTCACCCTATTTTTAGTCAACTATATTTGGGAAAAATATATAAGTTAATTACGTATGCCATACATACATATAGTCACGCCTTTTTCCCGTAGGGATAGGCAGAGACTAATTTTTTCTACTTGCTTACACACATCTTTTGCTTTTATTCATGCTCGTTGGTTGCTGGCCTTTTTTTAAAACAATTTTGATCTGATCCAGATACGTTCGCCTATGTCGACCTTTACCGAATTACCCATTCACACTCACCTTATAAATATGTTTTGTCAATCTTATTTTATCCATCTTCTATCTACGTGTCTAAACCATCTAAGCATTCCTTTATCTATCTTTGTTACCACAGCTTTGTTCCCTTATCTCACTATAAGGTTAGAAAAAGCTTTAGAAGCAACAGAGATTGACTTCTGGAGACGTGCGGCAGGAATATCTAGACTGGAACGAATTAGGAATGACAGGATCAGAGAGATTATGGAAATTGAGGATATTAGAATAAAACAGCTTAAATGGTATGGACATGTGCAGAGAATGGACAAAGGCCGTTTGCCAAAGAAAGTCATCAACCGGAATCCCGAAGTAAGAAAAAAGAGAGAAAGACCTAGGAAGAGTTGGAGAGAGGGAATAAATAGAGAAATAAGAGAGGTTGGGGTGAGGATCTCTGGAAGGACAGGGATTAATGGTGACTGGGAATCGGAAGACGTCAAAGAACGTCCTAAAACCGGCTATACAATTCTCAGACTCCCATCTCTACAATAAATAATAAATTTTTTATATACATTATATACATCGTGACGGCCTCATGATGCTAATATTATTATTATGCCATGACGGTATTGCCGTGACGCGACCTTGAAATTTCTCTTAACTCTCAACGCGCCTAAAGAAGTATCACTTCAAAAAATATGGAAAGTGCGTTAATGAAAACATGTTTTATTTCATATTGTCTAGTAAATCTACTTACCCTGTACTGATTTGTGGCCGGTAAATCAACCATTACAGTATCAGATACCGCGTATTATGTTGTCTAGCAACACTGACTTGTTATTGTTAGTAGGGGGCAAATATTTTTCAGGCGAAGTAAGCCGGTTAAGTTATCGTCAATTGACGATAACATTTATTAATATCACTAAATTTTGTACAAAATGTATAAACTGAGTAGGTACAATTTTTTTCCCATTTTGAAAAAAAAAATAAGAAAATTTGGAGAATTCCGGAATAAACGTTCCCTTTCTCGAAGAATTAATTTGCACCTATTTAAGAAACCGCGGTGTCGCGAAAAAGTTAAGTTTAAGTTGAAGTATAGTTTTGTTAACATAGAGACTTGTAACGTGAATATATAAGTGATTTATCTAATAAGAGTTTATTTTATAATATATAGAAAGATTAGAATAAAATGTCTAGTTTTTGTATTGTAAATTAACGAACTCGAGACTTAATATCGTGGCAATATCTATTAGCTTAATGTACCTAACATTGACAAGCAAAAGACAATTATAATTAGCTATGAAAAACAAAACCGGTCGTATAACGTACCGAGTTATAATTATTACTTTATTGAAACACATTTAAAAAACAACTTTGTAATATCAGTAGGTACAATTTATTTCTTGTAGACAAAATGTACCTATTACCTTAATTAATTTGTAAAATTACAAATTGGATTCACATATATTTTTCAAATAAAAATGCATTTCGTATTGAATTTTTTTTTAAATTTTTAAAGAAAAATAGATGTATGAGTTATTAAGTAACGTTTATTTTTTTGTATACGGAATTTGTTCTCTGCGCATTTTGCGGTACCGAGAAGTGTTATACTTTGGTGCACATTGCGAACTACATTGTGCATTATTATGCATACACTCTATGTACTTATGATGAAGACATTCCATGTACTTAAGTCGTTGTCTAAGTGTTAAAACTTCTTTGCATAGTGCCATTATCATAATAATTTCTTTTTCTTTTTTGGTTAAACTGTTTTCTAATTCATTCAATTGTTTTGACAAATCTTCGCAATCACCACCTGCCATAGTTTCGGTATTTGCCATCTTTTCAGATATGTACTCGTATTTCCTGCAAATGTCATATATTTTACACTTGTAATAATTAATGAATTGATAATGCATTTTCGGGTAACAAACATTTTTTGTTATGAACAATAAACAAAACGAATACTAATTATACGAGTATGAACGTAGATATGTAAATAAAAGTATCGTAGTTAACTAAACTTAATTTTTAAGTATAAAAATTAATATTGCTAGATTATTTTAAAGTTTTTTTTTACGAACGAACGACGAATAAACTGTACCTAGAGGACATTTTTTAAAGAAAACTTTATTCTATCATTTACATCAGTGCCGGATTTTAATTTTATTATCAGAGAAGATAGCACTGACTCTGTGAAGTTGTGAATAAAATAAAATTTATTGTGCGTTTTTTACACGACGCTGACTCTCTCTCTCTTTCTCTTTCTTTGTCATTCTAATCATTTTTTTTTCATTTCCCCGATATTAACGGTATTACATTACGTCAAGCTAACATATCTTTCATTGAGGGAATATGCTACGTAAGCGAGCTGGGTGGTACGGTGATGTCACTGCCAATGACGAGAATGTTCCCCAACCTCAGTAGCGTTAAACATTAAACTCTAATCGTTTCTGACGATCTGAAGTTTTACTTCAATATAAAGAAAGAATTCAGGTTACAGCAAACTTGGCAAACGAGCCGATGACAAGAAAAAGATGCATGCTCATTACAATTAACATCCAGAACGCATCTAATTCTGCTCTTCTGCTCCTGGGAGGAAATCTTAAAGGAACTAAGGAAATGGAAGATATCCTCGTCTACCCTTAATTTGATAGCCAGCTATCTCGAAGACAGAAAACTCATTGTAGGAGCAAACATAAGATGGATATTACGTGCGGCGTTCTACAAAGATCAATCCTCGGTCCAGCTTTATGAAATACCTACTGTGATAGCGTGCTAAGCATTCCTGTTTCTAGAGAAGTAAAACTAATCACCTACGCGAATGAACGAGCTGTAGTGGTTGTGGCAAAGGATGCTGAAGATCTAGAGGCTCTAGCAAACGAGTCCCTGGAAAACTTTAGCAGATGGCTGAAAAAGAAGAGGCTTAAATTAGCCCCACAAAAACTGAAGCAATCCTTCTTGCAGCAGGAAACAAAATGATTAACATTTCCTTTACGGTAGACAACTTGACTTGACATGAACATGGGACAGCAGGTACGGGAAACCGCAAGAAAGACCTATAAATCTCTAGCAAATATAAGTAGGATCATGCCAATGTTGAAGGTCAAAAGGAGACTAGTAGACGAATACTATGCAGTGTAGTAGAATTTATAATGCTGTACGGGGCTACTGCATGGTACCGGACCATTTAAAAGAAGGCCTACAAAAGAAATTTTCCTAGGAGGTTAGGGAAAAGCAACTACAAGAATGGTCTGTGCATATCGGACGACCTCTACAAAAGCTCTGTTGGTCTTAGCAAGAAGACCACCTATAAACCTATGATAGTAGTAGCTGGTACGGCAAACAAATAAGAGACCAATGGTAAGAAGAATGGCAAGTTAACGATGGAAAGTCAAATTGGACACAAAGACTTATTAAAAATATAAGGCCGTGGATAAATAGAAGGTGAGGTGAGGTCAACTTCTGCTTAACCCAGATACTATCCGGACACGGAGGATTTCAGGCGTATTTGCATCGGTTTAAATTAAGTCAGATAAATGAATGCTAATAATGCGCGCTAGAGGATATTGCTGAATACACGTTTTACAACTGTGCCAGGTGGGTCGAGATAAAAACTGAAACACAAAACAGGATAGGAAAATTGACACCAGATAATCTTGTCGACAAAATGCTACAATCTGAAGAGAATTGAAATAAAATATATAAGATGGCCTTATTAATAAAAAATAAAAATAAAAGAAAGAATAGCGTGGTAATAAATACCAACCTTCACCTACCTATTCGAAGTAATGCCTGCCGGCTGTTTCAAAAGGGTATTTATTACTCTTTGAGCGAAGAAACGAAGACGCGAGCCCCACACAACTTTCATAAAAACCTTTCTACATTTGCAGAAAAAAACTGTTACCAGTACTATCAGGTACTAACATCACTACTACTGCTACTAACCTGTCAAGTTCTTCGAAATCGTCATGAAGTTGAACAAGCACTTCTTTCAACTTTTTTTCTTTTCCTTCAAACATAAAACTGCCATACATTTGTTGATGTGGTCCAGCAGGACATATTGAAGCTTGATACTGTTGAGGGTTTTTAGCAGCATCAGTATCAGCAGCTTTTTTTTTCACAATCTAATAAAGATAAGCCATAAAACAATCTCTTATTAACATATTACGTTTTCTATAAACATCAAATTATTATTTTGATAAAATGTAATATTAATTTTTATTGGAAAATGCCTAGAAGTTCGTTTTTCTAAACAAAATAATTATTTTTGTTTAAAATGTCCGGGAAGCTAGCAAACACTGAAGCTGAGATGAGCAGAATGCAAATCGACATACTGGGACTAAGCAAAGTAAGGCGGCCTGGCTCCGGAAAACAGAAAACAAAGGGAGGATACATCTATAATTAAGGAAGATCCGATCCAGAACGTCAATATGGAACAGCCATACTCGTTTCGGACAGAATAGCAGTCAGTTATTGACTTCGTCCCTCTGAGCGATAGAAAATAAGAACAACTCATAGAGATCTAAACATAATTTAGATTTATGCTCCAACAAACGACAAGTCAGACCAGGAAATGGAAGAATTTTATTACAAAATAGATGAAATAATGCGACTGACAAAGAGAGGAGAAATAACAATGGTCATTGGAGACTTTAATGCCAAAGTTGGCTGTGGGGACGAAGGAGACAACGTGGGAGCATACGGTCTTGGTATAAGAAACGACAGGGGAGATAGACTCGTATAATTCTGCATAGAGAACAACTTTTTAATAGCCAACACCTTCTTAGAGCAACATCCCAGAAGGCTATATACTTAGAAATCACCTGCAGACCGAAAGGAAAGAATTGTCTGAAATCATCCACTGAAATATTTTGTGCTGCAGTTTTCAAAGCTACAATCGCCATTTGTATCGCCAACCTTAGCGCAATAAGATGAAGAAGAACTTGTGATCAGTGTGATAAATTGTCGTCAAAATCGATTGTACCAGAAACATTAATGATTTTTTCACATCATAAATGAAAAGGTTTGTCAAGTGACTTATCTTGAAATAGTGAACGTATTAAAGTCGGCACTTTATTCTGTATTTAAATGTTAAAAGTACTAACTTTTATACATTTCATAAAAACATATAACGAGCTATATGTCTTTTTACTGCCAAAAACTTTTTTAATATCTTTTATTATTTTAAAATATCTAAGGATCTTTTGCTAAAACTTAGACATGAAGTTAGACATCAGTAATGTTTCTTTTAGATAATACCCAACTTCGGAATTTTAAATTAAAATACTTGCATCTGTCAATCATTAAAAAAAAAGTTCTTTAATGTAGTAGGCGTACCCCAAATAATTTACCTCAGAAATTGAGACCTCTGATTCGCTCATCTGTTCGAAACGTCCATATTCCTCGGAAACAAATATCAAATCAATATTTGATTTTGGAATACAAGTACGTTTTTTACATTTCGACAAGCTAACTCCACTAGTTACTTCATCAACATCGCTTGATGAACCTAAAACAAATAACAGTAAAAGTAAGTATATTAAACAAAATGCTGGTACTGCATTTTTACATCATGTTTCCAATCATATATTTTACTATTAATGTATCAAGCTTTTTTTTAGTTTTTCTTTCAAATTGTTGTGTGTAACTCACAAAAATGAAATATTCAGAAACTATGTTGAATTAAACAAAGTACATGCAAAAGAGACTCTATTCCAAAATTAATTACATTATAATCCCTACACATTATATTCCCTTATTACTCTCAACACTCCCAGTTCTATTTATTACTTGTAGTATTATTAAAATATTAAAACACCGCAGCCACTTCTGCTACAATTTTTCGGATTAGAAATAACCACACTAAAGTTACTAAAAAATGAATAAAAATTATTACATTACCTAAAAGGTAATATGTACGACATTAGTTGATTTTGTTATTGCCATTGATAAAAAATGCAGTCTACTTATAATATTATGATTAAGACATTTTAGTGCAAAATATGTATACATAAAAGCTTTTTCTAAAATATCGTTTATTGCATCGTGCTCGTTAAAAAATGCATTTAAACGTCATTTACGAAAAACCTTCAGTATGTATCCTACGTTAGCTTGCAGTACAATTTAACAATGTGTAAGAGTCTTCTTTGATCATTGGTTTGATTCCATCTTGGTTAACACTCTTGTATAAAACCTGGAGTTGCTGATTGAGTTGATTAGATGACTGACTTTGTAATTTAAATCCTCTATAAAGTTGATTTCCTTTATATCGTTTTAAATGTCTGAAAAGATAAAATCAAAATCATAACAATGGACTGAAATAGAATATTTCATTGGGAGTCGAGAAAATAGGCTTTTTCCGTGCGCGCGCGACAAGTGCAAGCACGGAAAAAGCATTTATGGACGTGTAATGAACGATATTTTTCAAAACCACGAATTGTTAAGATATTAACACTAAAAATTTTAAAAAATTGTCAAAAAACAATTGTTATTTACCCCGTTGCTAATAAAATAATCAGAAAATTTTTGCGATTTCTAGATAACTGTCAATAACATATTATTTTATTTTGACCTGCAGGTAAGCAGCTGATGACACTAGTGCACCGTAAAAAAATTTCCGTGCGGGCTTAAGAAAAAAGCCTACTTTCGGTGCGCTAAATAGGCATGTAAATATAGTGTTTTCAGGTAGGTATAATGAAAATTTTTTTACGAATAAAAATGTTTAACATAAATTATTGTTTTTAAATTTATTGAAACATATCAAAGTCGTCTACTTCGATACCACAATAAGGGCACATTTTTTAGCAATGAATGATATTCCTTTTTTTTATTGACCCATCAAAGATCTTTCTTTTTTTTACAGTCACTTTCAAGGACTAAAATCCCAGGAGATGTATTCTATTGTTTTTTAATAAAGATTTACTGGTTGCTAAAATATGTATTTCTTACCAAAAATAATAGACTGATGTAACTTGTCAAAAATAAATTATGGAATTTTCTGTTTTTGAAATGGAAAAAAAAAATTTAATAAATGCAATTTATTTGTATGAAATTTTTTTTTTTAATTTAAACAATTTTTATAGGAAATATTTGCTAATGTTTTAAAAAACTTTATTTAATAAATGCAATTTATTTGTATGAAATTTTTTTTTTTAATTTAAACAATTTTTATAGGAAATATTTGCTAATGTTTTAAAAAACTTTATTCTTTGTACACAGGTTTATTTTATCATATGGTAACATTATATTTCAAACTGTAATACTTAGATACGAAGATCATATAATGGAAAAAAAGGTAACCATTATGGAGAACATTAAATTTGTTAAAAAAAATCTACATTGACTCTCTCCATTTTCGAGATACACAGGAAAACTAAAAATGCTACTTTTCGTTTTTCAAACAAAATTTTTAAATAAAAAAATATCAAAAAATGGAAAAAGGAAAGTTTTAACACTGAGGGCTGATTAATGGCGTTAATTGATTTTAACAAATTTTAAGATTGCTCAATTCCTATTAACCTTTGTAATTTTGGACTGTTTTAAGGAATGAAGCGATATTTGCAATTAACAGAAAAACAAATAAAAAGATGCAACCGGATTTGTAATTAAAAATGGGCTAACTTTAAAGCGATGGTTTGTAATCTTTAATGCGAAGTAGCATAAATTCTTACTCTGAGTTTCCACAATCGATTGTTTTAATTCCAAGCTCGAACCCATACTCTTTTCGGATGTGGCACGAAGTCGGTTAAGATGTTTTTTTCTAAAAATCACCATTTTGCGAGAACAATGGGTAGAGTTTGTAAAATAAACATTTGCCATTAAACACGCGCACAACTTAAAACGTTTATTGGAAAACAGCTAGTTTTAAAAATTTAACGCCGAACAAAAAGTTTTATTTGATCACAAATATTCTATAGCTATGTACTAATACATTTTCGATACGATGTTTCGTGTCTTCACTAGGCTAACATCATTTTTTTTTAAATAGGGACTCTTTTATTGCAATTATTAGTCATTCTTTAAAATCCAAATTTATCGATATATTACACTTAAGATTTTTATAACTTTTATCTCAAATAAATAACATTATCAATAAAAACAATTTTTAATTACGGCTCTGTCGTAGTTCTTTAATAAACTTGTTTTGATTTTGTCAAAAAGAAACATTAGTTATTTCGGATAAAACGTCAAAAGCATCTTAAGTGTGATATATCTCTAAATTTGGATTTTAATTAAAAAAAAATTAATGTTAGCCTCGTGAAGACACGAAACTTCGCGTCGTATCTAAGATTTATTAGTACGTGGTTATAGAAAATCTTTGATCGAATATAACTAACTGTCTTTTTCCATTTTAAGAAAATTTTCTTTTAAAAATTCCAAGCTAAAAAGAACGAAAAGTAGCATTTTTCGTTTGCCCTTTATATCTCGAGAATGGTGAGAGTCTGTAGATTTTTTAACCAATAGATATGTTCTCCATGATAGTTCCTTTTTGTTCATTTAATCGTCTTGGTATCTATTACAGTGTAGAATATTGTTACCAGCCGGCCCTGTTGTTTGTCGGCGTCAGCGAGTCGATTACAGTTAAGGGGACTGCTTTACTAGGCGGGCGCCGTGATTAGCACATAAGAAAGGACCGGCAAACTCTCGAATAATAAGTTTAGCGCTTCCAAAAGGGAAAAAGTATTTATCGAGCACGTCGTAGAAAATGACGACGATTCCTCTAGAATTATGATTTAGAAATATAAAAAGGACAGCGGTCGCGAAGAAGTCAGTTTTTAAGTTTTGAAATTTAGTTAGTTTGAAATCAAGTATTATTAAGTGAATATCCAAGTAGGTAATTTGTTAAAGTAAAGTTTATTGTGTAAAAGTATTAAAATAAAAATTGTTTAGTTATTGTACTGAGAGTTTTGAATTACCGAACCCAAAGAAGTAAATATCGTAAAAATATAGTAATTTTACCATATGATAAAATAAACAGCCTGTATATAAATTTTAGCAGCAGCAATCATATTAAAAAAATCTCACTTAGATTGAGCGCTTATAGCAGTTGATAACGATAGTGGTCCATTATTATATGTTATACTAGTAGCTGTTGATCGTGTGTTACATGTGAAAGCTGGATATCGTTTTTTCGCCCGCCTCTTATACTTCATTGAACTCATTAATTGTTGAATATTTACACCTATATTATGACTGGGTCCTGTAGAAGAAGCTGCACAAAATGGTATACTCTAAAAAATAAAAAATAAATCATTAAAATAATTAACAAATTTACCTAGTCGAAGTAGTCGAAAGTAATATTAAAAAAAATATTAATATACCCACTTATAATGCAACAAAAACCCGTAACTATTATTTAATTAAAAGAATAATATATTTTTTTATTTATTTTTATTAATTTTACCAAGGTTTTTACTACATTAAACTTGAATTACATCAAAATAACGATATACTGACTTACACGTCCCATTTTTAATAATGACTAAAAAATCAGCACTTAAAATTTTGTCAGTCAAAGTTTACTGTCAAACATATATTGTCAGTTTTTAAATATGATGAAATTTTCTGTCTCTATAGGGAAAAATCATGTAACGCGAGATGGCGCTGTCAATGACAAAATGTCGGATCGAGGTGTAAACAGGCAAATAATCTGTTATTTCATCACTTGTAAAACCAAAGTTTTTATTCAGGGGAATTTTAGTTATCTCAGAGATTTGAGTTAATTTTTTTTGTGCTAAACTATTGGATTGAAGCTGGATTTAAGGTTTGTTTTCGACGTTTCAGTTTTATTGTCGCTGGATTCTTGTTAAATGCCGGTAAAGACCAGGTTTGCAATGCCTATAAAAGTCGAAATATCAATTTCGGACATATTGTATTTTGTGGGTGAACGTGTTCCATAAAGGAAGGAAAAGAGGTTTTTAAAGCTGGCTACATCATTTTATGTGGAACTGACGGTCTCAATGAAAAAATCATAAAAATCATTTTTCAAACGATTTCTCTGTCTTGTAAAAGTCACTATAAATAATCACAAATAAAATGATAGATCATTGGACAACAATATCAAACTTAACACTGAAAAAATAATCTTTCGCAAAGTACTTACTACAAATAAACATAAACTTTAAAATTGGTTTTCTTATCTTTAAGATCATCTTTCATTTCTGAGCTGCCATATGTAGAGCATTGTGGAACAGAGCATATTTTTCGCGATATTATCTCCATATCACCTTTTTTAATCCTTTGCATTAACGGATTTCGTGGTTTATTAATACCATTTCTTCACAAAATATCGTTCAAATATGACAACACTTTCAATACTCAAAATAAAGATTATTTTTCACCCAGATAAACAAATGGAGGTTAGTTTGTTGCTCACACCTCGAGAAGTTTATACGATCAATAATAGATGTCACCCACTACGTGATTTTTCCCCATAGGGAATAACTGTCAAATATTACTTTATAGTTTTGATCTAAGATTATGTAAGATGCATGTATACCATGCAATAGTTCTCTTTTGTTGTCTTAATTGTTTATCCACCAGTGTTGTATTCTTGGCTGTAAAAGTCGCATGCTGAAAAAGAAGCCAGGAATGTCGTTTCATGGGTAATTATTAAAAAAGAAGGCATAGTCACACTATAAGTAATCAATGGTTTTTATTAGTTTTAAAAATGATTTAAACTGTGCCGCATTGATGTTATACCTACTACCATTAAACTGTTGTTACCCCTATGGGTTCCTTAATAAGTTGTACAAACTTAAAAATAACAGCTTTTATTAAATACTTACAAAATATAATTCACAAATATTATGCTAACAATAATCTAATTAAATCTCACTTTTAAAAATAACTTATCACTTTACGATACGTGTTCTCTTATATATTGCAATGGAGTATTTTCCAAATTTCCAAAAAAACACGTACGCGAAGCTTCCACACAATTCTAGCGCTTTCGCCAACATCGGGTCATTCGTCGAACAGATTATTCATTGGACAGTTGCGGCTTTGAAGAAGCTAGTCGTGATTTTCGTTTTTTCATCAAAACTTAATAAAATGTTTGATTTATTTTGTCGCATTAGGTATTCAAATAAAGCAGTGGCGTAGAAAATTAAATTATTATCTGTGCCTTGGTGCAAGAAGTGCCAATTTGTGATTTTTACTATAAGTAGTTAATATCGAAATTGAGATGTACCGGGTGGCAAGATAAGAATACAAAGTTCTGTATTTCGGAAACTATTCGCCGTAAAGACTTGCGGTAAAAAATGTTATAACTAAAGTTATAGTAAAGGTTTTTCATTACAGTAAAGGTGTGGATTAAATCATTTGTTAGGAAAAAAGTTAGGTTATAGAACCTTTGACATTGTTGGTTGTTTATGTATTCTACTTTTTTTTAAATAAGCCCAAGATACATTTATTGTTGTTATTACTTTTTTTTATTATTTATTTTAGGAAACTGTTATTCTTACGCAAGTACGGGTTAATTGCAAATATGTATGAGTATAAATAAAACAAATTGTGTGGGCAGAGGTAAATGTATTTTTAGTGAACATAAATGAACACTCGTTAAATTTTAAACTTCTACACCATTTTTATATTTCTTCTGATACGTTTGAATTTGTTTCAACAACTTCGTTAAGTGAAATGCCGCTTGCGGATTATTAAAATCATTAAATTTTGTAGATGTATTATCTTTTCTTTCTTGTGGAAAACTGCATTGACTGCTATTATGTTTTAAATTCTTAATTTGTTGTTTTAGAGCCATCACTTCTTTACATAAAGTCATCACCATGGTTATTTCTTCCTCTTTTTTGGTGAGTTCTGCTTCCAATGTTTCTAATTCTTTTAACATTTCGGGGTCCTCGCCACCTGCTGCTTTTTGTGATAAATCTTCATATCTCCTGTAAATTATTAAGTAATACTTAATTCTGTTAATTCATGCAGAATCTCTTTTTGCGATATAATCAAAACTTTCATTTTATACAAACCAAGTGGAATTTTCAATGTTTTTAATCCACGTTAAATCAAAAAAAAAATGTCGAGAAGATATTATAACTTTATTTACATTTATAATAATGTAAGACAAAAATAATTATTAAAAAAAATACGCGATATTTATATTATATTTAAATAATGACTTACTTGTTAAGATGTTCAAATTCATCGTGAAGATGTGTAAGGACTAATTTTAAATTTTTTTCCTTTCCTTCGAATGGATTATCTGAGGAAGCGGTAGCGGTGCGATACATAGGTTGAGAGCTGTGTGGACGTTTTTCGTTCTTTGAATTCAATTTGTTGGGCAAATCTTTCGTACGCTATAACATGAATTTAAAAAAGTTACAAAATAAATATATGTACTCATTGCAAAAATATTTAGGTACCTACTAATTAACAATCCACCGTGTGTATTAGAAATACCATTATTTTTTTTTTTTTATTAATAATACCAGAATACTATTGGCATAGTTGGAGCGAATTAAGAAACGGAATCTGCTGATATACCATAAAAATAATGTTAATGTTGCATTGTTGTAAAAAAAATAAATTATAATTGTGAAAAAGATATAGATTTATGTTTCATTTCAAACATTTAAGGGGTTTCAATTTTGTAAAATTCGATCTTTTTTAAAAAGCTATTTTTGAAGTACAAAAACAAAATATGCGCTTGTACATATATCAATTTTTATATTAAAATTTATATTTACTCGCCCACTAATTTGTCAAATTACCTGAGAAATGGAAGTTTGTGATGAAATTATATTTCCCGATTTTTTGCTTATTTTAGTACAAACATAGTTTAAATCAGGACCTGCGTTCGGTATACATGTACAAACAGTTTCTTCTGACTTTTCCACTGCCCATTGTGGTACATTCTTATTTTTTACTTCCATATCACCAGATGGGCCTGTTAAAAATTTTAATCAAAAACAATTAGGTATTGAATACCTGCAATAAAAATTATAGATAAGGAACACTGACCGGTAATAATAATAGTTTTAACTTCTTGTTGATCTTCACCCTCAACTTCTTCGGTAGTTTCTTCTGGAATGCTTCTAGCCAAGTCCTGCAGATACTGATAGTTTAACTTACATTTTGACAAGGGACACTGTTGCGGTTTTACATAACTAAAATTAAATGTAATATTAGATTCAAAAAAGAGTTGTACCTACCATGTTTTTTTACTTTAAAAATAAAAAAAAGGTAAAAATAATTTACGAGAGAAGTACGATATGTCGATTTCAATAAAATCTGGAAAAAATTCTCTAAAAAAATAATATATATATATATATATAATAATAATAATAATAAAAAATAATGTATTGATTACTCAAGTCTTTTTACGAGACAATCTTCTGGCATTTCAAAAAGTTTGTTTAATTACGATTTAAATTATCTGTCTGCGTTATATATCCACAAAGTTTGTAGTTTGTTTTGTATAAAAGGTATCATAAAGTTAAATCGCTGAAAAATATTAGGCACATTTTATTGGTTTAATGTGTCTTCTTCTTATCCATATTTAAGATCTTTCGATCTGTTAGTTTTGCAGGTTCTTCCTCTGTATCAGTTCCTGGGAGGTGGACTGCCAGCTGTCCTTCCATCTCTTAGGTGGTCTTCCGGGTGCTCTTTTCCCTATTGGTTTCCTTTCAAGTGCGATGCGTGGTAGTCTGCTCTGTTCCATTCTTCTTACGTGAGCGTACTAGCATCTTTTTCTTTGTCTTCCCCATCTTACGATGTCTTGCACTCCGCACTGTTCCCTGATGTCAGTGTTCCTAATTCGGTCTCCCCTTGTTTTTTCCATTATAGTCCTTAGCGTTTTAATTTCGGCTACTCGAAGCATGCTTTTCGTTTTGTTGATTTCTTCTCTGGTTTCTATTCCGTATGTCATGATTGGCCTGATACAAGTCTTATAGATCCTGACCATGCTGATTCTTTTGTTCTGTCCCATTCTGTATCCCATATTTAGTGATGATACTTCCTCTATTATTCTGTCCATTAAGAGGTTGAACAGAAATGGGCTAAGGCTGTCGCCTTATCTGATGCCTCCTGGTGTCGGTATCTTTTCCGTATAAGTGTCTCCTGCCTTTACTTTAGTCGTGTTGTTCTTCTCGTACCACCAATGTACAATAGCGATATAAATTCATTATAATAATTGGCAAACTGCATTGTCGAATTTTTCCTTTTTCCATCACTTTTTTGCTTTATTCTTGCATAAAAAAAATAAAGTTTCAAATTTATTACAGTCACTAAGCACTTCCTTTTAATGGTAGGTTTATTTTAGCATTTTGTTTGTTTTTTTGAGACGTTTCGTAATTTCGAAAAAAAAAATTGTATATTCCAACTAAGTTCTACTTGAATCAATTTTTGATGTTCCTTTTGTGTCCAAAAACTGTTGGTTGAACTCCTAAAAGTCAAATTAACGAATAGTAGGTAGTAACTATTGTATTATGAATAAATCCCGTGCAATATACTTAGATATATCTAAAGCCTTTGACCGCGTTTGGCACCAGGCATTGTTAAGCAAATTATCTGCCTACAGTCTCCCAACCAAACTGCGCCAATGGCTCTTGAGCTTCATGCAAGATCGCTCCTTACAAGTGGCAGTTGATGGTATTTCTTCTGATGCGTTAAAAACCAATGCCGGGGTCCCCCAGGATTCCATCCTGTCCTCCGCCCTATTTCTTTTACACATCAACGACCTCTTGAAAACCACCACGAACCCCATTTACAGTTTCGCAGACGATAGCACATTTGTCTCAACTTTCACATCCTATCGATCACTTTCGGTGAGTGATACAAATAGACTTTGGCAGGAACAGATTGATTCCATCAATAGAGATCTTGAAGCAATCGTCGAGTGGGGAACTAACAATCTTGTTTAGTTCAACGCCCAAAAAACACAAAGCGAGACGTTTTTCAAGAAAGTAAATTCATTAAATCATTTCATCTTAATGTCCGGAAATACCTTTAAATCAAGTCCCTTCATCTCGATTTTGGGAGTCACGGTGTCTAATACTATGTCTTGGCATGACCATGTTGCTAACATCGCAAAGTCAGCAAGCCAGAGACTAGGTTTTCTGTGGAAAGCTAGAAAGTTTTTTACTTCTGATCAACTGCTGACGACGTACAAGGCTCAAATCCGACCTCTAATGGAGTATTGCTCGCACATTTGGGGTTCAGCACCAAGGCATTCTCTTCATATTCTAGATTCCATTCAGAAAAGAGCCATTCGCTTGATAAACAGCTCAACTCTCACAGATACCCTTCACCCTCTAGAACATAGAAGAAGAGTTGCAGACCAGTTATTGCTCTACAGATATTTCCATGGCAAATGCTCCAGAGAAATAAAAACTCTTGTACCACCATTGGCCACATTCGGCCAAAGAACTCGGCACGCTGATCAGTCTCACCCATTGACTTTCGAGATTGACACTACAAGGACCAATATCCATTAAGAATCCTTCTTTTACAGGGCTGCTACGGAATGGAACAAGCTTCCAAAATTAGTTTTTTCAGAAAACTATGATCTGCAACTTTTCAAAAATCGTATCCACAATCATTTTTCTTCTATAATCCCTCCCCCTTCTAATAGTCGCAGTGCGAGCTGTCCGCGAGCCACACGATAGGTCTACCCTTTTTGCGAATATTTTCAGTGAAATAAATTATTTAGTACTTTAAAAAAATTATCTAAATTTTAAAAAGTATTATAAGAGCTAGTTACATTTAAAATAATAAATTACCAAGTATTGGAATTGATAGTAGATACTAGTGTAGACAACGGTTTACTGTTCAATCTTTCTGCTGCTAAACCGATATTATGAGCCAATGTTGGTGATATTCCGTTGACGGTTTGTCGGTTTTGTAAAATGTTCATAACTTGTTGAATATTTATCCCAATATTGTGACTAGGGCTTGTGGATATTGCTGCACAAAATGGTATAGTCTACAAAAAAAAATTAAAAACAATATATAGGAATACAGGAACCTGTTGTTATCAACTAAACACACAATTTTTATTAAAATTAAAACATTAGATAAAGTGTTAACTTTTTACCTTTGTAGGTACGGGAATTTTCTCATCAACTGACTTTCCTCCTACCAATTTACAGACCATCGTCTGTAAATAAAACAATTGTTAATTAATTACAGCTTTTTATTTGATTGTTTATTGATATAAATTAATAGTTTAGCTTCCGGTATAATGTATTTGTGTGTTGGCCAAACGCGCGTCTAATATGTAATATACTCTACTACATTACTTACATCTTAAGACTTCTAGCTATTTACGAGTATCCTATTTATTCATATTTTCACCTTATAATTAATGTTGCTTTTAAAAGGCCTGCATTGTGTTTTTAACAAAAAAAAACCTACATAGTTTTTTATCCATTTGATTGGTTTGTAATAACAATACCATATAGAACGTAAAATTGTCATAGTTACAATAATGAGCAACGTCTATAGTAGGGTTATAGTAGATTTCATTAGCGAATGTCGGCCGTCATACCTATAAATGTATTTTAAATATTGACAACCAACGGCCGGCCGGTGCGACGTCTGAAATTTTTTATCTATATTTTATGTTTAGGTAGAATCTTTTATTATTTCCATTTACCTTGAAACTAAAGGTACCCAAATAGGTCTTGGCGACCTGTTTCATTCGAGAGGCAATGGTTGGTAACTCATAACTTTTTTGATAATTATTGTCCGTTTTGTTTATTCCGTGTGCGTAATATAAATCATCTGGAATAATATTCTGGCAAATTCTTCTGGAATGGCTGCGCGATGCAGTTATTTCTTGGTAAGCGTTATTATTTGGTATTTCCAAAAGTGGAACGTCAGTTTCTTTACGGCTTACGAGTACCTCGGCGTTTTGATGATCACCATCCGCATGAAATTGTTTGCTTCGTTGGAATTCATCAGAATCACTACTTTTTACTTCTTTATTGTGAAATATCTCCACTAGCTTAGCTACCAAATAAGAACAACATAATAAAATGGAAACTAAATTCAAAAATCAATAGTGAATTTAATGTTTTGTGAGTAATAACGAAAAGTCTACTGGAAATGGAACTGACATAAACAATATGGAAAGCCTTCAGTTATTAAAATGAATTTAATTAGGTGGTTTTTAAAAAAAGAGTATCAGTTATTATTAAAATATGTAGTTACATAAATCTGTAGGTACCTACGGTGGAAAATTGCACGCACTTTAATTTTTTTTTCTTCTCATTGACATTGAACGAGAACAGAGTGTTCTTTAGAAAAACGTTTTATTTGAAGTTAAGTGTTTTTTGTGTTTGCATTATTTTTAGAGCAGATTTTTTTGCTAATTAAAGATACTTTCGCAATAATTAATGAGACAAATCATTGTGGGCATTTCTTACTTACTTTGTGAAATCTTATTTAACTTCTCACTTCATAAATGTGGCATGAATAAACTGATACGATATATATTGGGATTTACAACAATAATTGCTAGTTGAAAAGCAAAGAAATGACGAAAAATTAGCGTACTGACACGAAAATATTACAGTAATGTAATTAAATGAATAAAATGTACTAACTTTTTGTACTTTGAGGTTTAATCGCAGACAATGTTTTCCTTGAAGCTGTAACCACGTGAGATGTACGCGTGGCACTGTTAACTCTTCTATCGACTTTAACGCTTTTCTTTAACATTTGAGAGGAAGCCTGCTTTTTAACGAAACCTTTGGGTTCTTTGACTTTCTTTTTTGCACTCTTTGATTTAGTTATCACGCAATCGTTGCTTAAACTATTTAAAACACAAACGTTTTCAGATTCTACTCCAGTTTCTTTTAGAACTAGATTTGGTACTGTTTCCGTAGCATTACTTTTCACTACAACATAAATACAATTTTTTTTAATTACATTTTGTAATCCACAGTTAGTTCTTTATTACTAAAACTTTTTGAACAAAGTGATTCGTGGCATTGTAGAGTTGAAATTTTTTTTAAAAATAATCCCATAAAAATAGTTGGGTATATTTGTTTACAGAAAGTGCCACTTTTTACCTGGTGAAAGTTTAGAAGTAGCCCCCATTCGATTTCTTGGACTATCTGGTATTTGAACGTGCAGTTCGGACAATCTGTTGACAGAGTCCGTTATTCCAGTCAGTATATTGTTTATTGTTCTAACCGCTGCACCAGTATTATCAGTGCTAATGGCGTTTGAATTTTGTCGCTTTGGTAGAGGCGCAAATTTCGTCTCCGTTGACACGATGGACAGAGATGAAGTTGAGAAATTTAACGTATCAGCTTCTGAAAATTAATATAATATAATACGAGTATTAACAATAAACGACCCCTAAAAAATTTGTTGAAAAGAAAGATATAATTATGTGCGTTAATTTGTCCAAAAGTAATCGAACAAAAATGTTAAACAACTTAAGGACATTACCTACAATTTTTAGAACCCTTATTAAACATAAAGTTTTGTTTCGAAATAAAAGAAACGTGACGAAGTAAAATATTAACTAACTTAGATGGTAAACTGCAATGATGCTCTCTATAAACTAGAGGGAAGAATAGGTTGCGCTATCCTCTCAAAAGACCCCTCACTTAGCCTGTCGTTTCGTTTGCCAGATTACTGTAGTGTGTATTAAGCTGAAATGACAGTCAATTACTGAGGCAGCTGTCTGGATAGATACTCCGCAACGAACAAAAGTTCAGCGAGATATTTATTCTTTGCGACAGTCTACTTGACCTCTAGGACAGCGGTGCAATGCCGTGCCGCCCTGAATGAGCTAATGAACTAAGTTTAGAGTTCACATTGTCTGGGTACCTGGACACAGGATATACCAGGCAACTGTAAGGCGAACGAGCTAGCAAGAAAGGGCACCACCTTCCCAGCTGTAACTGTCTCATCTTAGCAAGAAGTACCGATTGCAAATAGCCGGCTCCCCCTGCACAGCAAAGTAGTTCAAAAAGCTAACTAATGGTGGCAACATGATCTGGCCTAAACTAGATCTACGTCGAACTAAAGATGTTTTAACTCTATCCAAGGAGTCCATTGGAAATGCGATCGCGGCCATAACAGGACACTGGACAGGTGGAACCTATGCACGGCGCATGGGAATCGTAGAATTACGTCACGACTTCTGTGGAAGCTGTCACGATGAGGAAGAGGAGGAAACAATGGTACATCTTCTCTGCCACTGCCCTGCCCTAGACATAAAACGGCTTTCTATACTAGGGCAACCGAACTTTGATGAATTATCTGATCTCAACTTAGTTAGCATCAAAGACTTTACACTTTTTATTAACAGTTCCAACTGGTTCTCACGGTAGAGGGGGAAGGTACCGCGTCCATCATGTCATCACAACGGGCCAAAAGGCCTAAGTGGGTTCCCTCCGAAACGCCGTTTTAACCTAACCTAACCTAAACTGCAATGATGACCAATTACGAAGTCACATTTTCAAAGAAATTTAGAAATCCTGTCTTCACTTACTGTCCAGAAAATGAGAAAGCTAAATCACTTAACTGTTAAAGAATATCATTAATAATTCATTGTTATTAATTACTGATACATTTATTTTAAAAAAATATTCAGCATTGTATTGTAAAAAAAAATCGGTGGAAAAGGAGTATAAATTAAAAATTTATTTCTAACCGAGCAAACATCTTATTTCTGTAATGAGTTATTTTTTATATTCTTTTTTTATAAGAGTTGATGGTAAAACAAAAAATTTAACCTGTTGCCTTAACTACGTGTGGATGAGCAGAAGAAATTTTTCGGGACTTTTTTTTCGTTCCATAAATTTGTTTCATGTAATCTAATTGGCCTTTTAAAGTATTACATCTGTCTTCGGCCATCTCTAGCTGCTCCTCAATATCTGCAAAATAATTTAGTGATTATAGATTATAAGTAGGTACCTGCAATTTTTTTTTAAATTAATTTTGCAAATCCCGAATGAATCTGTACTAATAACTAATATGATTAAATTAGGTGCTGTTACTTTTTGATTTATTTATTTTTCATTATTTCTAAAAAAAATATTTGTTGGTAATTTTATGGACAAAAATAGTTGAATTAACAATATTTGGTACAAAATTTATTATTATATTATGTGAATTAACTTTTAATTAAATCATTTTTATAGTGGTGGTTATGCCACTAATAGAAGTTACTCTTTTACCTATCCACACAAACACACATTCACAATGGCTAATGTTTAAAAAAAACCTGCGTGCGTCAACTAGTTCTTTTTTAAGTCGAAATTTTAAACAGAGACAAAAACCACTCTAACAACTTAATTACTTTTTTGCGTTTTTTGTTTGCAAAAATAAAAAATAAATAATTAATTTGTTTCATTTTATGTAAAATTATTATAATAAAATTGTTGATTTTGCAAACCAATCATCTCTACTATAGGTATGATAGGTATCTATACCTTCCACTGCGCTATTCGACGAGTAAGCGTTGGTATTTGTCATAATATGTCACACAACCGCCAAAAAAGTAAAAAAAATGTGCATCTGACAAACTTACATAAAAAAAATTCCAAATGGCCGAAACTCAAATTGAACAAGATACTCCATCAACCAGCAATGAAAATTCACACATAGTAATACTTCACGAAAGACTGACAAGAAACAAATCCGACAATTACATATTAAACTTCGCATTAGCATACCAAAAAATTGGATATAAGGTTACAATTTTAACTTCATATTACGAAAAAGACGACGTTATACCAGATATAAAGGTAAAGTTTATCACAAATCACGCTTTTATTTGTCACCCCATAAAAAAATTTCCTGTTTAAATACCTTTTATTTTTTGAAAAATATTTTTTTTTAACTTTGTCATTTAATATCGGAAAATTATATTTAATATCGGCTAATTTGAATCGACTTATTTGGTAAATATTTTATATAAAATGAATTAAATAAAAAAATGTTTTTCTTCAATTTGTTGAATATATCAAGAAAAAAATAATGAAAGTGTAACCTTTAGTTTTCAGATAAAGTATCGATAGAATATTCTGGATGGTGGATACCAAAAGACATACTTGGACTTATAAGCCTAACATCATTGCGGTCTATGTGGATGATCCTCAAGTTACTAATATTTCCACCAGATCCCAAACCAGAAGTAGTAGTTTTAGACGTTAGTCTAGTTGCATTATACCTTCTAAAATGCTTCACAAACTACAAGGTATTTATTGTTGAAACGTTCGAAGAATTAAAAAAACAAGATGCTTGTTGTGAACACCCCAAAATCGATCCTTCCCTATTCGAAGCAAAATGGATAAAGTTGGCTGACGAAATTTTCGTAGAATCCATCGGCTTCGCAGAAATTTTAGCAAAGTCTTACCCGTCTGGAATGAAAAAACCAAGAATAATGTACCCATCCATAGACATAGGATTATGGAGAAATACGGGTACACCATTACAGAGAATAATACCGGATTTGTTGGAAGATACGATACTATTCTTAACGGTCGGTAATTATAATAGATCATCGAATTTTAAACTAGCTTTGGACGCTTTCGATCTCCTACTCGAATTAATCGATGACAAAGCCGTTACGAAAAGGTTTCAACTTATTATAGCGGGTAATTGCATGGATTTAAATGAAAAATTTCATTATAGCGAATTAACGGCATCCGCAAAGCAAAGAGCTTGCGCCGCACAAATAACATTCTTACGACAATTACCGCCCGTTCACGAAAAAACTTTGATAATAGAATCCTCCATAATAATACACCCGTCCAAAAACGACCTTCAGTCCGATTTTCTTCTCAAAGCCATGTCCCTAGGAAAACCGATAATAGCCGCTAACAAAGGCATCGCATCTAAATTATTAATACATCGACTCTCCGGTGTTATTGTCGAACCGGAACCCAAAGTGATTGCACTCGCCTTAAAAAAACTAATGATGAATCCGCACTTGCAATTGTTTCTTGGGGACATGGCTAAGGACACATTTGAGAAGACTCATTCATTCGAAGCGTTTTGCGGACAATTAAGTCAGATCATGAAAAGGCCATTAGAAAATTCGGTAAGCTCTTTATTTAGCGGAGTGGAAGATGGATCGATCCAATCGACGAATTAAAAATTTTAAACAAAAATAATTCTCTGTTACTCTCTTTTAAATAGAACATTTTTTTTTTGTAATGTATTATATTTGTTTGGATACACCCACCTGCATAATAAATTATTAACATACAAAAAAATAAAGTTCATACCAGTTAAAATATTATTGTTTTAATTAAAAGAGCTTTTAAAACATTTAGAATTAGCTAATGAAATTATTAAAATTTTATTTTTGTACCCATCAGTTTTTCGCTATGCGCAACACCTCGCACAACTTTTTTTTTTTTATTTTTTGTGTCCATTTTATTTACTTTTTATCGGTTACTTTAAGGCAAATAGAGGTAGGCCTGCCTAATTATACATATACAAAAACAAAAACGTTTCGTTGAAAATTCATTTAAAAAATTGCTAACGATATTCCATTCATAAATATTTTACTACCCCTTTTCCAAAAAAATATCTTGACGAGCATGAGTTATTTTTTATTTAATAAAAAGTATAAGGATGTGTATGACATTTATTAGTTTTTAGATGGCTGTCTGAATTTAAAATATTTTATAGAGTAAATGATTCTGCTTCGATTAAGATAAAGAAATGAGTAATTTTTCGATAATACATACATCGTACATACATACATACATACATAAAGTCACGCCTTTTTCCCATAGAGGTCGGCAGAGACCACTTCCTTCCACTTCCGCTACGGTTCTTACACACATCTTTTGCTTTCTCTACTTTCATCAGTGCTCTCATACATGCTCGTCAGTTGTTGGTACTCTTTCTTTAAAACAATGTTGATTTGATCGAGATATGTTCTCCGAGGTCGACCTCTACCGACTTCCTTCCATTTACACTTGCCTTATAAATTTGTTTCGTCAATCTTCCTTCATCCATCCTTTCTACGTGTCCAAACATCTAAGCATTCCTTTATCTATCTTTGTAACCACATCTTATTTTACAGCACAGCGTTCTCTTATCTCACTATTCTTTACTTTATCCAACCGAGTCACTCCGGCTATACAATTCTCAGACTACTCATCTCCGCAGCATTAATCCTATTTACATGCTTCTTCTGCCAAACCCAACATTCACTTCCATACATAAGTGTAGGAACCAACACACCGCTATGCACCTCCAGACGTGCTTTTTTTGACACTTTCTGGCTATTCATAAAGCTACGCAGTGCCCCATTAATTTGTTTTCCTGCCAACACCCTTCGCTCAATGTCACTGTCATACTTTCCATCTCTAGTAAACTTTGAACCCAAGTACACCGAAAATTTAAGCGAAATAATTCATTTTAAAGTCACCGTTTACTCAAGGAAGTGGAATAATTATTAAAAGAATCGAAAAATTTATATGTTCTTCTATAAAAATTGTACGGTTAAAAAACTTATTGTTAGTAAGTTCAAACGATTTGCGATTTTTCGAGCCCAAAAACAAGCAGGGTTTCCGATAATTGCAGCGAGATATTTTCTTTTGAAGTTCATGAAATTATTCGTTCTGAACTCTTTACCGGTGTAGACGCTTCCATTATAAAAATCTGACAACATCGCACGGCAGCATGTCGATAATAACGTGCTCTTTATTTTCCTCTCTATATGAAAATTTAATATGTAAAATTCGTATCATGTGAAAATACATTTTTATTTCATAAACAATATTTAACAAAATATACAACATATTATTAACAAATTAATATTATTGAGATAAATATTAATATTATTAAGGCGAGTTTATACAGCAAATAAAATAAAATAAGGAATGAGTGCAAAAAACATTGGTTTATACAGATGACTAAAATAAAATAAGAAATAAGAATGAACCAATGAAATAACAGCTTGTTGACAATGACCTTTGTGTTTTGTGCATAACAGTACATAATCTCTAAATTGATTTGTTATTTTATTTCAAATACGGACTTTTTAAATTTTATCATTATCTGAAATTATTCATCTATATATCTACCATCCATTTCCTATTAAAAAATATTATAATGAATGATGGCATGTTGATAGAGCAGGTATCGACCTTTCCTCAGTTATATGCACAAACTAATGGAAAATGCAAGAACAGCTGACTGAAAGAAAATGCTTTGCTTACAATTGCTAACATAATGAAGGGAGCACGTGAGTGCCAAAAAATCGGAGAGTTTACCGGTTTTTAAATCACTTTTTCTGTAGCTGAAGTTTTTCAACACAGATGGAAGCTTTTAAGAAATAAATATACGGGCCATAAAAGAAAAATTTAAAATACATTCACAAACAATATACAGAAAAGAGACAAAGAGATAAAAGTTGGTCATCTTTTGTTTTTTTTTTTTTATAAAAATAGTCGCAAAAAGGGTATACCTATCGTATGGGCCGCGACGGCCCGCACTGCGACTATTAGAAGGGGAAGGGATTATAGAAAGGAAATGATTGTGGACACGCTTTTTGAAAAGTTGCAGGTCATAGTTCTCTGAAAAAACTGATTTTGGAAGCTTATTCCATTCCGTAGCAGCCCTATAAAAGAAGGATTCTTGATGAAGATTGGTCCTTGTGGTGTCAATCTTGAGAGTAAATGGGTGAGACTGATCAGCGTGCCGAGTTCTTCGGCCGAATGTGGCCAATGGTGGTACAAGAGTTTTTATTTCTCTTGAGCATCTGCCATGGAAATATCTGTAGAGCAATGACTGGTCTGCAACTCTTCTTCCATGTTCTAGAGGGTGAAGGGTATCTGTGAGAGTTGAGCTGTTTATCAAGCGAATGGCTCTACGAAGAGAATGCCTTGGTGCTGAACCCCAAATGTGCGAGCAATACTCCAGTAGAGGTCGGATTTGAGCCTTGTACGTCGTCAACGTCTTATTCTCAGTGGGTTTATACAGCAAATAAGATAAAGTAAGAAATTAAATAAAAAAGTTAAACATACGTAAATCAATGGGAACGTTTATACACCTACTGAAATAAAATAAGAAGTAAGAAATAAGGTAAGAGTTGACCAACTTTCAACTCTTACCTTATTTTATTAAAAAATGAATGTTCGCATGACTAGACAAACTGTTTTGTGTTAGAAACACTCTGTTTGTGCTGTTCTATTCTATACTAACCTTTATCTTTCTTTTAAATTTTGTTCTAACCTAAAAGTTTTTGTATTTTCATTAGTTTTTTTAATTAAATAATAGTTTCGAATTAAAATCTTAATACAGAGTAATTGTTTTATATATTTTCGAAGTACAGAAAACAAATTAAAGAATGAAATTGGCAATAAAAACGAACGTCATTGTCAAAAAGGCGTGATTTCATTCGTCGATTCTTAATCCTTATTTAATTTAGTTTATCTGTATAAACAGATCAATTTGCACCTTATTTCTTGACTTATTTTACCTTATTTGCTGTATAAACCCACAGTCCTATTTCTTATTTAATCTTATTTCTTGTATAAACGCTTTCATAGTTTTGGGCATGTTTATTTTTCTTATTTTGATTTATTTTGTTCCTTATTTTATTTTATTTGCTGTATAAACTCGCCTTTATATTTATACTTTTATGTGCATCACTAGTAGTATCCATCACTGTCAAAATTTCAGGGTTATAAATTCAGATACACAACTTACGAAGCGTCCGGACGCCACGCGTTCTGCAGTGTTGCCAGATTTTCTTCTGAATACAAATGCGGTAGTCAAATCCAATATTAAATATTTTTTAAATATTTAATTATAAATTTTTTTTTAAAAAATCTGTTATAGAAACTCATTATAATTAACAGGTAATGACGCTGTATATAATTTACTAGATTTTATTAAGTTTAAACATTATTTAGATGTACTACGTAATTTGACCTTATACGCATCCTTAAAGCAGTAAAAGGAGAGAAAAATGTAAAATTTAACGAAAAATTAAACTTACCATTCAAACGATTATCTTGTCCCGACGATTCATATTTTTCTTTATTCGTATGTGGAGATGTTTCATATTCTGCAAATAAATAATCTTTTATAATAATCATGATTAAAGTAGGCACTTATTTTATAAACAAATATTAATATTCACTCAAGAGTAATAAAATTAAAAAAAATTGATGTTACTTAGTGGTACACGATAACTTTTAATTAGGGTAGTTAATTAGGGTGGTTTCTTAAGTGTGAAACAAATTTAATTTATAGGTTAACGGAGTAAAAGTACTTATATTGGTTTTGAAAAATGTGCCATTGGAAAGAAGGGCCTAATCGTTCATATTGTCACACAGATTTAAAGAGTATCCAAATGGTAAAGGTTGCTTCACTATTTATTATGTTACGTGCAGTATTTTTTACTTCTCCCGCAACTTACTTCACTTTTTAAAACTCCCCACTCAATAACTAACATTTAACTTATTATTCAATAATATTTTAGATTATTATTATTACCATTATCTTTTATTTAGATATTAACGTCCAAAAATCGTTATTTTTATTACTTAACTATATTTTTTCAATTAATTGATTCTATTAGGTAAGAATCGGCAATCAAAATTGATGACAGCTGGTCTTTATGTGGGTTTTAAGGTCTATATATATATATATATATATATATATATATATAACAAGTAGAATACCACTCTTAATTAATTTTTTTAAACCAAACATATCAGTTTAAGTACTTATAACTAAGAGTATAGTCGAACTTTCGTATTTATTACGTTATTAACTGGGGATTTAGTATTAATTATTATTTTAATATTTAGCGCACATCAATAGTGTAAGATCATTACTAATTAATAATTAAATAAAATATTTCGGACCACGGTGCACGGTGCGTTGGCCGTGGAGCAGCGGGGTGGGGAGCGGTGCAAAACTTATGTACCTATATTTTTCTTGAAAATTCAATAGATAACAGGTAATTCGTTACGTAATCGTCTTAAATAATTATTTCCTATTTGTCTAGCCTTGACAGCGCTCTTCTCGACGTAGACTTCTCTCTATATTTAGTAAAAGGTAGGCTTACGTTGGATTCTCCAGAGTGGAAACCTTAGATGGAGTACTTCTTATTAATTTAGATCCAAGTTAAATCAAGGCACAAGAGAGCTCTATTTTAGAGTACAACCGCCTGCGCACGTTATACCGCCCCGAATTGGCCAAATTAAGTATAAATAGAAAACGCGTAGAAAAATTCTTGATGCTAAATGGGCAATTTACTCGAACATTTCAAAGATACAAGAAAATATAGAAAATAACAAAAAAGATAATTATTATTCCTCGTAAACGTAGGAAAATACAGTAGGATAACAAAAACCATTTGGTATTAATTTTATTATGAATAAGTACCTACTAATAATTTTTATACAAAAAGTAATGATATCCCATCAAAAACATAAATGAAAGCCAAGTTCAATATTATGATGATACCTATATTACTTGGTTGTTGACTTAAACGACAAAAGAAGTGAGATCTAAATGGGTGCCAAGTTCAATGGTCAGTCCTGAAATTTATTTATAACAACAACAAAAAATTTAACTTAAAATATCATTTCTTAAAATAACTAAGGATAATATATTGAAGCCCAAGGTCTGACTTGGCTAGTTCGAATATACGAATTATTATTAAGTAACTACCAAAACAGTCATGGAGGAGCCCTATGTTTGATGGCTAGTTTCTACCAGCAAGTCAAATTTTCGGAAGAATAAAATAAGAACTCACTGCTTTAGAACTTGCGAAGGCTTTAATATAATTTCTATATTCGAACTAGCCAAGTCAGACCTTGGGCTTCAATATATTATCCCAAGTTATTAGAAGAAATGATATTTTAAGTTATTAAATATTTTATGTTGTTACAAACAAATTTCAGGACTGATCATTGAACTTGGCAACCATTTAGATCTCACTTCTTTTGTATTAGAAGTCAACAACCAAGGCATCATAATATTGAACTAGGCTATCTTTTCACATTTATGTTTTTGATGGGATATTATAATAACAATAAATCGATAAAAAGTAAAATCAAATCTATTTGAATTAATTTGCGATGGTAGGTACCTACCTACCTACCATCGCATTAGTAAATTTCCGTCCACCAAAAAGTGTCATTTGCGTGATAGAATTTTTTAAATATACGTAAAAAAACATTGTCACTCCCCTCCTGTGTAATATTCGACAATGTTTTTTGTTGTACTGACTTTTTATGAATTAAACATGTCTTGTAAAGAAAAAAATATTCTCATCTTAAATATTTATTAAAAAATTTTAAAAATGACAGCAGTGACTTTTAATAACAAAATGGTTATTTTTTAAAATTGAATTATAAAGTTAACTCACCACATGCCTGTTAAAAAATAATACTCTTTAAATAAATATCGAAATAGTAAAGAGACACATAAAAAATAACTTTGTAACTTACCATTATTATAAAATTTTGAAATTGTTTTATCAGCACCGTAATATTCACCACTCATTATATGTATGCTCAAAGTGGTGTACCTTTATGAAAAATTAGTCAAAACATGAATAAATAATAGTAGTAGTGACTGCAAAAAATTGTCACGAATAAAAAATAAATTTTATAATAAGACCATCAGATTTGACAAATATACTATTGTTTTTGTTTTTAACAAAGAAACGTCAATTACCCAATCCGAGCAAAAATTGTATTTATGTAATTCTTTTAATATTAATGATTTTTTTTGATCGTATATTTGAATCTTGTTTACTGTCGTCATAAACTCTAAATATTTTATGAAGTAAATACTTTTATGGGCAGATAAAATATTAACGTTACACACCTATTTGTTATAAAATTACGAGTAAACGGTAAAAAAAAACACTAACCAACATAAACAAAATATTTTTTTGTAATGAATTACGAGACATCACCTACGAAATTATCATTGATGATGGTACATACTAATTTCTAGCAGACTGAAAACTTCGTATAGTCCAGTAGAATGACGGCCAAAAGTGGCCAATTGAGCTGTTGGAACGCATCTTCAGATTGGCATAAATAAGAAGAATCCAGATTGCAACGGTGATCCGTGGTACGCTAACTTTTTTATTAACAAAATAGTGAAAAAATGCCAAAAAACGGCGTTTTTGTACCCTTTTTTCTCTTATAATTTCGTAAATATTGACATTTTACGCATGTCATTCGACTCGTCTAATCATGAAATTTAAATCCTTCAACTTATGCAAATAGCAGTCCATTACTTTTTTTGTAAATGAAAAAAAAATTTGATTTGCCGCACTCGCAATTTCTAGCGCACAACATTCTTAATCCGAGTCACTCTCGTCACTTGAGCTGGAAATTTCACTACCAATTTCATATGTAATACTCTGATCGCTTTCGTTTATATCAAAAAGTAATGGACAGCTATTTGTATAAATTGGATGGTTTAAAGTTCATGATCGGACAAGTCTAATGACACGCGCAAAATGTTGATACTGTTAATAGCGCCGCCGAAAAGAGAAGCTAAATTTGAGCTTCGATATCTCAGGAACTAATGGACTAATTCATCTTATTTTATTTTTTTTTAAAAAGCGTGTTTCCGCTAACTTTGAAAATATGTTTACAGGTTATTTTTATTATTAGTTTTTTTATATTATTTTCAATTGTTTACAAGTGAAAAAACTCACTTTTTACTAAAAACGCTCTAGGAATCGCAATTAATTATATATCCCTATATCTCCTTTACTTTTAAACCTTGCACTGGACTGGACTTGCCATGGAAAAAGTCTTGCACACATCTTTTGCTTTCTCTACATTCATCAGTGCTCTCATGCATGCTCGTCGGTTGTTGGTTTTATTGACAGCTGGCCTTTCTTCAAAACAATGTTGATCTGATCGAGATCGATGTTCGCCGAGCGGTCGACCTCTTCCGACTTCCGTCCATTCACACTCCATCCTTTCTACTCAAGCTCAAAAAATGGGATTAAAGATCAACGAGGCCAAAACTAAATACATGGTAACTAACTAAGAATCAGAGGCAAAGGATTAGATAAAATGTAACTATTAATGACTACAATTTTAATGTCGTAAAAGAGTTCACATATTTAGAAGCAACAATAACAGACGACAACAGAAATGAAAAAGAACATGACCAATTTCTGAACAGCCATTAAATATGCCCCGCCCACCAAAACTTATACAACCTGCTATCGCGACTTCGAATGTCATAGACTGTCAGTCTTAAAAAGCAGACAAGTATATCTCCAGAAGATGCCATCCACTAGAGATAGCGAAACGCCGAGTAGAAACTGAGACCTACGACGACCTATATACCCGAAAAAACATTCTTCTTCTTCACGTGCCGTCTCCTCTTAGATGGTTGTTTATCATCATGGCCATGATTCTTGCTTTGGATGCGGCTGCTCGGAACAATTCTATTGAAGTACAGTGATACCACTCTCTTTAGTTCTTTAGCCATGAAGTGCGTCTTCTTCCCACACTTCGTTTACCCTGAATTTTTCCTTGTATTATTAGCTGTAACATGCGGTGGTATCTTTCTCCGCGCATAACATGACCCAGATAAGCAAGTTTTCCTGTTTTTATTGTGTTCATTATTTCTGCCTCTTTACCTACTCGTCTTAATATCTCTGCGTTTGTTACCCGTTCTGTCCAAGAAAGCCTGAGTATCCGTCTGTAGACCCACATTTCGAAAGCTTGAAGTCTATTTAAGTCATCTTTATTCGTTGTCCACGACTCCATTCCATAGCGAAGTATTGAAAAAACATAACATTTGGCTAGTTTGATCTTAAGTTTGGCACTCAGGTCTCTAGTGCAGAATATTTTCCTCGTGTTTGTAAACGCAGCTCTAGCCTGACCTATTCTGCATCTTATTTCTCGCGAGTGTCCTCCAGTCTCGTTCAACATAGTACCCAGATATTTGTACTCTCTTACTCTCTCAACCTCCTCATTGCGAATATAAAGACTTCCCTGGACATGTGCTTTGCTGATGATCATGTGTTTTGTCTTCTTGATATTAAGTGTAAGACCTGCTTTCTCACTGTCGTTGACGATTTTATCCATCATTCTTTGTAGGTCTGCGCTACTCTGGGCTATAACCAGGGTATCGTCGGCAAAACGGATATTGTTTATGAGTTCGCCGTTTACGCTTATTCCCGCTGTTTCTTCAGAAATAGCCTCTTGCATGATTTTCTACGAGTAGAGATTAAAGAGTAAAGAAAAGAGATCGCATCCCTGTCTTACTCCTTCTTTAATCTTTAAATCTAAAAACCATTCACCAACTTTTATTTACATTATTAAGATTATTAGCCAAGCATTGTTTTTTAAAATTTTTATTGCCTATATCTAATAATTTTATTGTAAATTATTGGATCTTAAATTTTTAAATCTCTTTTACTATCTAGGATCTTGGCTATGCTGTCGACATTTTTTAATGATTTTAATTACACTACATCGATCTTATTGAATAAACCACTTGGATATTTACTAAACTTTATACTTTCTTTACAATATTTTTATAACTATATCATTTTTTAATTAATTTTCTTTTCGCGAACCGCCATCTTTTTTTATATATATGGACCAACGTTCCCGACAGAACGATTCCTTTCTGGAATTATTAGGAATATTCTTAACATGGCAGGTCTCCAATTTCCGCCCACGGCTATAAATCATTCGCTCTTTTAATTACACCGAATAGCGCTCTCAGGCCAGATAATGGAACAGGGGCGGACCCGTTGACCACAGTCCGTAACAAAATTATCATTGTTTCTCGCACTAGTAATGATCACGTTCTCTTGGTATATTTGCAATCCATCGATTTTTTGTGGCAGGAGTAAAAGTTCTTTGCCACGTTGTTAATATAAAAGCTTTAAGAAAACGATTAAAATATTGTAGTTAGGTAATCGGTCCTGAGATATTTATCTAATTTTTTTCTTATTTATGGGGTCGCAATACTAAAACGTTTCGGAAACGATGAATTAAATACCTTACAAATAAGGTGGTAGTTTTTAATATTAAATAGTTAAAAAGAAAATTTTGTTGTATAGTAGGTTTTCTAAAAAAAACATTTTAGTGAAGAGTTAAAATTGCTAACTTTATTTTTCGTTTGTGTATGCAAGTATTACCTACCTAAAGTGGGTGCTGTTAATAGGTATATTAATTTTAAACAATCACCCCATAATCTTAGTTTAATTAGCGTTTTTTTGTATGTCAAAAATGGCATACTATTAGAAAACTCATCATTTTGATTACGATTACGATTTTAACTATATATAATTTTAAGCATAAAAAAACAATACAATATTATACAAACCATTTATTAAATAAGTATTTGTTTCTATAATTAATGCAAATGTCATGTAAAAAAAAAGGTGAAATAACTCTTTTTTATGCATACATTGTTTCAAATAACCATTTTTCTAATGTTTCTTCTGGATTTTTCTTTGAATTGTAAATGTCTGTAAAAAAAACAATTTTTATTATTGCGAAAAGAAAATTATAATGTGACGTGACTTAGATTCTTAGTTAATTTTTAGTAAATATAACATCTTTTTTAATCTTGAAAAAATTATTTTTCTAATTCATATAACTTGACAAAAGATTCGTTAAAAGATTTTTTTTATTAAAATCCGGGCACTAGTACTCAATAATTTAAAATATCTCCCTCGTTGGTTGTAGTTTTAAACACTAGGTACCTATATGTGTACAATAAATCTGATGGTGGTTTAAATATTTTTAAATATTGATGGTCTAGGATATAACATAAACGGCTATACAATATACTTATCTTCTTTTATAATGCAGAAGATAAAAATACTTCTCGAGAAGGTACTACAGGGGTATCTGAGGTAAAAAAAAAGTAGGTACCTGCAAATTATTCCCGAAATTTTTTTTTTCAAGGCCAGTTTTATTTATCTGTTAAAGAATAAATTTTAGCGTATGCTGGATAGTGGTACAAATAATTACTGGTAAAAAGTTGGCGTGTGTCTGGTACACGGATGAGTCCATATTACAATCGAGAACGGGAGCAGCATTTTGGAGTGATTGGCCATGAACAGAGGTGACTCCAAGACTCGGCCACACCACCACTATATTTCAAGCAGATATATATGCGATTTGGGCTTGCACAAGGAACATAATTGACCTAAGGTACAGGAACAAACACATATACATCGGTAACGACAGTCGCTCATTTCTTAGAGTCGCTCACGTCAATGGTCATTACCTCTAAAATGGTACACGACTGCATTGAGCTGCTCGAACAGCTGGCGTTACTTAACTACATCAAACTGATTTGGGTCCCTGCACACTGCGATATCCAGGCCAATGATAGGGAAGATATTTTAGCGAAAAGTGGAGACACAAGTACGCTCCCTGTCTGCTCGACTCCCGTATCTAATTGCTTCATCAAAGGTCTAATGGACAAGAAATCTGAAGACAGATTCATGGAAAGGTAGTTTGAAACCAACGAGATGCGTTATACCAAAACCCTTTTTAGAGAGCCATCCAAAGAATTAGGTAGCAGACTAATCAGTCTCGAGAGAAGTCAGTTAAGATCAATCATCGGGCTGATAACTGGTCACTGGTTCACCGCAAGGCATCTTAAAAACATGGGCATTACTCATTACGCACCTATCCAAGATGCAGGGTGGAAGAAGAAACTCCATTTCATGTGTTGGCTTAACTGTGAATTGGTCAGGGGAATCCGCAAGGAAATCCTCGGGCAAGATACAGGTAACAACACCTCGACATCAAGGAGGTGGTACTAAGTAGGCTGATTCGTTTTGCGCATGAGGTTGGTCTCCTAAACCCATTACCTTCAACATAAATTGTCCTTCGTAAGGCCCGGGTACAATGGCTATAAAGCTGAGCGCACGGCTCAATCTCAAATTCAACTCAATGAGTTGGGTTTGATATTACTTAAAATTATTTAGTCTAGATGACAATGCTTGGTTACATTCGTAGGAATTAGGTACATTTTATCTTAAACGAAAAGTATTAATTAGTTTTATTTAATTTAAAAATAATATTGGTATACATTTGATATCCCGTGACTAGGTTTTCTTTCAGTAGTTTTAAAAGATTTTATAATACCTAATGATACTACGTGACAATTTAAGGTTACACAAAACCTGCAGAAAATTTATTCAATATGTTACTAGATACGTTTTTACAAACGTAGGTACACCTTTTTTTTCGTTTACAGTGAGATAAGAACATTTTCCCAACAACAAAAAAAATGGATCAGAATAAATTCAAAATGGTAATCGTTGGTATACTGACAAATTTGGTGCAAGAAAACATCGATGATGTGCGTGATTTACCTAATTAACCAACATTGTCTTGTGTGACATACAGTGATATTAAATTCTATCCAGCATAAGTACCCACAAAAAAGATATTAATTGCATGAACATTTAATCTTGAAGAATCTCTGTTTGTAAAAATTGACAATCGCTGATAGGTTCCAATTTTCTTGGGATTTTATGATTGGGTTTTATGGAAGACACAAAATTCGGTGGATAATAAAGGTCCGTTGGAAAGAACATTTAACTATAACAATATTATATGTATAAATAACTTTGGAAAGAATGTAGAGATAAGCAACCAGCGACTACAATGATAATTCTTTACCATGACATCTTGAGCTCAAACAATCGACTCTATTTTGGCACTCAAACAATCTAATACTTAGATGGGTACCTACATCTCTAATTTTTCACTCAAAGATTTCTATTTGTTCTTATATTTAAAATGCATATTTTGAAAATACAATTAAATAATTTTATTTGCTGAAAGATACCCCTATTTGTTTTGTTTTTTATACCGGAAATATATAGCAATTCTCGTAAAAAAATAATGAAGAAAACATTTTCTTTAAAATAGATAAAGTCGTAGATCAGTTTTTATATTAAATAATTGTTTCCACAGCTACAGCGGTAACATTGTTACTATCTTTTAAATGTATCTCAATTTTCGCTTACCTATCATGTTTTTTAATTTGATGCAACAATGCAAAAAGTCCTCCATTTCCAATTCGTCGTTCTCGTTTGCGTATCTTAAAACAATAACTCCCAAAATTTTATTACTGACTTGAAAATTGGCCGCTCTAAATGCTCGTCTCAATTCGTTAACTCCCATTCCGTTCGATGTATTCGAATCAAAATTTCGGAAAATTCCCTTAAATAGTGTTTTACAATACAACATAAAATAATTTATATACTAAATTGTATGTTTAATGACAAACTGTGTATTTCGATTAAAAAAAAAATTAGGCTAAATTTCGTAACTTAAATGTAAGGATAGTAAAAAATTAAATCGCTTTTTGTTATTGTTGATAGGATTCACAAAGGATTAAAAATGAATGATTTGATCGTCAAATGTCTTCTTTACGCCAATGATCAAGTCATATTAGCGTTATCTGAAGAGGAGTTGCAGGCGATGATTAATGTTATGCATGATCAAAGGGATGAAAATAAATGTGAGCAAAACGAAAGTAATGGTTTTTGAAAGAGGAGAATGCATGACAAACTGTGGAGTTTCGATTGAGGGAGAAAGAGTGGAACATGTAAATGAATTTGTGTACTTGGGTTCAAAGTTCACTAGAGATGGAAAGTTTGACAGTGACATTGAGCGAAGGGTATTGGCAGGAAAATGGGGCAGATGAATGGGGCACTGCATAGCTTTATGAATAGCCAGAAAGTGTCAAAAAAGGCACGTCTGGCGGTGTATAGAGGTGTGTTGGTTCCTACACTTATCAGTATGGTAGTGAATGTTGGGTTTGTCAGAAGAAGCATGAAAATAGGATTAATGCTGCGGAGATGAGTAGTTTGAGAATTGTATAGCCGGAGTGACTCGGTTGGATTAAGTAAAAAATAGTGATATAAGAGAACGCTGTGGTGTAAAAGAAGATGTTGTTACAAAGATAGATAAAGGAATGCTTAGATGGTTTGGACACGTAGAAAGGATGGATAAAGGAAGATTGACGAAACACATTTATAAAGCGAGTGTAAATGGACGGAAGTCGGTAGAGGTCGACCTCGGCGAACATCGATCTCGATCAGATCAACATTTTTTTGAATTTAGACCAGGTCAAGAGTACCAACAACCGACGAGCATGTATGAGAGCACTGATGAAAGTAGAGGAAGCAAAAGATGTGTGTAAGAACCGTAGCGGAAGTGGAGGGAAGTGGTCTCTGCCTACCCCTATGGGAAAAAGGCGTGACTTTATGTATGTATGTATGTATTCACAAAGAAAAATTAATTGATTATTTTTCTGTTTTAGTTTTCTTTACTCTTTTAATTATTTTCCTGGAAATGCTTTTCGAACGAAGAACATTTGTCAGAGATATCTAAATAAATAAATAAGCTATTAGTTTTATTTCGAGAGCGACTAAGTTGTTTTAGTATAGCATCGATGGGATTAAAAATTTTATTTTTGATCTGTTAAATTATTAAATTCTGATTTTTTATTTGAATTTCTTATACTTAATAAATTGTTCTTATACTAAATGGTATAATATTTAATTGCTTTACCCTCAAGTTTCCAATTTGTTCCCAAAGTTGAAAGAATTCGTAAAAATTAAGCTTTCCCGAATAATTTGTATCCGCTAAAGCCACCATGCTGCGGCATAACTCCTTGGAAAATTCTTGATTATCTATCAAACGAATATACAATTAGCATTCTACGTACGTTACTACATGAAAAAACGTTTAATGTAAGTGATTTCATTTATTGTACACATCTATGTTCTTAAAATTAGGTACATAGTGGTAATTTAGATAGGTAGGTGACACAAAAAAATAATAAATATTTAAATTTACCTTTTTTTAAAAGAACATCCAATATTGTTTTAAGTTCTTTCCATCCAACTTGTAAATCTTTGCCAGCAATATTTTTAAATACGTCTTGTATTCCTTTATCAGCTGACGAATTATCTACAGCATCAGAAGAAGCTGACATCTACACACAAGGTGAAAATTAGTGAAATATATACATACAAATAAATATTTCTTACGAATGATTATAGATCGTGTAAACAATGCACACATAATCGTTTTATTTTCCACACTCTTATGTTAACAATCAACGCTCATGAACAAACACATTCTTATACTTGAATATTATTTTAAAATACTCGTATCAAGATGAAGAAATCCGCCACGAATTTATTATTAATATAAATAATAATTTATTTTTCAAACACGGATGCTTTTTTTGGTTCTAACATCCCAGTATTAAAACCAATACTATAGTTAGAGGTACTTTTTAAACAACTTGTATAATTCCATACACGATAAATAGTCATTTAACAAAAGATGTTACGAAAAAATAAAGGAAATAATAGCCTTTTCATAAAATTTAACCTTAGGTAGGTACCTACACATGAAACATCTTAAGATCAATATATTTCACGAATTGTTGTCCCTAATATAAAAGCAAACACATGAGAAGAACAAAACTAATTTATTTTTCGACATAGTCACCTGCAAAATAATACACTTGTTTATCGGTGTTGACGTGAGAAATTTTCATTTAAATTCATCGAGAATCCTGTTAATGATCTCCAAATTTGTCTCTGAGCATGCTGCTGGTCTGCCGTCAGCATTCGTGGAACCGAACGTGCAGAGAGTTTTTTGAGACCCAATTCCTGATGTAAAATTTTTTTAGCTTCCAACAAAAAACCTACATGTCTCTGCTATAGCCTTGACTGTAATTCTTCTGTCATTTAATACCATGTCATGGATTAAATTCACATTTTTTTCGGTCACCACAATTTTGGGGGTTCCTGCACCTGGTGCATGTTGACAGGACTCTCTTCCCAGTTTGAAATCTCGTGACCCATTCTTGATTCTCTGATACGAAGGGGCAGAGTCACCCAATACTTTTACCGTATTACTTTCTTGCGGTCATAATCCTTTTACAGAGGTACCTTATCACACCTCTTATCTTAATTTGTCCATTTTTATAAAATCACGCACACTTTAATGGAAAAAAATTAATATTTAACAGACACGAACTGATGCGCTAATGCTAACTGGCACTTTTGTCTGACACTTTATTTGCATTTATCATTCAACGCCAACTATGTTAGGAACAACAATTCGTAAACTATCCTACTTTAAATGTACATACAGGTACATCGATATTTGTATTAATTTTGGAGAAAAAAATATTCATATTTTTCTCAATTTTTTATATTTCAAAGTTGGTTTAAAATGTTTTCGAGTTATCAAGATTTACGTGCCTTGTATTTATTTATTTGTGAAAATTTTCCTGGACTATTTTTTTTACTTTTACATTAAAAAAAGTTAACAAAAAATATTTTAATCATTCCAATACATTAGATAAAATTTATAGTCATATCAATTCGAAATAATTATTAACCTTACCATTCCCCCTAATGAATACGATGCATCTATTAACTGGACCTCCACGTCGTTTTCACTGAAAATATTAAATTAAAAAATCATTAAATTATTTTAATTTTTTTTGTTTTTATTAACAATCAGAACACGGCATCGAATTATTTCGGTGTTTATTATTTCTTCCAAGTCGTCCCGTTAGTAAGGGTGAATTTACGTAGAAAGGCAATTCATTAGTGGTACAAGTGCACTGTGTATTTTGAAGAGAAAAATATTCAGTGTTCAAAAAACTTTAAATACCAGCGATCTATGATTTAAATCCAGTCCACTGTTATCGAAGTTAATTATAATTTCTCCGTGTACGAAAAAATTATTTACAACCCCTGCTTCATTCAGTACCCATACTACGAGGGCGGTTTGATAAGTCAGTGACTTTTTGAATAAAACAAATTTTTTTCCGCAAATAAACATTTTATTTTTCTACATAATCACCTTTTAGCTCGATAAATTTAGTCCAGCGTTTTTTTAATTTTTTTATTACCTCCAAATAATAGGTTTTTTCAAAGCTCTCAAAATACACGTTTGTTTCGGCAGTGACTTCTTCATTCGACTCAAATCTCTTACCGCCCAGCCAAATAGTCGCAGGGGGCTAAATCTGGAGAATATGCTGGATGGGGTAGCAGTTCGTATCCCAATTCGTGGATTTTGGATTTGGATCGTGACAAGACAAGTGTAAACACGTGCATTGTCTTGATGGAACAGCACTTTCTTCTTCTTAGCCAAATGCGGTCGTTTTTGCTTCAAATCAACGTCGAATCTGTTCAAAAGTTTTGAATAATATTCTCCGGTGATCGTTTTACCTTTCTTGAGGTAATCGATGTGAATGACACCGCGTACATCCCAAAAAACTGTGGCCATGACCTTGTTGGCTGACAGACTCTGTTTCGCCTTCTGTGGTCCACGTTCACCCCGAGCAACCCACTGTTTCGATTGTTCCTTGGTCTCTGGCGTGTCGTGATGGATCCATGTTTCATCGACAGTAACAAAACGGCGCAAAAATTCGTCCGGATTACGGCTGAACATCGCTAAACACTCTTTTGAAGTGGTCACACGATTGCGCTTATGGTCGAGTGTTAGCAATCGCGGCACCCATCTCGCACAGAGTTTTTTCATGTTCAAATATTCGTGTAAAATATGATGTACCCGTTCAGTTGAGATACACCTACAGCATGAGCCAACTCACGCACTTTCATTCTCCGATCATCCAATATCATTTCATGATAGATTATAGTTGACGGCGGCAGCACTGTTGCATTTGGAGTAACTGCGCGGGAAATTCAAAAAGTCACTGACTTATCAAACTGCCCTCGTATAAAAGTACCTATTATACATAATATTCTTCGCTTCACAACAATACCTACATTGATTGCAAACCAATCTTATTTAATAACATTGTTACTAGGATCTACTCGTCAATACTCTGAGTATTTGATAACAAAAAAATATTTACTTAGAATGAGGCACTAAGGCAGACTAAAAATAAAAACAAAAAACATGAAAATGGATACGAAGGGAAACAAGAATAGATAATTAAAAAACGAAACAAAAATTAAACCATTTTTGAATAATCAAACTAATAGGTACTTACTTAACGTAAAAGGGGACTGCAGAATATATCCTTAACAGGAATTCACATGAAGAATTTGGATTTTCAGTAAACGGTATTATACAATATGTACCATTTGGTAAATCCAAATGTCCTGTTACCTGTCTGATAGGTTCCAATTGTCTCACATAACTGGGTTTTATGGAAGAAAAAAAATTCGGTAATAAAGGTCCGTTGACAGGAACATTTAACTATAACATAATATATAAATAAGTTTGGAAATAAAATTTAAAAAACCCTAAGGTATTATGCGTTTCTACCTATAGAGGTAGAGATACCTACATATACCCACTGGGATATTGTAAAATGTTAATTCCGTGTGTATTTATTATTAAACTGATTAAAAAAAAAATTTACTATTAAAATCCGCACTGAAATATCTTTGAATTTTTTTTTTTGGATTTTGAAGATTACAAACCATTTATATAAAAATACATACCGTATATACTGCAAATCCTATAGCTAACTCTTGAAGATTGTATATTCTCCTGTTTTTTTGCATTAGACCAATTAATACTCTATGTTTGTTGTTTTCCTTTTCATTAATATTTAATATGAATTGTGAATTCCGCCAAAAATCTTAAAAAAAGGTTTATTAGACAGACGATGATGGACAATGTAGATTAGAAACACGTGATAAATATCAAAATATATGCAATTAAATTGTTTTTATTTTGTGAAATACAAGAAGGCAAAGTCTATATACATTATAGGTGTTATTGTAGGCAGGTCCGGATTATCATCGCATAGACAAATTAGACAAATGTCTAGGGCCCGGTTTTTTAAATGACCCTGCCAAATTGTCCATTTTCAAAAGATTTGTAATTAACATAATTTACTTTTCTGCTGAACAACTGAATATAATTAACAAATTAATAAAAATGTATTGCTTTTTATACATACAGTTTTTCTAAATTTTAAAAAAAGATGTGTTTTTATGTTTCTTCCTATTGAAATTATTTCTTCCGATAATTTACAATTATCCATTAGATACTATTACATTATTTGGTGGCAAATTAGGAATCAGTTGTTTTTGGTGATAATCAGCCGAAAGAGCTCAACAAGTTCTTTGTCAATAATGTAAACAATCCAGCAAAGAACCGTTTTCTTTACAGACATTCAATATTATAATGGATCCATTTTCCTCTATCTGAAGAAGCATTCACGAAAGTTTTAAAAGATTGATTACTCCACCTTTTTTTTTCGCAATAGCAAGTATCATCAAGATAAACTTTCAATCTACTTTGCCGACGAGCTTCATTTAATCCTCTAAGGTATTCATTACGTAAAATAATTATTTGAGATTTCCTAATGGCCTTTCTTCTGTTTAAGGTACAATATCTCAAACCCAAAGATTAGACCACTTTTCTTATGATATTATTGGATTTGTTTTGGTAACCCGGTACCAACTTGATTTTATTTTTATTCATATAAAAACACTGATCAATGTTATTATTTAAATATTAACCAATAAGGTGAAATGAAACAATTTAATATTATATGATAATATTGTTATTAATTGTACCTGTAGCATGTTTTGTTAGACATTTAATACAATAAATTTATTTTTTTTTTAGATTTATAAACAAAATTTAAGATTTGTATGAAAACACTGATGAAAGTTGTAGAAGAAGCAAAAGACCTTTGTAAGAACTGTAGCAAGAATTGGTCTCTGCTATCCCTACTGGAAAAAGGCGTGACTATATGTATGTATGTATGTTTAGTTTTTCACATTTTTTATATATTTACATCTACTTTATTTATTGTTTTAAGTATGTTAATCCACATGAAGAAATGAGATATTATTGTATTATATAAAAATTTAATTCGAAATTTTAAAGTTAAGTCTTACTTCTACTAATTGGTACACCACCATTGTTAATGTTTGATACCCAAGCTCCGTCTATTATAAAATGTTTCCAATTGTGCACTTTATCTTCTGTGTATGCAAATAAATCTGGGTTTGGATGACAGAATTCCAATAAATTAAAAGTTTGCATAAAATGTTCGAATTCCATCCAAAACTCACCGTCATCCTTCATCGATAATAATTGTTGTGTAGTGCTTTTTGGAAGCAAATTCCAATTATCGGAACTACAAATTAAAGCATAAATTATAATAGATACTTAACCCATACGTAGGTACTTATAAATCATATAAGTTAAAAAAAAATCTTTAACATATTTAACAATATTATAAAATTTATACTTAGGAAATATTGTAGTTATACCCACATTCTTGTAAATTTGTTTCACTTACTTATCACTCCAATCACCAATCCATTCTCCTGTACCCCATGGATTTCTAATTCTAAGCAATTTGTATATATTTCCATTTTTTCCGTTGACCTGTACAACGTTAGTAATACTGTAAGCATGTCTAGAATAGAGGCCATCTTTACGTTGTTCGTCTACTTCACTCGAACCCTAACAAATAAAGAAAAATATTTTTAATATTATTAAAAGAGTAAGACAATACAAATACCTAGGCACGATTATTAATAAGAACAATGACTGCTCCCAAGAAATACGAGTCAGAATAGAACAGGCGAGAAGCACCTTTACAAGAATGAAGAGGCTTTTCTGCTGCAGAGATTTAAACCTTGATTTAACAATACTACTGATTAGATGCTATGTGCTGTCTATACTATACTATGGGATGGGGGCCTGGACACTGAAGGTAACTGACATGAGGAGACTGGTGGAGGCATTTGAGATGTGGATATACCGGAGAATATTGAGGATCTCATGGGTAGAGAGAATAACCAACGTGGAAGTGATGAGACGTATGCATAAGAGGAAAGAAGTGATTCCGACAATTAAAGGAAGAAAACTGCTGTACATGATACATGTCATGAGGGGAGAAAAATATCAAATGCTCCCTGCTATGCAGGGAAAAATCCAAGGCAGGAAATCTATAGGAAGAAGACGAAATTCATGGCTGAAGAACCTAAGGAATTGGTTTGGATGCAGTAATAATGAACTATTTAGAGCTGCGGTTTCAAAAATAAGAATTGCTATGATGATTGCCAACCTTCGAAGCGGAGACGGCACCTAGAGAAGAAGAAAATTCTAAAAATTGTGCAAAATTAGGAATAACAATGCTTGAGTTCGTATTAAAACAATTGCATTCATAGCTTTTGTTTAAAATTACCAAGAACCCTAAAAGAGTAAATCAGTTAAAATTAAATGACAGTATATTCAATACGAGTACATTATACAGAGTAGACCAAATGTCTGAAAACGGATAATTATCTCGTAAATTGCTTGTCCTAATTGTACAAAATTTGGAAGAAACCTCTTTTAAGATACGGAGATTCCAGATTTGACATTTGCAATGTTGTCACAATTGCCATTTCTCTGATATTATTAGTCCCTTTGGTTATTTAAATACATCATCCTTTTGCAATACGAGTTCAGCCATATGTAACACTCATGATTTTATGTAGTCTAGTTCTAGAAGGTTTTAAATAAATAAAAAAAAAGTGTGGCAACGCCTTATTGTCTCAATCATTTTTTTTTAATACAAACTTTTTTCTACTACATTAAAACGTAACAATGATTATTTAATCAAGTGTTCAAAATGTGCTCCATTTGTGAGTTGGCAGTACCCTAATCGACGGTAGAATGCGTCTACCACATTTTTCCATAATTGTCTAAAAATTAATCTAGATTCATCGATAATCCGTTGTCTTAGCTCTTCAAGACTTGCTGGTTAAGTTTTAAAAACTAAAATTTTCAAGTATCCAAATAATGATAATCTTTAGGATTCAAATCAGGTGAACGTGGAGGCCATTCAAAACTACTTTGTCTACCAATCCATCGTACGGGAAATATCTCATCTAAATACATTTACACCAAAATGAGCTGGAGCTTCATCTTGCTGAAACCATATCTGATTAAAATTGGCTCTAAACAAGTTTCTCAGTGTAGGCACAATTTCATTTCCAAGTAGCATTTTGTATTTATCTGCCGTTAAATTTCCTTCGATAAAGAAGGGCTCAATTAACTGAGTACTCACCATACGAGTAACGCTCTTCTTTTTAAGGAAGAAGACGTTTTATTTTATTTAAAATAAAGTTGTTAATACTGAAAAATAACAACTGCTTCTCAGGGTTGTGAATTCTTGATTTCTAAATTGAAATAATTTTAAGGGAATGGAGAGATCAGTTCACGAACCTATCCACCCTTTTTTGTTTTAATATTTAATGAAGCTAATTGAAAATTTAAAAGCCAAACCACGTTGGGGCGCCAAGTGATTTTCCTAAAAATTACTAAAAGGAATACATGTATATTAAACCTCAAAATAATTCAATCTTGCTATAATATTTTTAAAACAAGCAACATAGTTTGGCTGACTTCAGTACGGCTATTACACTTTTTTTTTATTCAGAAACAATTAAAATCTAGAAATATAAAAACTGGTTTATTACAAAAAAACTTTTTACAAAATCCTGGAAAAAAAAAATTAAAATAAAATAAAATGCACAGCTACATTAAAGGAAAAACGTCTAAACGCTGAATACTTTGGGAAAAAAGTAAGTTTGACTCTGTCGAAGAGTTGAAAACTCCGGAAAGGATCCGAAACGTAGGAAGGTGAAAATCCAAAAATTCAAACGGCCCTCTCCATCACCGAGGCTGAATATATGGCTTTAGCAGATGCAGCTAAAGAAGCTATATATTTGTAAAATCTATTAGGAGTATTGACATGATCTATTGACTGTATTTTATTGTATAGTGATAGTCAAAGAAAGTGCTCTTAAGCTTGGATCAAACCCTATGTTTCACAAGAGAACTAAGCACATAGATGTGCGTCACCATTTTATTAGAGAAACGATAGCAGCAGGTTTGATCAAGGCGAAATACTTGCAGACAAATGACATGCCTGCAGATATTTTAACAAAAAGTTAAGTTCAAACAAGCACTGTAAATTTTTAAAACTATTTGGTTTTGAGACTATAAGTGTTAGTTTTTTTGTATTTATGTATTTCAAACTAGTGGGGGTATTATAAAGAATTCGATAATTTATTGTAATGTGTACCCGTAATGCCCTCTATGTGTTAAGGTCGGAAGCTTAAGCTTCATGTATGACAATGTAGCCAGCGTTAATAATGTTTCAGTTTCTAACGCCGAAGAACCAATGTGACTAACAATATCAGAGAAACGGCAAATCTGACAACATCACAAATGTCAAATCTGGAATCTCTTTATCCCAAAATAGGCTTATCCCAAATTTTATACAATTCAGATTAGCAATTTACGAGATAATTGGCTGTTTCCAAATTTTTGGTCTATTTAGTATAGCTCGTGGAGAGGTACCTATATTCGTGCGATTATTCACCACAATTTTTTTTTTTTTAATAGTTATGTACAGCTTGTATTGTATTACAATGGTTTAGTAAATTCAATCATAGCTATCATGTTCGTTTTTTTTTAAATTTTCATACCTATTACTTAATATCTACCTAACATTATTTGGGTTACACAGATAGATTGTAATATAATGGGAATTTATTAAAAAAAAATGTTTGTTTACCGACGAATTTCATAACGTTAATCCTAAATCGATTGCAGTGCAAGAAAACACAATGATTTTTTTTGTTTCTAATCGTGAAGGTTCATGCATTTCAAATACATGTTTACAGTGGCAAAATTGTACCGGATTGGTCCAAACGCATGGAAAAGTATATTGATCTTCATGGAGAATTTTTGAAAGGAATAAAACCATTTTTAATAATAAATATACACATTAAATGTTGTGCCAAATACAGAAATCGAAAAGGTAATTCCTTGTAATGTGATTAATAATTGTAAGATAGATGTTAGTAGTACTGGGAAATATTTTTATTCTTAAAATAAAGCATACTTACCATAATGCTACACCCCATAAATGATTTCCTTTGAAAAGAAACTATTAACAATTTAAACAAATCGTAAATTTTATTTGTTTCAATAAGGTTTGTGAATTTTTCATTTAGTCCACCGGTTAAATCTTCGAGTGCGTCAGAAATGAATCCACCTTCTATGTTTTTGTAAGAACCATATAACCTAAAGTTGAAAACATAAACTCGGAATTAAAATAACGTATCTATCTAAAAATGTTTTAAAGGACACATACATACTTATAAAGCGACAAAGTGTGTATTTTTATTTTCAAAATACCCAATATTTACTTAACAAGAAAAAATCTTACTTTGCATATGCTTTTTCCAATAAAGGAGTCCAAAAAACGTTGGCATATTTGGATTTGGTGAAAATCAGTTTTCCGTCAATTGTTGGCAATCTATCATCTATAACAATATCAATCCATCTTCCGTATTGCCAAAATCTAGGCGAAAGATTTATTTCAATAAAAAAACGTTGTAGGTACACCTACCTATCTACGTTCTCACATACTTTGATATCGCATTATACCTTTGCGTATTTTATTCATACATTAAAAAAAAAAATTTACTTTACCTAAAATGAAAAACACCGGCGTAGTCTTGTGTAAAACTTTGATCTTCGGGAACTATGAGTTTCAGTAAATTTTTATTTTCCGTTATATTTGCTAATGCAGCTAAAAACCAGCAGTCCCCAAGATTTCCTTGATTTACATCAAATCTATCTTCTCCAGCATCAAGAAAACACGGATTCGAAACTATTTCCTAAAAACAATCATTTTTTTTTTGTAACAGAAGGTACCTATAGGTACTATCTAGTACATAACCATTATGTTGATTATAACCATATTATAGTTATCCTTATCATTACCTATATATTTTTTAAGAAATTACCTAACATTCTTATAGCACTTAGATGACAGTGGATATTTACGTTTTGAAAATTAAATAGTTTAATTGGGATATGTTTAAAAATTGGTAAATATCTAATTGTAAGGCAAAGAAACGAATTTTTAAAATTTTATAAATAATTAAAAAAATACACCCCTACCTGTGGTCTTAACCACTTTATAATGTCTTTTTTATTATTCCATTGATCTCCAAGCTCAATATTTTGGAGAGAAAATTGAGGATCTTCAAATAATGCAGCTTTACTAATAAAGTAACTTTTTATGTCATCAAATTTTTGCAAGCTACCTCTAGCTTTTAGTCCTGAGTTTTTCTCGCCCAACTAAAAAATTCTATACATTTATTTTCCACATTATGAAAGGTAACTAAGTCATCAATTACCCTACATGTAAGTAAATGTTAATATGAGAAATATTTACTGTGTTAAGTGATACTGATTTTGTTAAATTGTCAAAAACCACTTAAACTCATTGTCTTTTTACTATAAAAAATTCACTTAGGTTATCTACAGCTTGTCCGATTCCACCTTGGGGATTTCACTCCAGGGCCATTCGGGCTATATTATTTTCAGGTTTTCTAAGGGTGTGACCCAGCCATCACCATCCCCATCCCCATTTGCGCTTCCGTATCTCTGTGACGGTCGGATTCTGGTTTGTTCTTCTCCAGAGCTCTTCATTTGAAATGCGGGCCGGCCAGAAAATGCGTAATATCCTGCGTAGACATTTGTTCACAAAAACTTGCAGAGCCCTGGATGAGCTTTTAGTGGTTTTCCATGTTTCGCATCCGTACAGACAAAGTGGGCAAGCCAGAGGCTAGGTTTTCTGTGGAAATCCAGAAAGTTTTTTACTCCTGATCAACTCCTGACGACGTACAAGACTCAAATCCGACCTCTACTGGAGTATTGCTCGCACATTTGGGGTTCAGCACCAAGGCATTCTCTTCGTCTTCTAGATTCCATTCAGAAAAGAGCCATTCGCTTGATAAACAGCTCAACTCTCACAGATACCCTTCACCCTCTAGAACATAGAAGAAGCGTTGCAGACCAGTCATTGCTCTACAGATATTTCCATGGCAGATGCTCCAGAAAAATAAAAACTCTTGTACCACCATTGGCCACATTCGGCCGAAGAACTCGACACGCTGATCAGTCTCACTCATTTACTCTCAAGATTCACACTACTAGGACCAATCTTCATCAAGAATCCTTCTTTTACAGGGCTGCTACGGAATAGAATAAGCTTCCAAAATCAGTTTTTCCAGAAAACTATGACCTGCAACTTTTCAAAAAGCGTGTCCTTTCTATAATCCCTTCCCCTTCTAATAGTCGCAGTGCGGGCCGTCCGCCGCGGCCCACACGATAGGTCTACCCTTTTTGCGACTATTTTCATAAATAAAAAAAAAAAAAAAAAGATTTTACGTTTGTGTTGAAGATACGTAGCTTTGTGTTGGTGGTGTATGCTCTCGAACTCCAGACCCTGCTAAGCATTCCAAAAGCTCTCCTTGCTTTTTGTATTCTGGTTTTAATGTCTGTATCTGTGCCACCCTCCTTGTCAATTACACTTCCAAGATAAACAAAGTGCACAAACCCTCACATTACATAAAATTATAACAAAAAGTTTTTGTTGAAAAATAATAGATAGGTACACTTACGAGATAAATTTTTTTCGGATCAAATCCAAAACACACATTATGCAGATTATTTTTAAACATATTTTAATGATTTTTTAGACGTTTAAATTCCAATTTTGCCATACTCTGTATAAATTATTAATTTGTCCAATTTGCACTAAAATATCGACAAGATATACGTAGTAAAAAATATATTTGATTTTATGTTATCTTATCTAAAATAAATGAATTATAGATTTGTCACCAAACCTACCTATAACATGTTTTTAATCATTTTTCGAAAAATGATAATAATAATGTCAATACACAATAAATAGCGACAATTTCAAGATAAGAATTATGGTTATTATAGTAATAGTCACTTTTTCAAACAAAATATATCTAACGATTATTTAGATTTTGGTGTGTAATAAAAACATATTATTACTATTAAGCCCTTGTAATATTTCATTTTTATGCTTAATAGGTACCTATTCCTCGCTTCTTAAAAGTAAAAACAAATAGCGTTTTTTTTTGGTGTAATAAGTGGATACATAAATACATTATGTATATATAACGCCCAAACTATCTAAACGCTCATCATCAGTCAACCATCTCGTGTCCACTGCTGGACGTAGGTCTCTCTCATTCTTCTCCATGCATCTCGGTCCTGTGCTGCCTGCATCCAGTTGCTGTGACAGCGTTTCAGATCATCGGTCCATCTTGTTGGTGGACGGCCTCGGTTTCGGTAGGCTTCTTGTCTCGGCCTCCACTCTAATATTCGTTTTGTCCATCTATTGTCCGTCATTCTGGCGACATGTCCCGCCCAATTCCACTCGAGGGTTATTATCTTCTCTATCGCGTCTAGAACTCCTGTTCGGCGTCGAATTTTTCGGTTTGGAATTCGTTGTCTGAGAGAGATACCCAACATGACGCGTTCCATAGCCCTTTGTGCTACGCGAATTTTGTGCACTATTTTGTTCGTTAATGTCAGGGTCTCTGCTCCATAGGTAAGAACTGCCAGCACGCACTGATTGAATGTTATCATTTTAAGGCTTACTGGGATATCTGATTTGAAAACATAATTAAGTTGGCACCGCAGGAGCGGTGGAGTCTGTTCAGTAAGTCTTTAGCTTCGTCTATACAGTCCGTTATTAGCACAATATCATCCGCAAATCGAGGGTGGTTTAGATTTTCTCCATTTATATTGATACCTTTTTCACTCAGATTTACCCTCTTGCATGCATACTCCAACAAACGCTTAGTGAGCAAAAAAACCAGCCACAACGCGTTGTGGACGGTGCTGAACGACCAAATACCGAAATCAGATCATTTTTTGCGTTATGGTTGATCTTATTTACATGATGACGCGTTGTGGATAATGCCCAAACGATCACGACGCGTTCTGGATGATTTAGAAAGCTTATACACCGATTATTCTTTAAATATTTCACTAGATTAAAAGAAAATGTATGTTTATTTCTACATGAAACTTTATTTATTACAGAGGGAAATTATAGAATAATAACAAAATGAGCCGCAGGTTGTTGAGAAGGATATTCACTTGTACTTGCAGGAACTATTGTGGCATTTAGAATTGCACGACACCTCATTGGCCCTGCAGTTACACTTCTTTGCACGACATTTCACGTTTTGCACTTTTTCCACTGCATTGGCGCATTACAAATCCTTGTTTTGATCCAGACAAAAGAGCTAAACCATTTCATAAATTTAAAGAATAACTGGGAACATCTGATGAATTTATAAAATTAGAATCAGCGAAGGTAAATTTACTACGACTATAAAGCCCTTCCAGCACTTCCTCTTTGGTTTCCAACTTATACAATCATTTAGAATACTTAGAATCAGCGAAGTAGAATTCACTACGACTATAAAGCCTTTCCAGCAAGCACTCCCTCTTTGGTTTCCAACTTATACAAGCTGGATTCATTAACGTTTAGAACCACAGCTAGAACACTTTTAGGGGCAAGCCGCCCTCCCTTTTTCAACGTCCGGAACTTTGGCTACGACATTTTGGCCGATCTCAGCCATGAAGTAGTTTTTCAAGGTACAAAGCTAGCAATTTTTTTTAGCTTGCTTCTCCATTCCGGCTTTAGCATTTTCGATTTGCTCTCTGATGTCATCATGTCGGCAACAAACGCTGCATACGACTTGTCCTTTAATTTCAACACCACACTTCATGTGTACTTTTAAACTGCATGTTTTACATGGTTGGATGATCCAAAATCTTCGCAAATGGAACATGCTACCTCACTAGATTCTGCATTGATTACATTTTCTCTTCCTTTCTGGTCTGTTTTGCGTGCAATTCGATCCAATATTTTCTTTAAATCTTTTGAATTCTTTCATGCAGAGCACGACTTTTTTGCTCCGAATAAACCGTAAACTCTCTGACCATTGCTTGGTATTATTGTCAAGCATCCATGCTACCAACGTATCTTTGACGTCCTGATTGGATTGATCTACCGATCTTTGGCTTTGTGAATGGCGGGGCTTACCGTATACAAGTTTAAGGCCTGGCCACAGATCCTTTAAAGAATCGATTATTTTATTAGAAAATTCTCTTCCGTTGTCGCTTTGAAGTATAAATGGAGCACCGAACATGCAAAAAATGTCCACTACATTTTATGCGACCTCTTCAGCTGTTTTAATTGTAATAGTTCAATATGAAACGATAGTCTCGGTCTGGTTCGGTCTACATATCGATCAAATCTACCTGACATCTGGAATTCATTTGGTTTGATAGGATTGGTGCAACAACTACCCATTCTTATTGATCCACTTCTTTTCCTGACATTGCTCGCAGTCATATTGCAGTATTATTTGTTAATTTCAGCCTCCATAACTAAAAAAAATTTCGTTAGGTAAGTACCAATATTTTATGAAAATTGCGATAGGTTTTTTTTTTATGAAAATGGTCGCAAACAGGGTAGACCTATAGTATGGGCCGCGGACGGCCCGCACTGCGACTATTAGAAAGGGGAAGAGATTATAGAAAGAAAATGATTGTGGACACGCTTTTTGAAAAGTTGCAGGTCATAGTTCTCTGGAAAAACTGATTTTGAAAGCTTATTCCATTCCGTAGCAGCCCTGTAAAAAAAGGATTCTTGATGAAGATTGGTCCTTGTAGTGTCAATCTTGAGAGTAAATGGGTGAGACTGATCAGCGTGCCGAGTTCTTCGGCCGAATGTGGCCAATTGTGGTACAAGAGTTTTTATTTCTCTGGAGCATCTGCCATGGAAATATCTGTAGTGCAATGACTGGTCTGCAACTCTTCTTCTATGTTCTAGATGGTGAAGGGTATTTGTGAGAGTTGAGCTGTTTATCAAGCGAATGGCTCTTTTCTGAATGGAATCTAGAAGACGAAGAGAATGCCTTGGTGTTGAACCCCAAATGTGCGAGCAATACTTCAGTAGAGGTCGGATTTGAGCCTTGTACGTCGTCAACAGTTGATCAGGAGTAAAAAACTTTCTGGCTTTCCACAGAAAACCTAGCCTCTGGCTTGCCGACTTTGCGATGTTAGCAACATGGTCATGCCAAGACATATTATTGGACACCGTGACTCCCAAAATCGAGATGGAGGGACTTGGTTCAAGGGTATTTCCGGACATTGTGATGGGATGATTTGAGGAATTCACTTTCTTGGAAAACGTGGCACTTTGTGTTTTTTGGGCGTTGAACTGAACAAGATTGTTGGTTCCCCACTCGACGATTGCTTTAAGATCTCTATTGATGGAATCAACCTGTTCCTGTCTGAGTCTATTTGTATCATTCACCGAAAGTGATCGAAAGGATGTGAAAGTTGAGACAAGTGTGCTATCGTCTGCGAAACTGAAAATGGGGTTCGTGGTGGTTTTCAAGAGGTCGTTGATGTGTAAAAGAAATAAGGTGGGGGACAGGATGGAACCCTAGGGGACCCCGGCATTGGTTTTAAACGCATCAGAAGAAATACCGTCAACTGCCACATGTAAGGAGCGATCTTGCATGAAGCTCAAGAGCCATTGGCGCAGTTTGGTTGGGAGACCGTAGGCAGATAATTTACTTAACAATGCCTGGTGCCAAACGCGGTCAAAGGCTTTAGATATATCCAAGGCTATTGCACGGGATTCACCAAACTTTTCAATAGTGTTTGTCCAGAGCTGAGTGACAAGCCAGCAAATCTCCAGTAGACCGAAGTTGTCGAAATCCATATTGTCTGTCATGGATTATCTCAAATTTCTCCAGATATTTGATAAGTTCTGTGTTAATTGCTTTTTCCATAACTTTGGATATGACTGAGAGCAATGCAATAGGGCGATAATTTGCAGGAATAGTCTTCTTTCCTTTTTTCGGAATCGGTTGGACTTTGGCGTTTTTCCACATGGACGGAAATACTCCTTTGCTGTATGATAGCTTGAAGAGTCTACAGAGAACTGTGGTGAGCTCTTGAGCACAGGTCTTCAGGACAATTGTCGGAATTCCATCTGGTCCTACTGCCTTATTAGAGTCAAGATTTTGTAGGATTTTCCTGATAGTGCGATGGCGGATAGTGACCTCAGGCATTGATGCGTTTATTCTAGGTATCGTTGGGGGTTGTTTTCCATTGGTATCGAGGGTTGAGTTAGAGCTGAACATTTCGGCCAGCAGAACCGCTTTATCTTTGGAAGATACGGCTGTCGTGCCGTCGGACCTCTCGAGTGGTGGTGAAGAAGAAGTTGTGAAATTCTTATATATGGCTTTAGCCAAAGACCAGAAGGTCTTTGATCCAGGAGGGGCATTGACAAGCTTGTTGCATATTCTCGTGTCGTAGGATTTATTGTTTTATTTTTAACTTTTATCACAGAATACACCAGCCTAAAATTGGTGTATAATGTGCTTTTATGGACAACATTAAAATTTTTAATTGCACGAAGGAACCTTGGGTATCAAGAAAGGTATTTATTGTTATAACTGCCGTTAACTGGCTTAAATGTACTTTATGGGACTCACCAAAAAAAAAAAAGCAATTTTAGTCGATGCGTCTTGTAAAGCTAAGGCGCACGACACCACTCTCAGGTTGCAGAGATGCTCCGTTTAAAATTTAGGCCCCTTTTAATTTTCAACTTTCCAAACTTTTTGAGGCACAAATTCTCGTCCGAAACGTTTGGGCGCAGTTTATATGATGATTTCAAGCAGCATGATCAACCGAGTCGATTGGCACCACTCCCAAGTTCAGAAAACGGCACTCAACCTCAAAACTTTTTATTTTAATTTTAAGAGGCGTGTTATCATCTATCACATTAAATTAATGGCGATTAACAAAACTTATGTCGTTCGATGACAGCATGACCAGCCGAATAGAATAAACTCTACGAATGTCGAGTTAAGGGCCGGCTCAGCTATTAGTGTCATTCGACGCAACCAATCTTTCAATTTTTAGAAAAACATTTTTCACTCCTGTTAACCATCGATTTTTATATAATTATAGACAACAATCTTAATCAAATGAAAGGGGTGGGCCCCTCCCTTTTACTCATCTTAACAATCTTAATCAAATTTAACGATTGTCGTCTATGATTACATAAAAATTGATAGTTAAGAGGGCCCGCAACTAAAAAGGGGGGGCCGCGCGCGTGGCTTCATGCAAGATCGCTCCTTACATGTGGCAGTAGACGGTTTTTCTTCTGATGCGTTTAAAACCAATGCCGGGGTCCCCTAGTGTTCCATCCTGTCCCCCACCTTATTTCTTTTACACATCAACGACCTCTTGAAAACCACCACGAACCCCATTTACAGTTTCGCAAACGATAGCACACTTGTCTCAACTTTCACATCCTTTCGATCACTTTCGGTGAATGATACAAATAGACTCAGACAGGAACAGGTTGATTCCATCAATAGAGATCTTAAAGCAATCGTCGAGTGGGGAACCAACAATCTTGTTCAGTTCAACGCCCAAAAAACACAAAGTGCCACGTTTTCCAAGAAAGTGAATTCCTCAAATCATCCCATCACAATGTCCGGAAATACCCTTGAACCAAGTCCCTCCATCTCGATTTTGGGAGTCACGGTGTCCAATAATATGTCTTGGCATGACCATGTTGCTAACATCGCAAAGTCGGCAAGCCAGAGGCTAGGTTTTCTGTGGAAAGCCAGAAAGTTTTTTACTCCTGATCAACTGTTGACGACGTACAAGGCTCAAATCCGACCTCTACTGAAGTATTGCTCGCACATTTGGGGTTCAACACCAAGGCATTCTCTACGTCTTCTAGATTCCATTCAGAAAAGAGCCATTTGCTTAATAAACAGCTCAACTCTCACAAATACCCTTCACCCTCTAGAACATAGAAGAAGAGTTGCAGACCAGTCATTGCTCTACAGATATTTCCATGGCAGATGCTCCAGAGAAATAAAAACTCTTGTACCACAATTGGCCACATTCGGCCGAAGAACTCGGCACGCTGATCAGTCTCACCCATTTACTACAAGGACCAATCTTCATCAAGAATCCTTCTTTTACAGGACTGCTACGGAATAGAATAAGCTTCCAAAATCAGTTTTTCCAGAAAAATATGACCTGCAACTTTTCAAAAAGCGTGTCCACAATCATTTCCTTTCTATAATCCCTTCCCCTTTCTAATAGTCGCAGTGCGGGCCGTCCGCGGCGCATACGATAGGTCTACCCTTTTTGCAACTATTTTCATAAAAAAAAAAAAGTATCATTGTCTTCAATAATGGGTTCATTATTCTTATTCATTGAGTATTTTTTTGCAGGTAGATCCTCCAAATTGATGCCAAGGGTATTCTTGAAGATTTTTGAAGTTGATTCTGCTAGAAAAATCAGAATCTTATTGGCATATTAAAATCTTTAAGGTAAAATCAATTAACTGTACAAAATAAATATTTATTATATCATTGGCAAATATTGTTTGTATTACTA